>CM052545.1:53816402-53899629 GCA_028533065.1 Trachops cirrhosus
TCCATTTCATCTAGGGCATTGTTCAATGCCACAATATCTTTGTTGATATTTTGTTTGGAAGATCTGTCCATTTTTGACAGTGGGGTGTTAAAATCCCCCACTATAACTGTGTTGCTGTCAATATCTTTCTTGAAGTCCTCTAAGATTTTCTTTATGTATTTGGGTGCTCCTATGTTGGGTGCATATATATTTACTATGTTTATGTCTTCTTGGTGGATTCTTCCCTTGAGTATTATGAAGTGACCCTCTGGGTCTCTCTTTATGGCCCTTTTCTGGAAGTCTGTTTTGTCTGATATGGGTATTGCTACCCCGGCTTTTTTTCCCTGTCCATTTGCTTGGAAAATTTGTTTCCAGCCCTTCCCTTTCACTCTGTGTGGGTCTTTTGTCCTGAGGTGGGTCTCTTGTAGGCAGCATATGTGTGGGTCATGCTTTCTTATCCAATCAGCTACTCTATGTCTTTTAATTGGGGCATTTAATCCATTTACATTTAAGGTTATTATTGATAGGTACTTATTCATTGCCATTTTTGTACCTGTATTCCTTTCTCTCTCTTTTCCTTCCTTTCTTTAAAGTGGTCCCTTTAGCATCTCTTTCAGAGCGGTTATGTGGAGGTGCATCCTTTTAGACTTCTTTTGTCTGGGAAGCTTCTTATTTGGCTTTCTATCTTGATTGAGAGCTTTGCTGGGTAAAGTAGCCTTGGTTGCAGGCCTCTGGTTCTCATTACTTGGAATATTTCTTGCCATTCTCTTCTGGCTTAGAATGTTTTCATTGAGAAGTCAGCTTCTAGTCTTATCAGAGCTCCTTTATATGTTACTTCCTGCTTCTCCCTTGTTGCCTTTAAGATTCTTTCTTTGTCTTGAAATTTTGCCATTTTAATTATAATGTGTGTTGAAGTGGGCCTCTTTGGGTTCCTCTTGATTGGGACTCCCCTTGTTTCCTGGATTTGTGTGACTTTTTCTCTCATCAAATTTGGGAAGTTTTCCGTCATTACCTTTTCAAATAGGTTTTCTATCCCTTGCTCTTCTTCTTCTCCCTCTGGTATCCCTATTATATGGATATTATTACATTTCATATTGTCTTGCATTTCTCTTAATCCCTCTTCATTCTTTCTGAGCCTCTTTTCCTGTTCTTGTTCTTTCTGGGTGTTTTTTTTCTACTTTGTCCTCCAGCTCGCTGATCCATTCTTCTGCTTCATCAATCCTGCTTTTGATTCCTTCTATTGTGTTCTTCAGCTCAGAAATTGTTTTCTTCATTTTCTCTTGGCCCTTGTTGATGGTTTCTATTTCCTTTTTCATGTTAATATAGTTTACAGTGAGTTCATTGTGGTTTCCCTATAGTTTCTGGTACCTCATTGTGAGTTCATTGAGCTTCCAGATAACCATTGCTTTGAACTCAGAATCTGATAGTTGAGTTGCCTCTATTTCATTTAGCATTCTTTCTGAGGCTTCCTCCTTTCCTTTCACTTGGGGATTTTCTCTTTGTCTTCCCATTGTTTGTGAGACTCTTCTTGCTAGCCTCAGCTTCTTAAATTGATCTGTTCTGGCTCACTGGGTTTATGGTGTGAACTTCTGTGTTAGAATACCTGTGAGATTCAGTGGTGCATTCTCCTTGATCTCTAGAGCTCACTGGTGTTGGACTGTCATTTAAGTTGGCTCTGTGTTTGTCTTTGCATTTTGATTGTTGTTGGGTCTTTCTTTGGTGGGTCCTTCCCACCAGCTGGTTAACTGAGGGTCACTCTGTCCACCACTTCTTGCATTTTTTGTGCTGGTGAGGGCAGGTTGTGTTGAAGCTGGGTTTTCCATGTGTACAAGGTTTTGAGAATTCTCTCTTGCTGTTGTTCAGTTATTTGTACTGGGTAGTTCCTCCACTATTTAGTTGTATTTCCAGATAGGTCCTGGATTGAGGTTTGTGTGGTTTGCACTCCCTCCTTTTCCTTCTTCTGTTGTTATCTGTTGGTGGTTCTTTTGCTGTTGGGTTTTCCAGTGGGTATCCTGGTGTTCACCACTTCCACCTACTCTTTTTTGTGATCAGTTGGAGGGGGGAGGCAAAATGTTTTAAGACGGCAACAGAGTATTCTATGATATTTACAGTAGCAGCTGGTAGAGAAGAGATAGGAGATCCTTTGACTATGTATAGTGTTAACCGTTATCTTCCACCCAACTAGCCACTTTTTGGAAAGGATAGGAAGAAGATAAGACTCTTGTTGGGGGGAGGAAAGGATTGTGAGTTAGATCTAGAAAGCCGAGAGGTTGTGGGAGGTCAGAATCTGAGGTAAGGTGAGAGTAAAGGATAGTAAATAGGTGTAGTGTGTGAGAGAACAGAATTAACTATTACAGTAATAGAGTTCAGGAAACTGTGAAGTGGGCTAAATCTGGGAGGGGTTTTGTGAAGTATTTACAATTGTAAGGAACAGCTATTGTTTACAATAATATTAGAACAATAATCATATGACAGAATCTATGTGATCTGGATAACAAGAATAGGGAGTATAGGACCTTGAGTAGTGTGCTAATGGAACACAGGTGAAGTGAAGCACAGTAAATTAGCAATACACTATGAAAGAGAGAACAGGGGAAACCTGTCAAATGATACAATGTAACCAGCCAAGCAAAGAAGACTATACCGAAGGTAGAGGAATACAAAAATACTATTAAAATAAAAGATGTAAGAATAATGAAAAATAATAATAATACAAATATGCAATAAGTTGCAGGTTCTCTGTAATACCAAAGTGAAATTTGTCTCACTGTCTCAGCTGTTGGAATGCCCTCTCTTTGGGACTAACTCTAGTCTTTTCACAGATCCAGGTTTTTTTTGTCTCACTGGTGGCTATTTAAAAAAAAAAGTCAGAAGGAAGGAGGGGGAGATAAAATTGGAAAGAAAGGAAGAAGGAATAAAACAAAAAAGAAGGAAAGAGAGGAAAAGAAATTGAAAGATAAAAATAATAAAAATTTAAAAAATAAAAAATTACTTAAAAGAAAAAAAGAAAAAAAAAGAGCCTCTTGTTGGTTTCAAACTGGCTAAACCGGTTTTTATGTTCTTGCTGGCTGCAGTAGGCTGAGGGGCAATTGGTATGGTTTTTCTCCCTTCCCAATCTACACTCAGTCAGCTTCTTGCACTCTCCCCCGAGCTAGACTGGCGCCTCTCTCTGGCGCCTTGGGTGTAGGATCCAGGTGTTCCTCAGAGGACACTTTCCCCAGGGTTACCACTGTGGGCTGGGGTGCAGATGCATGAGCGCGTGAGCTCAGCTAGGCTGCCTCGGTCCCATGGGTTTGGGTGTGCATCCTTCCGAGTGCTATGGGGGTGTGCAGAGCCTTCCTTGCAACCTCAGGATCTCTGCCCAGCTGGGTGGGGAGGTAGCCAGAGTGGAGCAGCTGCTCAGGAGAATTCCCCAAACAGTGTCGCTCTTTTCACTTTTTCTTTTTGAGAAATTCCTCCTACTCATGCCTGCTGCTCCATACCGCTGCCTGGCCTCTGGCACAGCCCAATTCTCCAGCCAGACCTGGGACTATCGGGTTCAGGGCCCATCACTGCACAACTCTCAACTCTGCTGGCGTCCACAGACTCCACTGGTGCTCACAGCCCCTGTGTGTTTGCCACTTAGTCCTTATTCCCCTCTCTTTGACTTCAAGCAACCAGGTCTCTCCCAGTGCTGCTCAGACCTTGCTTGGCTGGGGAGGGAGCAGTTGCCCAGCTCTCTCCCAAGGACTCTATGGCAGATCTGGTGCATGCCGGGCCTGGGGCTGCAGCCGCCCTGGTCCCCACGCTGGTCCCTGGGACCTTATCGCCCTGAAGCATTCTCCTTACCATCTGGTTTTTCGGTTCTGCTACAATTTTTGGTCTCTTATTTTCATATATGCTGAGGTACTGTTGGTCATTTGCTCTTTTACTCCGTAGATCGGCTAGGATTTTCTCCCATGTGTAGGGGGAAGTAGAATCTGCTCCCTCCTACCCTGACACCATCTTCCTCCATCATGAATCTTATTTATCTTTTCAAAGAACCAACTCTGGCTTCATTGATCTTTTGTATTTTTTGTCCTCTATGTCATTTATTTCTACTCTAATCTTTATTATTTCTTTCCTTCTACTTACTCTTGGATTTTCTTGTTCTATTTCTAATTCTTTTAGGTGTTCATTTTTGGTCTGGAAGATCTGTTCATTGATGTAATTGGGGTGTTAAAGTCCCTACTATGGCTGACTTGCAGTCAATTTCTCTCTTGAAGTTCATCAAGTGTTTTTTTAATATATTTACATGCTCCTATATTGGGTGCATATATATTTACAAGGGTTATATCCTCTACAAATCCACACCCAGAAATTGATGTTATTTGTGTATACCAATAATGAGCTCTCAGAAAGAGAAATTTAAAAAACATCCCATTTACTGTTGTAACAAGAAAAATAGGTACTCAGGAATAAATATAACCAAGCAGGGAAAAGATCTGTACTCAGAAAACTATAGGACATTGAAGAAAGAAATTGAGAAAGATACAAATAAGTGAAAGTATACATCATGCTCATGGATCAGAATAATTAACATCATTAAAATATTTATACTAGCCAAAGCAATCTATACTTTCAGTGCAATTCCTGTTATAATACCAATGCCATATTTTACAGGACTAGAACAAATATTCCAATAATTAATATGGAACCAAAAGGGGTTCTGGCCAAGATGGAGGCATAGGTAGAAACCCTTCGCTTCCTCCCACAACCAAAAAGAGGATAACAACCAATCTAAAATCAATAAACAACCAGAAGCACCAGAAAATCAAACTGCATGGAACTCCAACAACCAAGGAATTAAAGAAAAAGTCAACCAGAACAACCAGACCAGTGCGCCAAGACAAAGAAATATGGTCCAAATGAAAGAACACAGAAAAACCTCAGAACTAAGTGATGAGGACATTGCCAACCTAACTGAGGGAGAATTTAAAGACCTGGTAATCAAAATGCTCACAGAACTGATTGAGCTTGTTCGAAAAATGAAAGAACAAATAAAAGCTACCCAAAATGAAATAAAGCAAAATATTCAGGGATCCAACAGTGACAAGAAGGAAACCAAGATTCAAAGCAATGATTTGGGACAAAAGGAAGAAATAAACATCCAACTGGATCAGAATGAAGAAACAAGAATCCAAAACAATGAAGAGAGGCTGAGAACTCTCTGGGACAACCTGAAACGTTCCCATATCTGAATTATAGGGCTGCCAGAAGGAGAAGAGCAACAGCAAGAAATTGAAAACTTATTTGAAAAAATAGTGAAGGAAAACTTCCCCAATCTGGCGAAGGAAATAGACTTCCAGGAAGTCCAGGAAGCCCAAAGAGTCCCAAAAAAGTTGGACCCAAAGAGGAACACACCAAGGCACATCATCATTAAGTTACCCAAGATTAAAGACAAAGAGAAAATCCTAAGAGCAGCAAGATAAAAGGAGATGGTTACCTACAAAGGAGTTCCCATAAGACTATCAGCTGATTTCTCAAAAGAAACCTTACAGGCAAGAAGGGACTGGAAAGAAGTATTTGAAGTCATGAAAAGCAAGGACCTACATCCAAGATTACTCTATCCAGCAAAGCTTTCATTTAGAATGGAAGGGCAGATAAAGTGCTTCCCAGATAAGGTCAAGTTAAAGGAGTTCATCATCACCATGTCCTTACTATATGAAACATTAAAGGGACTTATCTAAGAAAAAATAAGATCACAAATATGAATAATAAAGTGACAACAAACTCACATCTGTCAACAAATGAACCTAAAAGGAAAGAAAAACAATGAAAACAAAAACTAAGCAAACAGCCAGATCAGGAACAGATTCAGAGAAATGGACATCACACAGAGGGAGTTCAGTGAGGAGGGAAAAGAGAGGAATATGGGGGGAAAGGTACAGGGAGGAAGAAGCATAATTAGTAGGCATAAAATAGACAGGGAAAGATAAAAAATGGTATAGGAAACAGAGGACTCAAAGAACTTATATGTATAACCCATGGACATGAACTAAGCGGGGGAATGCTGGAGGGTTGGGTGGACTGGATGAACAGGTTGGAGGGTAGATAAAGGGGGAAAATTGGGAAAACTGTAATAGCATAATCAATAAAAAATACTTTTAAAAAGACCCTGAATAGCCTCAGCAATCTTAAGAAAGAACAAAGTTGGAGGGATCACAATACCTAATATAAAATTATACTATAAGGCCACTATAGTCAAAACATCCTGGTACTGGTATATGAACAGGCATATAGATCAGTGGAACAAAACAGAGAGCCCAGAAATAAATCCACACCTTTCTGGTCAATTGATATTTGACAAAAGTGGAAAGAGCATTCAATGAGGAAAGACAATCTCTTCAATAAATGATGTTGGAAAAACTGGACAGGTACATGCAAAAAAAAATAATAAAACTAGACTGCCAACTTACACCATACACAAGAATAAACTCAAAATGGATAAAAGACTTAAATGTATGTTGTGGCACCATAAAAGTCCTAGATGAAAAAGATGGATAGTAAAACCGACTGTAAGGGAGAACATTTTTGCCAATGATACATCTGTCAGGGGTTTAATCTCCAAAATATACAAAGAATTAATACAACTCAAAGTCGAGAAGACAAACAACCTGATTAAGAAATGGGCAAAAGACCTGAATAGACACTTCTCCAAAGAGGACATAAATAACATCTATGGGCATATGAAAAAGTGCTCAACATCACTAATCACCAAAGAAATGCAAATTAAAACCTCAGTGAGATATGACCTTAAACCTGTCAGAATGGCTACCACCAATAAATCAACAAACAAGTGTTGGCAAGGATGTGGAGAAAGGAGAACCCTAGTGCACTGATGGTGGAAATGCAGACTGGTGCAGCTACTGTGGAAAACAATATGGAGGTTCCTCAAAAAATTTAAAATAGAACCCTTTTGACCCAGTGATTCCACTTCTAGGAATAGACCCCACAGATCCCAAAACTCCAATATAAAAAACATATGCACCCCTGTTTATAGCAGCACTATTTACAATAGCCAAGTGCAGGAAACAGCCCAAATACCCATCAGTAGATGAGTGGATAAAAAAGTTGTGGTACATTTACACAATGGAGTACTATCCAGCAGTAAAAAAGAAGAAACTCATATTTTGCAACAACATGGATGGACTTGGAGAAAATTATGTTAATTAAGCCAGTAATTGAAAGAAAAATACCACATGATCTCACTTATATGTGGAATCTAGTGAACACAATTAACCAATGAACAAAATAATAGCAGATGCTTAGATACATAAGACAGACTGAAAGCTGCCAGAAAGGAACAGGGGTGTGATGGGATGAAAGATGGTGAAAGTATTAACCAAAGAATATTTATGCACAACCCATGGACATGGACAACAATATGGGGATGGGTTTGGGGTATGGAGAGGGTAGAACTGGGTGAAGGTGGGGAAAGGGAGAAAAATTGGGAACTGTAATAGCATAAACAATAAAAATATAAATTAAAAAAACGATAGCCTTGCTGGATGGAGTAACTTGGTTTCAGATTCTTTCTTTTCATTACTTCAAATATTTCATGCCATTCCCTTCTGGCCTGAAGTGTTTCTGTTGAGAATTCAGCTGACAGCTTTATGGGAACTCTCATAGGTAACTGCCTCTGTCTTTCTCTCCTACTGTCTTTAAGATTCTCACTTTGTCTTTAACATTTGCCATTTTAATTATGATGTGTCGGTGTGGGTCTCTTTGGGTTCATCTTGATTGGGACTCTTTGTGCTTCCTGAACTTGTGTAACTTTTTTCCTTCACTAGGTGAGGGAAGTTTTCTGTTATTATTTCTTCACACAGGTTCTCTACGCCTTGCTCTCTTTCTTCTTTTTCTGGTGCCCCTATGATGTGGATGTTGTTTCATTTCATGTTGTCCCAAATATCCCTTAAACAATCCTCCCATTGTTTTTTTATTATTATTTTTTCTTTTGCTACTCCGATTGAGTGATTTTTTTCTACCTTCTCTTCCAATTCATTGATTAGTTCCTCTGCCTCATCCAACTTACTGATTATTCCTTCCAGTGTATCAGATATGTATTCCTCATTTCAAACTGATTGTGTTTTATCTTTTCTATGTCTTTTTTCATGCTGTTGGGAATCCTTATAACCATCAGTTTGAACTCTGGTTCTGCTAAATTGCTTGCCTCCATTTCATTTAACTCTTTTGGGAGATTCCCCCTGTTCTTTCATTTGGGGCCTATTTCTTTGTATCCCTATTTTGACTGCCTGTTTGTGTTTGTTTCTATGTATTAAATAGAACTACTATGACTCCTAGACTTGGTGGGGTAGCCTTCTATAGTATAACTGTCCTATGGGACCCAAAGGTGCAGTCTCCTTGATCACCTGAGCTGGGTGCTCTAGAAATGTCCCTTGTGTGGATTATATGGGCCTTCCTGTTGTAGTTGGTTCTTGATTACTGTTGTCTCCTTTATGGGTGAGCTTGACCCTTAGGCTGGTTGACTGTGAGACTCAAACCTAACCATATCATGCAAATTGTTGTACAAGTGCTCAGAATATTGTTGTGCCTGCTGTGATCAGCCTCTGGATATGCGGATTGTGAAGCCCCTTTGATCCTGTTCCAGTGTTGTCCAAAGCCAGCCACTCATTGTGCTGATCAGGCCTCCCAAGAGTTTCTCTGTTGCAAGCCAATATCAGACACTATCCCCGCCCAGCCCTCAGCAAGCATGTCAGAGAGGAGCTTCTAGCAGACCAACTGGTGGGGCCTCCAGAGCCCAGAGGTTGGGTCTGCATCTGGTCTCACCCTTTGAATGTCTCACCCATTAATATTTTAAATTAAATTGCCCTGAAAACTTGTAGGTGAAATTTGGTTTTCTCAAAGCTTCTCTGGAAATCTCAGGAGGATAATGGTTCAATATCCCCACTTGCTGCAGTGCCCTATGCTTCTCACATTCTCAATCTGGCTGTCTTTTGTAATCATTTCCACTGTCTGCCTGGCTAGGCTCCTGTGGACACCTGACTCCTTTTCCTTGATCTGTAGCATCCTCCCAGGCTGCTGTGCATGTCTCACTTTAATTGAAAAGTAGAGAAGGTTGGGGTTTATAACGCGGGTCTCTCCACTACAGGCTGCTCCTCCCTGGCCACTTTCTGCCCCTCCTCCCAGCTTCTTGCTCAGGGATATTCTGGCACACTGCATGTCTCCAAAAGCTGCCCAGAGTCCCACGGCTCCCTGTGCTGTGCTGGCCCTCCCAGACAGGAGCCCCACTTTACACACCCAGAATCCCCAGCATGTTTTCTTAAACAAAGACCATTCTTGCTGAAAGATGAATTGTGTTCCAGCTTTAAAGAATATTTTGTCCTCCTTATTTTTTGGTGGGAATTGATAGATTTCCCCTGTTTCTACTTCGCACCATCTACAGTCACAGAGCCCCTGGTATTTAAGCAGGCACCTAGCTGCCTATCTAAAGACTACATTTTCCAGCCACCTTTGAAGCTAGGGATGACCATGTGACGGAAGCATGGCCAATGAAATGTGAACCAATGATGGATTGCTTCTTAGTTATGCCCTTTAAGAAAAGGGATGTGCCATATACTTCATCTTGTCCCCCACCCTGTCACACAGAACATGGGCTTGGCACTTGGGGACCACCCTGGCTCATAAGGATAAAGGCATCATGCACTTTAGGAGTGGCAGAGCAACAAAGTGAAAAGAACCTAGGCCCTGATCCCCTGTGGTCCCCAATGTTACTACAGACCCTCACAATGTTACCAGAGAATGAAAAATAATTATCTGTTTGGTTCAAACCATAGTCAGTTTGGTTTCATTGTTGTTTTTAACAAACAGCCAAACATAGATCCTTACCAATAAATTTGCTCTATTAAAATGCACCCATGATGCCCAGAGCCAGCAAGTTGTCATATGTCAGGTTCTCACAGAAACAGCATCAGGCAAGGGTAAAGGTATCAGTGCTTCATAAAGAAGGTTCTGGCAGAAACCAGTAAAGTAGCAAGGGAAACAGCAGAGAGTAGAAGCCATGCATTTGGTCTTGGCCAAGTCCTGATCCCAGGGAACACTGGTGTGTAGATTATACCTCTGAGTTTGTGCCATTTTAAGGCAAGGGGCTGGGCATTCCTATGGTAGTAGATTGGCTGGTGGTGCCCAGGGATGTGGGTATCACTTCCCAGGCACTCCAACTCTGAGGTACAGGGTAAAGCAGGCACCAGAGCTGTTCTCTGAAACAGGACCAATACGTGAGTGGTCAGCCAAGAGCACAGAAGAGGGGTCATTAGGTATGAAGTCCCCATAAGGAGATCTGCAGGCTCTGCACATGAGTGGTGGGTGGTAGGCACTTCTGGGTCCTTTGTGATTTCCACCCTGTCAATATTTCCCACCAGCCTCAGCTGCCCTCTTCACACTGTGACCCAGGCAAGATTAACCACAGCCCCAAAGGGTCCCACTCCCCTGGGACCCTTAGCCAGGAGTGTTGGCAGATGCTATGAGAACTGAGATTGGGTTGCTGAGTAAACCCTGCTGGTGTTTGCCCTGAGAAGGGCCCGGCACATGGGGCTGAGAGTGTGGAGGAGAGTCAGAGTGGTACAGTGACTTGCCCAAGGCCACACACCTGAATGGGAGGGACTGGCATGGGTAGGCAAGGGGAGGAGCAATGTGATAGGAAAGCCTAAAGCTGTGAGAGAATCTAGGAAAGCAGACCCAGATTCTGTGGGGAGCCCAGAGAACTTAGGAGAGCAGGGCAGCCCCAGCGGGTAGAGAAGCTTCCTGTGGTGACTGCAAGGCCATTTACTGAGCACTCCTGTGGTTCAGATGCAGAACCCCTGTTAGGCCCTGCCTTGCCTACTGTCATTCTCAGAGGCACCATCTCCTTAGGGTTTCCTAGTATCAGACACTGAGGGAAAGATTTGAATGCAAGGAAACCCTAGGAAATACCCAAGGTGTGCAGGACCATGCCTGGCACTTAATAAATGGGGTCTCAGGGGAGCAGAGTCTGGTATAGGAAGCAGACTTGGACAGAGGCATGGCTGCCCAGTGGGACTGGGGCAGCAGAGAGGGAAGGAAAGGGCTGTAGAACCCCAAAAAAGGTGTGACTAATATGGGAACCTCACAAAGGCAGAACTGGCAGGAGTGAGTTTGAGGGTTGAGTAGAAGTTCACAGGCAGAAATGGGGAAGTGTAGTGAATATGTGTGTTGGGTTGGGGTGACTGTACAACAATTAAATCCCTTCTTATTGGGGAAGGAGCCTCCTGTGTAGAATCCTGGGTAGACAGTGTCTTATCTCCCAGACATTGGTTTGCTCGATATGCCACCGCTGCCTGAGACTCTTGAACTTAGTATCTGGGGCAAGGGCCACAGTAGAATCCTACCCAGATTGGCCTGGATGCCCAGGCCCCTCTAGCCTCCTCAGACCCTGAAGGTGATCCTATCCCCTCTGTAAATCCTAGAGTAGACAGAGTCAATTCTGTTCCTTGCAACCAAGAATTCTGAAGGGAAGTCCTGGCAGAAATATGAGAATGAACAAGAGATTGTGAATAATTATATAAACTGAACCACTCCAAAGTGGAACTGGAGTTGCCATACCACAGGAGCTGCCTTGCATGACCTGCCTCAAACATTAGAAGGTTAAAACAGGGCAAAATAGCCTTTGGACTGGGCCTAAGCCATCTTGCTACTCAAAAAACTGCAAAGATAACAAGAAAACAGTTATTATGACTACTGAACTGAACAATTAAAACACTGTTTAGAATTAACACCGCTATGTTGCTGCACCAGTAGAAATGCCTCCCTTCTATGGATGTAACTGTTCCCCTTCCATTTATCATCAATAACCTCTTGACCCTGTCTCCTAATCAGAACACTATCTGGGCATTGTTTAGGCTTCCTCCTGAATCAGAGCTCCCCACAAACTATTCTCACTGATCTCAGTTAATGCTTGTTGCCTTTTATCTTGAATGGCCCTTATATTTTTAAGTTTACAAGAAGGCAGAGAGTGACTGCCATCTTGGGAAGAAGTCATCAGAGGGTTTTAAGTAGAGGAGAGATGTGATCTGATTTACATTAAGTGGCAAAGGCTCAGCCAGGTTCCAGCCCTACCTGAGGTCCCCCAGATGTTGAGACAGACCTGGGCACCCTAATCTGTGCCCCACCCCTCAAGTTTTTCTCATCGAGGCTCACTGAGATCAATCAAAGAAGCAGGCTGGGGGAGGGGGTGTTTCTCTCCACTCCATTTCACAAAAAAACTGTGCCCTGAAAAAACTGGGGCTTACTTAAGGTCACACATTAACAGAGACCAAAGGGCCTCCAACAGAGGGTCAGACAACCGGCCAGGCTCTGCCTTTGATCCTGGGACCCCAAGATAGGCAGGTCAGTCCCCACAGTAGCCTGTGAAATATTTCAGTCCAGGAGAGACACTGAGACCAGGGTTTAAAAGACAAGCTCATCTTGGCCACAGATGTGCACACTAGGGGGACCACAGGGAATGAGGCTCTGGTTTGAAAGCAACTGTGTGAAGAAGAATGAGTTTAGAGCCTGAGGAACAGAGTGCCTAATGCTCATCATTCACTCTCTGGTACTGCACATGTCCAGGAGGGGTGCTGGAGGTCAGGAGCCAAAGGGACAAATTTATTAACTGAGTACATACAGTGGGCCAGGTCTATGATGGGTCTTTGTGTCCTCCAGGGTTTTACTGAAACCACCTGTAATCCTGTCAGATCAGTGTTAGTACCCCTGATTTGCAGGAAAGAAAACTGAGTCTCAGAGAAGTGCTTTGACATTTTCAAGGATGGACAAAGTCAAATCAAGGCTGTCTGACCCTAGGGCTGGGGATGGGGGGTAGAAAAAGCTTCATGTTGGTGGGGGCATGGAGCAGGGTCTGAGGCAGAAAGGTGCCTATTCGCTTGGCAGAGACAAGGACATTTCATACCAGATGACAGAGAGTGACTACTCTGCTGATTGAGGCCCTAATCTGCCTCCCCCAAAGTTTCTCTCACTGAGACTCACTGAGTTCCTGGGCTCACCCAGATCTGCCTCACCATCTGGGGGACCTTGGGTAGGGCTGGAACCTGGCTGAGCCTTTGCCACTTAATGTAAGTCAAATCACGTCTCTCCCCTACTTAAAACCCTCCAATGACTTCCCTTATGCCTGAAAATAAAATCTAGAGTCTTTGCCATGACCTGCAGAGCCCTATGTGATCTGACCCCAAGTAGTACCAGGTCCCCTCCCACCTCAGGGCCTTTGCACAAGCTGTTCCTGGCATGCTCGATGCACTCCTTGCCTACTTAACTTCCACTCCTCCTGTTGCTGCCATCCCTCCTTACACAGAGGCTTCTGAAGCTGTGGGCTATCTACCATGCCCACCATCCAATACAAGTCCCAGTCTACTGTGCCTCCTTTTCCTTCATGGCACTAAGTGCAGTTTATAATTTTCTTAGCCATCCATTTCCAAGGGAGGCAAAAGTTAGTTCTTGGGGGAGTGAAAAAACTTAGATGGTACATCTATATGACAAAATCTTATTCCTTAGTATTGTATTTCTCATAAGAAGAAATTTAATTTAAATAATTATAATTAAATTTAATTTAATTCAATGTTTCTCCTTGGGGAGTTATAATTTATTTTTTATTTTTTAATCCTCACCTGAGGACATATTTTTATTGATTCCAGAGAGAGAGGAAGGGGAAGAGAGAGACATCAATGTGAGAGAAACATCAATTGGTTGCCTCCAGTATGGGTCCCGACTGGGGACCGAACCCACAACCTAGGTATGTGCCATGACTGGGAATCAAAGCCATGACCTTTTGGTTAATGGAACAATGCTCCAACCAACTGAGCCACACTGGCCAGGGCTGGGAGTTATAATTTAAAAAGTAAGAAATCCTTTGTAAAGCATTTTGTGAGTTTGCTTCTGTTGCAGCTGACACTCTCACATCCGCCAGGGCAGATCCAAGTCTGTCTTAGTCCTGTTGTAGCTCCAGTTCTAGAATGCTGCCTGGCACACAGGAGATACCAAATAACACCTCCCATGTGCCAACCCTTGTGGAGCACAATCCAGACATCACTCTGCTGCAGAGTCTATGCTGGGTCTTCTTTCCCTGAATCCCTGGGCATTGGGGACCATGGGAGTTTGGGGAGCTAGAAAGGCAACAACCTCCTGGGCCAGTGTATCCTCAACCAGAAATTGAAGCTGTTGCTTCCTCCCAAGCCTCCTCCCTCCAAGTCCCACCAAAGATGTGCCCAGGACAGGAACAGAGCAGCCCACAGCTTCTGCAAGACTGGTGGTGATGGATGCAGCTAACCTGGCTGGGCAGGCAGCTCACTCGGCTGTGCAAAGCCCAGGCTGGGGGTGGGGATTGGGATAGGACTTCTGGGTTTCTTGGTTCACCCAGGTCTTCTTCACAATGTGGGGGGCCTCAGGTAGGGCTGGAAACTGGCTGAGCCTTTGCAGCTTCCAGAAGAACCTGACTGCCCTGGGTATGAAGGTATTAATTATTGTATTATTTTCCATACAAACAACTGTAAACCTACTTCTGCTCCACCCTATACACATTGGCTGTGCTATGTACACAGCTATGTTTGCACAGCCAATGTGTACAGGATGGAGCAGAAGTAGGTTTACAGTTGTTTGTATGGAACATAATACAATAATTAATAAATAATAATATAAGAATCAACTCTGTGTTTCAAGTACTCACAACTGTAAACCTACTTTTTCCCCACACTGTTTGTAGACCCTTCCACCCAGTTTCCGAGAGAATTCACAACAGCTTTCACAAGAAGTAAAGAAATGAGCACTTAGAGTGCATTGGAATTTACACATGAGGCCCTCATGTCACAGACCCCAGGGAGTAGAACCAGGACAAGAAGAATCCTAGATTCCCCCGGGAACCACAGGTCAACATGAGGAAGGTGCACACCACCTCCCCAAGCAGAGGCAGCCCAGAACTGCCAGAAAATCGAACTGTATGGAAGTCCAACAACCAAGGAGTTTAAGAAGAAACATTCATCCAGACCAGTAGGAGGGGCAGAGACAGGCAGCCAGGGTGGAGAGCACTTGCAGAAAGGCGGCAGCTGAAGAACAGACAGTCCCAAATTTGCATGCAGATAAACCAGGAGGAACAACTGGGGAGCAAGACAGACCACACAACCCAGGGTTCCAGCTCAGAGAAATGAAGTCTCAAAACCTCTTACTGAAAAAATCTTTGGGGGTTGTGGTGGCAGGAGAAACTCCCAGCCTCACAGGAGAGTTCATTGGAGAGACCCACAGGGTCCTAGGACTTACACAAACCCACCCACCCTGGAATCAGTACCAGACCCACCCACCCAGGAATCAGTATCAGACCAGCAACCAGCATTGTTCCCTCTGAGACCTCTCCCCCACATATAGTGCCACAACGCAGCAATGTGGGTTGCCCTGCACTGGCAAATACCAAAATCTCTGCCCCTTACTACATAACAGGCATGCTGAGACAAAAAAATACAACCCAAAAGAAAGAACAGATCAAAGCTCCAGAAAAAATACAACTAAGTGATGAACACATAGCTAACCTATCAAATGCAGAGTTCAAAACACTGGTAATCAGGATGCTCATGGAAGTGGTTGAGTATAGTTGCAAAATAGATGAAAAAGTGAAGGCTGTGAAAAGTGAAATAAAGGAAAATATACAGGGAACCAACAGTGAAGGGAAGGAAATCGGGACTCAAATCAACAGTTTGGAACAGAAGGAAGAAATAATCATTCAACTAGAACAGAATGAAGAAACAAGAATTCAAAAAAATGAGGAGAAGCTTAGGAACCTCCAGGACAACTTTAAATGTTCCAACATCCAAATCATAGGGGTGCCAAAAGGAGAAGAAGAGCAAGAAATTGAAAACTTATTTAAAAAAATACTGAAAGAGAACTTCCCTAATCTGGCAAAGAAAATAGACTTCCATGAACTCCAGGAAGCTCAGAGAGTCCCAAAGAAGTTGGACCCAAGGAGGAACACACCAAGGCACATCATACTTACATTACCCAAGATTAAAGATAAGGAGAGAATCTTCAAAGCAGCAAGAGAAAAGAAGACAGTTATCTACAAAGGAGTTCCCATAAGACTATCAGCTGATTTCTCAAAAGAAACCTTGCAGGCAAGAAGGGGCCGGAAAGAAGTATTCCAAGTCATGAAAGACAAGGACCTACATTCAAGATTATTCTATCTAGCAAAGCTATCATTTAGGATGGAAGGGCAGATAAAGTGCTTCCCAGATAAGGTCAAGTTAAAGGAGTTCATTATCACCAAGTCCTTATTATATGAAACGTTAAAGGTACTTATCTAAGAAAAAGAAGATCAAAAATATGAACAATAAAATGACAACAAACTCACAACCATAAACAACCAAACCTAAAAACAAAAACAAAAATGAACTAAGCAAACAACTAGATCAGGAACAGATTCACAGAAATGGAGATCACATGGAGGGTTATCAGCAGGGAGGGGGAGGGGGAGAATGGGGGAAAAGGTACAGGGAATAAGAAGCATAAGTGGTAGGTACAAAATAGACGGGGAAGGTTACAAATAGTACGGGAAATGGAGAAGTTCCCCATATTTCTTAATTTCCAAAGAACTTATATGAATAAGAACTTATATGTATGACCCATGAACTTACATACTTATATACATACTTACATGTATGATCCATGGACATGAACTAAGGTGGGGGAATGATGATGGGTGGGGGGTAGAGGGAGAAAAAATGGGACAACTGTAATAACATAAAAAATATATATATATTTTAAAAGTCTCTGCTGGGAGGGAGATGACACCAGTCCTGCTCAGTCGCTGCCCCCACCTGCAAAGCAGCTAGGGACAGGACCAACAGGAGACAAATGTGGCGGAGGGAGGCACCTGCTGGCCCCTTCCCCCTTTCCTGGGCCAGTTACCAGACAGGCTTTAAAAATTAAGCTGGGGCTCATTTGGTTGGGTGTCATCCAGCAAGGCAAGTGGTCACCAATTTGACTCCCTGTCAGCACACATGACTGTGTTTCAGGTTTGGACTTTGGCCAGTGCAGGTACATGAGGCAAATGATTGATGTTTCTCTTCCTCTCTTTCTCCTTCTCTTCCCTTCTTTCTTAAAAACAATAAGCTGGGGAGTAAACTTTAATCTCTATTCCTGGGACTGCTGTGGTGTATGTAGTCTTCTGCCACACAGGGAGCCCTGCCTTCAGACACAGAGAAAGGCTACCCAATGTTTGGGAAACCTCGAGCACTTGGTCATTCATTTCCCAGCTTTGGTGCTGTTTGCTATGTGGTCTCCAGCCGGTTATTTCCCTTCTCTGAGCACACAGTCCCTAGTCAATACAATGAGGGCTTTGCCTTGCTCCTGGACAGCACTCCCAGGACTGATGCACAGAATAAGCAGAACTATGGCCCCCACCCCTGCCTCCAGCCAAACCTTGGTGCTGTTCTGGCAGGCCCAGATCTCTAGGCCACTGCCGTGGTTCTGCACTCAGTTTGCGGGGCTAGAGGACACCCTCCCAACGTTTGCCATTTCCTCTGTCGTAGCTCCCTCTGTGCCAGGCTCTGAGCAAGACAGACTCATTCTGGACCCAGAAGAGCTCCCAGTACAGTGGGAGAGGTAGTCAGTGGACAAGAATGTGAATAAATTGCTGACCTAAAAATAAAAGGGCCTTTCAAAGTGAGAGGTAACAAACATTTATTGAGATCAATAAGAATAGCTATCTGAGATGTACTGGTTCAGGCAGAATCCCAAATAATGTCCTCATTTATTAGGAGACAAAGGCAAGGGGGATTTATGAGAAAGGAAAGGGGAGCAATTACACCAATAGAAGGGAGGCATTTCCATTGGTTCAGACAACATAATGATGTTCATCCTAAACAATGTTTTTAATTTTCAGTCAGGTAGTCATCAGCCCAGTAGTCATCATAATTGCTTTCTTGTTATTTTTGCAGTTTTTTTGAGAAGCAAGGCTGCTTAGGCCCAGTCCAAAGGTTATTTTGCCCTGTTTTTAACCTTCCAAGGTTTGAGCATGAGATGTGCAAAGCAGTTCCTCTGGTGTAGCAGCTCTGCCTACATTTTAAAGCAGCTCTGTTAATGTTATTGTTTACAAAATAAATATGAAGAAAACACGGCAGGGTGAGGGGATAGAGTGATGGGCAGTCAAGGAGGCCTCGTGAGGAAAGAGCATCTTAGCAGAGACATCCAAACCAGCCAACAGGACATCTTCGGGGACAGCATTCTAGGCAGCAAGGGCAGCTGGTGCAAAGGTTCTGAGGCAGGTCTGGGCTTGATGTGATTGAGCACAGAGAGGATGAAGCTCAGGGAGCAAATGGGAGAGTGGAGCATGAGAGCAGGGCGCAAATGGCACGAGTGGTAATTTTTTGGCAATGGGGAGGCTTAGACAGGATTCTGTGGAGAGAGGCTGAGCTAATATTAACAAGAAGGCTGCCTTCCCTGGCCTCCAGGAGGAAGCTGACCAAATTCTCCCTCAAGGGCAGTCGGTCATCCCACTCTAGACCAGGCTTGAATGTGCCTGATAAGAAGGCTCTCACAACAAAAACCACATGTCTCTGCCCTTGTTGGTTCATACAGACTCCTTAGCCCCAGGTCTGGGGCACGTAGCTACCCAACCCCTGTGGTCGGGAAGGCAATGGAAACATCTGAACTAGAAGAAGGTCCTGGCCCAGCCCCTGTGCCTGGGAACTCCACCTCACAGCCTAGGAACAGGGAAGAGGACCCTGCCATTCTGGCAAGGCACAGGGTAGGGAGTCTTCACTGGGGTCATGGGTTGCATAAACTGTCAAGGGCCTGAGGACTGGACAGGTACTTTGTAAATATTAAACTGACCTGCACACTGGCTTCCCCCACTTGGATGTCTGGACACCCTTTGTAAAAGCTGAATGGCCCAGTAAATAATAACTGAACCTGTAAACCACTGATGTTCGAATTACGTGCTTGCTAATCTGGCCACTGCTTGGCAAACTATAAATTACTTGATAAACTATAAAGTGCTTTGTCATCCTGTAGAGAGTGCTTTGCAAACTGTAAATTACTTTGTAAATTGTGTTTCATAAACAGCCTTGCTCTTGGCAAAATGCAAAGTCCTTTGTAAACTGAAGAGTTCTCTGTAAACTGTAATTTGCCAGGTGTAGAGGCCTGTGCTCCCATGAGAATCTGTGGAGGAATCAAGACTCCTGTCCTGTCACCCTACATAGGCCCAGAGCTCCCAATGGGGCCTAGGCATGGAGATGGGGGAGAGACGGACAGGACGTGCAGAAAGGCAGGCCAGCTGGTTTGTGTTGCAAGGGTAGAGAACTGAGCTGGGTGACGGGAGCCCCAGCGCAGGACCCTGGCCCATCTGAAGACTCCGCCCCCTCTAGGACCTAACAGAAAGTGGAGGGAGGGGGAAGGGGTAGGAGTTGGTGGATGTGACCCCCGAGGCCAAGGCCGGGCAGGGACCTAGGCATACAGGGTTTAACTCGGATTTTTGCTGCCTCCTGGTGGCTGCAGGAGGAACGACTCGGGCCGTGCCCCAGGAACTTAGGTCTGGCCTGCGCTGAGCACGCGCGTGCACACTAGCACCCCCGGCCAGTCCGCGCACGCGCACACAGCCCCGCACACACCCACACACATAGCTTTGGGACTCATTCACTCCCTCCTGCGTTATTTCGTGTTCATTCTTCCGTGTTTTCATTCAACAACGGTTGACTGAGCCCTGGCTAAGTGCTGGCACTTGGGACACAACAGTGGCAGGTGAATTCTGCCCATATGAAGCAAATAAAAATTAGCTAGACTGGCAGGACCAGGGCGGGTGGCCGCCCTGCAATTGTGACCTGGGAGACCCAGATTGCAGGGGAGGGGCTTCCAGGCAGGGGGCACAGTCCATGCAAATGCCCCAAGGTGAGCACAAGCCTTCATCATGGAAGGTGGTGGGGGAGAGGTGGAGGGGGGCGGTGCACAAAAATGCCTTGAAATTGTAAAATACTGTGCCAGGTAAGGGTTAATAGGAGGAGGCCTGTACCAGACTGAAGGCTATTTGGGGACAGGCTGGGCTAAGGAAGTGGGGAGTGGTAGACTGAGCTAGAGAGATAAGCCCCGAGAAGATGCCCCCATTTCCCTTGTAGGACTAGGGAGGCCCTGCTCTGATCTGAGATGTGGGGTCAACTGACTCACCAGTTTGATCCTGCTGACTTTTGATTGGCTTGGGGAAGAGCATTTGACCCCTTCCCACGCAATAAACCAGCCCTGGGACTTCAGCTGGAGTTCTGGGCCCCTTAGCTAAGCTGGTAGGAGCCCTTGGGTCCCACCATGTCCCCATGAGGGGACCATGGAACTGACAAAAAACAGAGCTAAGGTGGACACAAGTTCTATAGGATATTAACCACACTCCTGAATCCAACTGTGGCTGCAGCCACATACAGTTCTGCTTGGTGAGCAAGTAAACTCCCTTCTGATAGAGACAAATGGAAGACAGTTTCTGGCCTCACCCAGGCCTTAAGGATCACAGAGCCAGACTAGAACCTGGCAGAGGCCTTCCTTGAGCTGCCCCCCCCACCAAAGCCCTTCCCAGGGTACCACTACCTGTCTCCAAGGCTGTCTCTCCGTCTTACAAGCTGTGTGTCTTTGGGCAAGTTACTTCAGGTCTCTGGGCCTGTTTTCTCATCTATAAACTGGTTATAACAACATAATACAACCCAAGACAATTACATCGCACCCTTCATGAAATGACAATGTCAAGGCCTGGGGCCAGCACCTACAAATCGGTCTGTGCATGGGGCAAAGCACTCTTCAATGACAGTGGGACAGGCAGCCCCACTAGTGGCTGAGCTTGTGTCTGCTGCTCTGCCCAGCACCCAGCACAGGGCCTGGTGCCTCATCACAGCCTTCTGGGAACCTCGGTGCCCTCATGTGTGACGGCACAGGGTCCCCAGGGTACAATGCCTGGCCCTCTCCCAGGGCAAGGGTCCTTCTATGGACCACAGACCTTCACCAAGAAATGGGTTTACCTCTGTGACAGTCTCACACAACCTTCTGGCCCACTTTTTAATTTTTTTATTAAAACAACAATCAGATAACTGCCCCAATTCATCAGGAATAGGACCCAAGGTGAAGGATGGAAGGAAGGAAGGAAGGAAGGAAGGAAGGAAGGAAGGAAGGGGAAAATTTATGTGTGTGTGTGAGAGAGAGAGAGAGAGAGAGAGAGGGAACACTAAAAGCAAACCCATAACCTGTCAAGCCAGTCCCCAAGGAGAGCATCTCTCTGGGCAGAGACCTTAAACCCATGCTCCTAGGCCTCAGCTGAGCAGAGAGGGTGGGTCTTGGCCTGCTGGTCCCCTAGGAGGTGGCAGAAAACTTATCTGGCTCCAAACTATGCAAAAAAAAAAAAAAAAAAAAACACCCAACCAAGCCCACATAGCAAAAATAAAATGAAAAGAAACCCAAAAAGGATAAATTAAAAAATAAAAATGGAAAGTTAAATGATACTCCTAGAGGTGACAGACAGAGGCCAAGCTAGCTGGTGACCCTTAGAGGCCCTCTGCCCAATGCCGGGGGATGCCTCAGAGTGCTCTGGCATCTCCCTCACAGGAGGCTCAGGAGGACTCATGTGGCTCATCGCCGCATCCCCATCCCTATATCCCCACTACCAATGCTGGGACAGAAATGTGGCATCTGGGTCAAAGTGTACAAAGTCCATTCAGTCAAGAGATTAAAAAAATGTACAACTTGGGTGGCATCCAAGGCTAGGCCAAGGCAGTGTGGCCTGTGCACAGGTACCAGCTGCCTTCTCTGCAAGGGGCAGCAATGTCTGGTTGGGGCATCCATGCCCCTCCAAGTCCAGGGCCTCAGGGGCTGAAGACTGGGTCCTCGGAGGCACTGAGGCACTGGTACGGGACAGAGGCACTGGTGGGGCCCGTCTGGGCCCGGCAGGAGGCCCTGACAGTCTGGTTCTTTGGGACTTGGGACCAGCCCCCATGACACCTCTTAGAATGCCCAAGGCCAGGGCGGCAACAGCTTATGGGCATAGGCAAGCACTGCCCCAGCAGAGGGGGCATTGTGCTGCTGGAGAGCCTTGCCCTCTATGAGTCCTCTCCTAGGATCTCCTTCACAAAAGCAGCGATGTCTGTCTTCTTGGTTTTGTGCAAGGTGAAGAAAGGATGCTCCTAATGGGAGACAGGACAAGGCATGAGGCAGAGGTGCCCCACACTTCCCCAAACCAGCCCAGGCCCCTGTGTGCTCCTTTTGCCCAGCAAATTCCTGCTCATCCTTCCAGGACCTGCGCCCTTGGGAAGCCCTCCCTCTTAGAGACAGCACTGATGGCTCACTCCCCTGCCCTCATATCACCATCCTCCAGCCACATTGAATGCACTTCTCCCCACACATGCCAGGCTTCTGCCCATGATGGGCATTCAGCTTAGAAGGCCCTCTCCATCCGTGGGTAAATCCTTAGTCATCCTTCCAGGACCAGTTCAAATGTCACTTCCTCTATGAAGCCTCCCCTGACACCTTCAGATAAGAGTTCTCCAGCCTGCCCCAATCCCCATCCCTCTGCACCCTCTGCCACAGCACTGCCTGTTTGCCCCTCCACAGGGCCTAGAATAGAGGAGAGAGGGAGCCAGGGAGTAAATGACTGCCTGAATGAATTCATGCAGAGGCAAGTCAGGGAAGCTGCCTACCTCTGTGCATGTGGATGCAGCCCTCTGCCCAGGGAGCCAGCCCAGTGCTACTCCCACCCACTTACCATCAACTCCAGGTAGCTCATGCGTTCAGCAGGGTTCTTCCTCAGGCTAGGAGAGAACAGGGCATGCTGGGGCCCAGCTGGCATTAAGGAGGCAAGTCCAGACCCTCCGTGCCAGTTGAGCATGCCCCTGACCAACAGGGAGGGCACACCTGTGCTCCGGGGGCCCAGGGAAGGAGCAGGACTGTTCTGGAGAGCACCCAAGGGTGGAGTGGGATCCGTGGGTGCACACTAAAGGCTTGGACCATGGTCTTTGACTCTTGGGGTGTTAGCTTTCTTATCTCCATAGCAATCTAGGGGACTTCCAATGAATCTAATACTGAAATGCCACTGAAATGCCACCATTAATAATCATATACTTGGTGTCCTAACCAGGAGGGGCAATTCCTCATCCCAGAGCTTGGGCCAGGGGAGGCCCTAATTCAGAGGAGTCAGGGTGACTGATGACTGTTTGCAAGGCTCATTTGTTTACAGTCTTTTCTATTCTCTAATAAAAGAAATAAAGGCTATAAGTTTTCCTCTAAGTGTCTCTTTATACACAGTGCACAGATGTTAATGTGTTCTCTTCTCATTGCCTTTCACTTCTGAATAGCTTAGAATTTTGTTTTTGGCATCTCTTTCATAACCCAAGAGTGAGCCAGAAAAATTTACTTTGAATTTCCATGTGTCTTTTCACTCTTTAGTTATGGGCTTATTTTATTTAATTATGGGCAGAGAACATAGCTTGTTTGACTTTGCCTTTTTCCTGTCTCCTACTTCCTTTGTAACTTCACACACAACTTTTATAAGGTTCCCACAGGCATTCTTTAATTTGGTACAAAGTTCCAAACATCAATAAAAGTTAATTTCTTTATGTTATTCAAACCTCTAAAAGCTTTTTGTTTTCTTTTCGGTCTCCTTGGGCCTGTCCACTTTCAGAAGGACTGTATTAAAACCTCCCCAAAAGTCACAGCCTGTCAGTTTTTCCTGTGCTCTTTCCACCTTGCACATTGTGATGCTATGTTCTCTGGCGGGTGGTTTGCTAAAGGAGAAGACAGCAGGGCCCAGGGAGGAGCTGCGGTCTGGCTAGGGCAGGGCTGGAGACTCACCATTGTGTGGTGAAGTCCACAAACTCAGGAGAGAAACGGTCAGCTGGGAGCTGGGGGGATGGCTCCTCCACCACCTGCTTCAGCTGCTGGAATGGGGTCCCCCAGGACCCATAAGGAAACTGTAGGATAGCCATCTCAATCTGCAGTGAAAACAGTGGCACTAGGTCAAACGTACCCACACTCTGAACCCAGAAGCAGGGCATTTTCAGAACCTGCCCTGTCCTGGCCCAGTGCTTGGAACTGGACTGAGAGGCAGGTCAAGGGCAGACACATGACATCAGGGCAAAGGTGAACACCAGGAGGGGACAGTGGTTGGTTGCTCTGACCAAGTCGGCAGAAATTACAGCTCATGGAGCAGATCCTGCTCTGAGCTGTGACTAGATTGACCATCCTTGGGTTCTTAAACAATCTGAATTCAGATTTTACATAAAAATCCAGATTCCAATGAATCTGGAAAAATCAGAGGAGCTGGCAGTCCTGGGTTGCCTTTCAGCAAGGTAGTAGCTGGCAAAGGAACTTGGCCAGGCAACAGCTTCACTGTCCACCAGAGGCCACGCCCCTCCCTATGAAGTCTCAGCCTCCACTGCCTTTGGCTTGGGCCACTGTTGTTATTGTTATTACAGAAGAGGCAATCCAAGTGTCAAACATGAGGCCCACACCCAATTGGCTCTGTCACTCTGTAACAACCTGCTCCAGGCCCCATCAGGTAATGAAATTCGCAGCCCCTCCTCCTGGACAGCTCCCTACCACCCTGCCACTGACACCCTGGAAGGCCCATTTCCAATGCCTTCTCCTCCAGGAAGACTTCCACTCTCTGTCCCCATCATAGTGTCTCCCTGAACCCCTGGACATGTAGCCAGCATGGCCTTGTCAATCCTGCTGGACCCAGACGTGGACCTGGACCTCCCTGCACGTGATCTCAGGGCCACCCAGGCTCTGCACACATGCCAGGCACCTAGCCCATGCCTCACCTGAAGTTGGCAGAAAGTTATTTTGGGGAAAACCTGACTAGCTTATGACAAACTCTGAGTTCTGATTGTGAGTGCCGAAATTTAAAAAAACAACAACAAATCAGGTCAACCCAGGGCCCTGCCTAAAATAGCAGAGACTTCTTGATGACAGGGCATAGTGACCACAATGAACAGAAGATACCTCAACTCAAACCAATGCTTCATGTTGGCAAATGGCACCCAAACAGATCACTAATTATTGTGCTAAGCAAGAGCCTTTCCATAAGGCTGAAGGCCCCTTTCCAGGCAAGACATAAACACACCCCACAGATGGAAGATATGCTCAACGCAAATGGGTGTGGGTGCAATTCCGTGTGTGTATATTTCACCAGGATAAACTCAGCCTGTGCTTTCCTAGAATGTTCACTGATTCCAACAAGTAGAAGTGAGGACCCTGTATGGGCTGCCCCAGGAGGGCCCAGAGGCCTGTCAGAGTTTATATTTAGAACAAAGGAAACATGTCCAAGACCTTCACCTGGTAATCCCTTTCCTGGTCATTTTTTCTAAAGAGCTTAAAAAATTGGAAAACAACAAAAATTGCATCGGGGCATAGAGACACATGGGATGGTGTTCTCTGTAATAGAGAATATTAAAAAGCAGCCTAAACATCCAGTGCCAAGGACCAGCCTGTCACAGGGTGGCTGAGTTCCCTGGGTAACTGTGAGGCATGCCCTGTGACACCAGATGAGTATTCACATGATCAGTGCTTGGTCAACACTGATTATGGCCAAGAGCCTTCCAGTGTGTATTCTGACAAATGTTCCGAGGCAAGGGTCAAGTGCCCACAGAGAGCTAGCCAGGGTGGGCTCAGCGAGGACAAAAGGGAGGCCATCCAGAGGGGCAAGCCTGATGTGGAGTGCTTTGTCAGTCTCTCCCCCAGGACAGCCAGGGATTTCAAGTCAAAAAAAAACAAACAAGGGAAATGTCCCGAATCAGGAAGCTGGCTGAGTACAGTGGCAAATGGTTGTAAATGCTTTGGAAGAGATGCCTACAGGGATTTAAAACAATCCAGAGAAATATTACATGAGGCTAAGTGAAAAAGCAAAATAAAAAAATATATATAATATGTTTTTTATTTACAAAGAGGCAAATGTCTAAAAGGAAACGCAGTGTTGGCAGTTGACACGGGGGGAGGGGGGAGCTGTGTATGGAGTAGAACAATCGTGATTTTTTTCCTGTTTTTCCTCTGCATTTCTATATTGTGTTTCTACAACTTTATAACTATTGCAGCTACAATCCCAGTGGCCACCACAGCTTCTTCTCCCCGTGCGTGCTTGCTAGTGCCCTGTTCCAGAGACAGGGTCGGTTGAACTGCACTGGCTTGTGACGTGCTTTGACCCACACAATGAGGCAGAGTGACAATGCCAACCCTGGACCTAAGCACTTAACAGCACTTCCCTCATGGAAGCCAGTCACCACAGCTCATCTCCATGCTATAAGGACACCCAGCGAACAAGCCTGCCCTAAAGAATCTGGTGCAAGCCCCATATTCATAAAGCCTTCTTGAACCTTCCAGCCCAGCCCAGCCCTGACTCCAGCTAGAACCATGTGGAGTGGAAGACTCACCAAGCTGAGTTCAGCCCAGACTGCAGACACATATGAAATAACAAACTGCCCTGGCCAGGTGGCTCAGTTTGTTGGAGCATCATCCCACAGACCAAAAGGTCACAGGTCTGATTCCTGGTCAGGGCACGTACCTAGGTTATAGGTTCAATACCCAGTTGGGGTGTATATGGGAGGCAACCAATCAATGCTTTTCTCTCATATCAGTGTTTCTCTCTTTCTCTCTCTCCCTAAAAAAGAAATCAAACACATTTTTTAAAAAAAAGAAATAAGCCATTATTGCTTTGAGCCACTAGGTTCTGAAGTGATTTGTTACACAACATTTGGTAACTGAACTATGCACCTAGCACACACTTTTGTAAGTTCCCCAGAGACATCAGGTCACTAGAATGTTTCTGGTCCCCAATAGTGATGCTGGATGGACAGATGGCAGGGAAGGAGAGACAAGGAGGGAGGGGAGCTGGGGCAAGTGTATGTATGAAGGAGTCATGAGTGTGTTCTCTAACATCTAACGACTTGTGTGTAGCCTGTAAATACAGAAAGAAATTGGTCTAATTTTTTTAACTGGGGAGTTGGAAAACTTTCATCTGCAGATATAGTATCCACCTTTACACTGTGAATATTCCTCTCCACTTCAAAAAGAAAAAAATTTAACTGTAGCATTAAGGAAAATTGAAAGTATCACCAGTTCCTCCATTTTTGTCTCTGACAAAATGATTTTGACTTTCATTCTTTCCCAGACATTGTAAACAGACACAGTTTATAAAATTACAGTCATATGGTGATGACAAGGACTGTGACAATAACTGCAGCCTCAGTAAAACCTAAAACATCTCCGCTGACCCTGAACTCTCACCCTGACATTCTCTAACCTTCTCTTGGATCTGGGCCCCAGGCTCCCACTAGGCATGCCCTGCCTTGGACCTCTGTCCCAGGACCCCTACAGGCCCCTCTCCTCCCTTCCACCAAAAGCTCAGCTCACATCACCCAGTCACTCCCCACCCCACTTAACTCTTCTCCACAACCCCCTGCTCCATATATTTTACTGATTGATTTTGATTATTAATTGCACTCTGTCTCCAACACCAGGAAGCCAGAGGGACTGAGACAGGGAGGGTGCTGACACCCCCTTGAAAAATGCTAACAAATCTGTACCATTAGTTCCAATGATTGGGATAGAGTGTGGGAGGCAACAACCACTCAGGCCAGTAAGTCCATTGCACTGACTCCTGCATGCTGGGGCCACCATGACAGCAACGTTCTCCTGAGTTCACAGGCCTCATGCACAAATGTGTGCCCCCTGACAGCATCCTAGTCTTTTTTCTGTCCCTCCAGCCCATGCTCTACACCGTGCCACAGCAGGCTCCCTAAAAGTAGCTAACTAAACCTCAACATACACCTGAGTAGGAGCCAGCACTCTGCTGGTCAGTTCTTGAAAAAGAAGAGTCATATGGGCCCAGTCCTACCCCGGACGTCAAATGCAGCAGCTCCAGTTCAGCCAAGGGCTGGGTGCCTGCCCCACCCTGCCCAGACCCATGTGCAGTGCTACCACACACATAGAAATGCACCAGACTCCATAGGCAACATACTTCTTGCTGTGAAAAAAATTTTTAAGATTTTTATCATTTTGTTTTTAAAATTATTTGTGTACCAGGAATTCACAATGTGGGATTGGCTATGATTTCTCGACAAGCATCAAGAGCTATGGAGAAAGCCCAACAGACAAGTGGGCACAAGGTGTCCAGAACTCTTGGGAAGGGTGCCCTTACCACGTAGGAAGGGCTTCATGCCACCTGTAGACATTACCTTTAATATACCATAACTTTGGATGGCACATTTTCTTCTCAGATTGTGAAGCTAACACTTTTTTCCAGGTTCTGAACTATTTGGTATACCCTCCAAAAGCTCACGGACAGGCATGGCCCCTGCCCGGCCCCACCCAACCAGCCAGGGCTGGCCCCTGCCCCGAGTGTACCATGGTGATGCCGAGGCTCCAGACGTCAGACTTAACGTTGTAGCCCTTCTGGTTCAGTTCTGGGTTGATTCTCTCTGGCTGTAAGAGGGACCAGGGAGACATAAACACCTACTCACAGGAAGGGACCAGAACAGGGGTGACCCAAGCACCCAAGCTCATCCTACCCCACCTCGTCATGGAACAGATGGTAAAACTGAGGCCAGTGAGGGCCAGTGTCTTGTGATGAAGGCCCAAACCTTGCCTTGAAGGACTCCCGACTGGGAGTTGGGAAGAGCACCTTCAGGACACTGGTGGGGGCGTGGAGGTGACCTGCACAGACCCCATGTGCTGCCTCTACATGGGTGTCCATAACCCTGGTCATCCAAATGGGCACTTCAGGGCATAGTTAACAGCAATGGTAAGAGAGGCTGCCTAGGCAGGCTGGGCCACAGGGGACACCTCTGGGACAGGAGAGGCGGTTTCTGTGGGAGGCCCTGTCCCTGATAGACAGAGGATATGACCTGATAGTAATCTCCCACGCACATCCCCTTCTGACCCGCAGCCATGGCCCCAGACATAGGACAGTGGAGGGCTACTCACAGCCATGTAGGGCTTGCAGCCGGCATCCAGCGTCTTGGCCACAGAATCTACCAAGTAGCCGCTGATCCCAAAGTCACACATCTTCACGTGCCCCTCCTTGTTGATGAGGACATTAGATGGCTTTACATCTGCCAAGGACAGAATAGGCCTTTTCAGCTCTAGGAGCCCTGGCTGGACAGCAATGGGCTTTTCCCATGCCCCAACCACCCCAGGGGCAGATGCTGCCATGGCATAGGGAGTGGAGAAGTGACTGAGACTACAAGAGGTGCCACTGAAGCCCAAGTTCACAGGCTTGGTGACAACTCAGTGAGGATGTGCTGCAGCCACTGGCCAGGTCACAAGCGGGGAAGGAGGTCAGGCCTCTGCTGCTGTACCCAGGACAGCATCTTTGTGCTGGTCACCAGCACAGTGGACACAAGGTCCAGAGAAGCAGGCACATCCTGGCATAGGCAGCCTCATGGTAAGGACTTGACCCGCACTTCTTGGTGCAACCTCTAGCTCTGGGGTCTTTCCAGCCTGGGTTATGGGGTTCTTCACTGACAGGGTGAGACCCAGAAATGACCCAAGTGCCCAGGCCAAACAAAGGGTGAGCAAATTCAGCCTGGAAGCACAGGGCAGCAGCCAAATGCACAGAAGGCAGGTCTGCATGAGAACCTGGGGCCTGGCCCATGACTAAAGAGCAATACTGAGCAGGCTACACAGCAGGGAATCTTCCAGCAAACACACACACACATTCCACGAGCTTTCTATGGGGATGTGCATAGCATAGAAATGCAGAGAGAAAGATCTGGCAGGTTTCACACTGAACTGCCAACAGTGGTGAGCTGTGGGTGGGGGTTGGGATGGCCACTCAGTGGCCAAAGGGGTTTAGTCTAATTAACTTTGTGAAAAGCAGTACATCGGGTTAAGAGGACTACTCAGAATAATAAAAAGGAAGGAAGTGCGACATATACATCCTAGTGGATCTCAGAAACATTAAGCCCAGTGAAAGAGGCTGGGCAGAAGGCACATGTGTGTGAGTCCATTTACATGAAGATCAAGAACAAGAAAAAACAACCTACTATGGAAAAAACAGAGAAGGAGCATGGGGGGGACATGGAGCACAGTGGCCATCCAAGAAGGGCCAAGAGGACTTTCTAGGGTGGGGTGAAGGGTAGAAACATACTGTATCTTGCCAGGGGCAGGGGTTACATGAGTGTAAACTGAACAGATTCATCGACCATTAACTACAGATCTGTGTGTTTCACAGTATGCAAAGAATACATCCAAACAAAACCAGTCATGCTCCCAGTGAAAAGGTCCATCTAGTCCTTGCTCTGAGTAGCAGCATGGTGGCTGGCGGGTGGGACTGGTTCTGGGGCGGGGACCAAGAAAAATGGCTTGGAGAGTTGGAGAGTGGCCTAGACTGAGAAAGAGGCTCAGCACCTGACCCCAGCAGGCTCGTCCCTACCCATCATTTCCCTGAGCCTCAGCCAACTCATTTGGAAAAGGGGGGGAGGTACACCCACCCCATGGGACTGGATGAGACCATGCATGCAGCCTGCCTGGGGACCTCCCCTGTGGGCCAGGCAGGCACTGACCTCTGTGAATCACGGACAGCTTGCTATGCAGGTGCTCCAGCGCCCTCACAATCTGGCATATAGGACAGAGGCATAGAACTGGTATTATTTCTGGTCACACCAACAATAACAGAACAGCAAGAGCCCCATTCATGTCCATGTCTCATTCTCCCAATTACATCCAGCCCCTCTTTAACCCAGGCTCTGGTCTGCATTTCAATCTCTGCCCCAGAGACCTGGCAACCTCAGTTCAAACACACCTGGCCTTCTGTTTTTCTCCAACCCACCCAAGAGGACCAGAGTCTTGGGTCCAAGCATTTACCCGGGAAATGATGTACTGGAAACTGCAGCAGAATCCATGGGCTTGTACCCACCCCTTCCATGCTGCCATTGCCACCCCCTCACAGGCTCTTAGGTAAAACCCAGCCCTTCCGAGGCCTTCCTGGCTCCTTTCTCTCCCTCAGCAGAGCTAGTGGACTATGTGCTGGAGCTGTCCCACTGAGGAGGACAGAGTAGGGGAGCCTGAGAAACTACTCCCAAAATTCTGACTCAATACCCAATGCAGCCAGAATTAAAAGCCATGGGTATACCCATTTCCTTTTTTGCTCTGGTTGCCATGATGCACCCAGTGTTGCTACCCTCCTCTAGCAATGTTGCACCTCAAAAGGCAAACATTTGGATGCTAACCTTTCCCCCAGCTTAGCTGATTCCTCTTTGAGCTGCCTCAGGATGACACAATTGTAAATACTAAGTCATTTTTTAAAATGGTCTAGGAAGCTTGGGAGTTGCACACAAAGGTCTAAAGACCCAAGAGCTGCCAAATCCATGTGGCTCTGGGAGCCCTAGGCTCCAGGGTCTCCTCAGCAAAAAGGCTCTCGTCCACGGTTGAGGAGCTGGGCCCCTGGGGGCCAGTCACCCAGGTTCAGGGCTACCCTGGTGCCCAACTCTACCCAAAATACCACTGTCAGATTGGGATTTGGGCCTGCTGGGGCCAGGCTGAGGCCTCTGGCATGTACCTGGAAGTCCCAACCCCGCCAAGGCTTGAGGCCACTTACAGACACAGCAATCTTCCCCAGAATGTCCTCTGGAATCATCATGTTTTTATCAAGCACCTTGCAGTAGAACTTGTCCAGGGATGTGTCCATGAGTTCCATGCAGATCCATACATCTCCCTGTGGGTGGATGCCCAGAGGTAACGCTCAGGCCCACCTGGGGCTGCACCTGTGCCTGGACAGCCTGCCTAGAGCCTGTTCTGGCCAGGCCTCTGGCAGACACATCTGCCCATCCCTCAGCCCTGAGATTTATTGAGCTCCTCCCATCCTGCCTCCCAAAAATCTCTTGACCCGCCCACTTCTTCACCTTCCAGGCTTGCCTACACTGCTGGGGCCGTACACTGACCTTCCCCAGCCCTGTCACTTCTGGTCTCCCCTATCTGATCCTTGATTTCATGGTAATTTCCAGGGAGAAGTGACTAAAACACATGGCTGACTGTGTCCCTCCAACAGGAACCTCCAGGACCTGTCTGTGGCTCATCCCCTGATCCAGCCCTGCAGAGCCCTCCTGCCTCAGCCCCGATGCCCCCAACACAGGACTTGGTTCGCCCAGCTCTAGCCCTGGCTGGGGGCAACCTCCTTCACCTGCAGTGCTCTGCCTCCTCCACCCGTTCCCCAGCAAATCCCTGCATGTCCTTCAAGACAGCCCTCTTGGGAAGGCTGGGTGCAACATCTCCTTGGGGCACCCCCAGGCCCCCTCCCTCTCTGCCAGCTCTGACCCAGCATGCAGCAAGGTCTGAGTGTGTGTCTGTCTCCTCAGAAGCAAGGGGACAGATAGCCTGAACCAAGCACACAGTGGGCACTTAGCCAAACAGACATGTGGATGACAAGGCACTGACTGACCCACCACTGGGTCTAGCCCACCAGCACGCTCAGGGACCCACAGGTGCTCAAAGAGTGAGGCTGGGCTGGGAGAGCCTTGCCCCTGAACCCCAGGTGATAAATGACCATCACAGACCAAGCCCATCTAACAGGGGCTCTGGTCTCCGTTAACTCCATACCAGTCCTTCATGCCATCCAGCAGGAGCCCACCTGCGGCCCCACAGGTCACACTCCCTGGGCTTCCCCAATTCCTCTTGCCCCACAGACCCAGAATCACATCTGCACACACCTCCACAGGGGCCTCCTGGCAGGATGCTGATAAGGCAGGTAGTCACACAACCTTGTGGCACACTCACTGTGTGCCAGGCCCTGGGTCACATCTTCATGACAACCTTGTGAGGTGGGTACAATCACTCACTGGTCTCATTTCATAGACCAGGAAACTAAGGCAGGAAGCAAATAAGCCAGGCATTCAGGCTCCTGGGCCCAAGCTCTCAAGAGCCCTGCTCTACTGCCTCCCAGGTAGGCAGGGCCTGTTTTCATTCCTGTGCCCAGCACCGGGCCCTCACAGACACTCAGCAAGTGTCTGCTAGGGGCCCAAAATGATCAAAAGTAGGCTGCAAGCTAGGTGGATGGGGCAGGTGTGCAGACAGAAGGTAAGGGCAGGGTGGTCTGAGCCCCCAGCCCCTAGCCCAGCACCCATCTCCCACCCTCCTTCCAAGGCCACACCTCTCTGAAGAGGGCCCCATAGAAGGTGACAGTGTAGAAGCAGTCAACTGTGCGCATGTTCACATCCAAGTCCATAAGCAGACGCTTCTGTTCCTGGGAGTTCACGGTGGCCCGGATCCGCTGCAGGGGAGAGGGCTATAGGTAAGGGGCCAGGCAGCAGGAGGCGAGCACCCCCCCATTTCTCATATGAGGGCTGGGCATGCTCAGCCCCACCTCAGGCAGCATCCTGGGTGCCCTGAGGCCCAGCACTCCCTGACAAGGCTCCCTGCTTACCTTAACAGCCATGATGGTGCCGCTCTGGGTGTGCCGTACTTTCTCCACCACGCCATAGGCTCCACGCCCCAGCTCCGAGATGGTCACCAGGTCATCAGCCTCTACTTCAAAGTTCTTGAGATACAAAAAAGAGAGAAAGTCAAAAATCAGGAGGTGGCCCTCACCTCAGTCAGTGGAGATGGCAGGGGCTCCAGAAAGAGAAGACAGCCAGTCTTTCAGACCTTGGCTCAACTCCTGCACCAACCACTTCCTGCTGTTGATCTGGGTCAAGTCAATTAGCCTCTCTGAGCCTCTATAAAACAAGCGCAGCACCCATACCCAAGGGCTATCACAAGGTGTAAATAAGACAACCTGTGAAATGCCCTCGGTGGACACAGGGAGCTCAAGAGATCCCCCTTCCCTCCTGTCCCCCAACCTGCTCAGGTATGTAAGCTGAATCACTCATTCAACCAGTATTTACTGAGCACCTACTATGTGTGAGTCTGTTTTAGGCACTGGGGACATAGAACAAAACAAGGGTCTTGCCATCACAGTAAGTAGCGTGGTCCTGAGCCGCCTACTCTCTCTCTTGCCCTATATTGCTGGAGTCAGACAAATAAATAAATAAATAGGCAAGTAGGTGACATGTACATCAAACAGTGACAAGTGTCAGGGAGGAAAACTAAGCCTGAGAGATGCCATCGGCCAAGGAGAGGCCCTAGAGTAAGAACTCTGCCAGGAGCCCCTCAGTGTTGCTGCTGGGTGAGGTTCAACCCCCTGAGCCAGGAGTTTCAGTCCCTGCTGCCCAAGCCAGCAGAGCTGCACGTGGAGTGCAGGCTCCCAGGCATGGCCCGACAGCTGGGCTAGGAGTCTGCATGTCCCACACACTGTTTCCACAGGCAATATGGGGCCAAACTCTAAGGTCAGGAAACTCAGCAAGGCCCCATGAGGCAGGCCACTGTCCCCATTCCAGATGGGAAGGTCAGAGAATGGAAGGCCCAGGGCCCAATAGTTAGCCTCCAAGGAGTGAGGTTCTTCTCCAAAGCCACCTCTGTTTGATACCCACAGCCACCTCCCAGTGGCCCTATGGAGTCAGCTCAGGCCCATGTCAGATGAAAATTCATGAAAGCCCCCCAGGCTGCAGCCAGCACGTACCCTGTCTCCAATGGTGATGAAGGCCCGGGAGTCAAGGTTCCTGGGGGGGCTGTGGGGAGAAAACAGACCCCCTGAGCCTCTGAGAGAACAATACCCTTCCCCTGAGAGAAACAGCAAATGGCCTGGCACCGGGACCAGAAGCAGGTCCTGTCCCCAGGAGGCAGCGCGCCTAAAGGCACCTCCGTCACTGAGTATGCACCGTGCCAGGGCCACGGGGCCTGACCTTCACATCTCTGAGATGGGTTGAGAAGAGGCCAGCACTGACACAAGATGCCCGCAGCCCACCCCTGTTCCCTCTACCTCACCCCCCACTCGACAGGCTCACAGGAGGCTCAGCCTGGTGCACACTCCCTGCGGCTTGCTATAGTCCCCTGAGCCCCCTCCAGGAAGCCTCTCCAGGCTGAGCCAGAGGAGACACTGAGGCAGACTCACGTGGGGTTGGGCACGGGCGGCTTGGACACACAGGATATATGTAAGTCCTTCTTCCTCTTGGATTTTACTAAAAGGGAGAGATGGCGAGGTGTCTGTGAGACAGTAAGGTTCTGGGAAGGGCCCCAGCCTGGGGTGCTTTGTTTTGGTGGCCTCTAGCAAACTAAAACAGATGCCTTCCCCACTGGGCACTGACCTCTGTGTGCACATCTGAAACCGAGGGAGCTCCTTTCAGTTCCCAGCTCTGCCACCCACCCCTTCTCTGAGCCTTAGAATGCACCTTAGAATGCAAATGCCCACCTCAGGGGTGGCTGGGAGACTTGGTGCAGACTCAGGCTGGGGAGCCCCTGGCTGAAGCCCAGGACTCATTTCTCTCCACCTGCAGCTCTTGCCTTTGCTGCCCAGTCCAAGAAACAGCCTGAAAGCCCACTCCCCTCATCAGGGTGCCTGGTGGGTCTGAGTCCCAAGGCAATGCCTCTCTGCCCCTCCACCCTGAGGACAGGTGAGGGGCTTGGCCCTCCTGAGCCCTGGTGTGGCTGAGCTCTATGCTTCTCAAACCAGCTGAGTGTGGTGGCCAGGTCAGCATGCGACACAGTGCTCCAGGAGCCTCAGCATTGTGGAGCACAGGACATGGCTGGGGCTGGCACAGTGGAGGAGAAGGCTCTCATCAGGACCGCCCTTTGAAGAAGACACAGCGTCCTGTCACAGGCAGGAGAGCAAGGTCTGGAGACAGCAGGGATCCTTTCAAGAAGGGAGGCGAGCTTGAGTTCACAGCCCCTGCTGCCAGGTACCCAGACTGGGGGCTCCATTTCCCAGAAAAGGGAAGTGATCTGCCCACGTTACAAAGCACGTGGGTGGCAGAGCTGGGACTCGACCATGAATCCCCAAAACCACTCAACAGAAATGGTGATGCTCAGGCACCTGTTCTTGCAAGGCAACCCTTCCTGCCTCTACTCACAGTCCTATCACCTGCTTGGCCCTCCCACCCACTCTATACCACTACTGCTAACACCCTCTGGCCCCTCGGGAGCTGAGAACCATGCAAGGTTCACCATGTGTGTGCACAGAGTACTAGTCAGTCCTGGCCCTGAAGCCACCTCAGCACCAGGTTCAAACTCAGTCTCTGCCATGCCCCGCTGTGTGACCTCAGTGCCTCACCTGAGAACCTAGCACAGGGGTCTGCACGCACAGGCCCAGTGGCCAGGCTGCCTGGCACCAATGTCAAATGATGGGATGAGGTTATTATTACCACTGGGAAGACGGGGCCTGGGTCCAACTGTCCTCAGAGCTGATGGACAAGGAAACAGAACACCCAGAGGGATGGGCTCCCAGTGTCTGCACGGGAGTAGGGGGGCAGAGCACAGCAATCTCTCCACAGAAGCCACCTCAGAGACCCTCAGATGCCAGGTCAAAAGGATGGGCTCTCTCTGCTCTAAGATCAAATCCCACCTTTGCCCCTTACAGGCTGGGTGACCTCAGGCCACTCTCCATGGCTCTCTGAGCCTCAGTATCCTCCTCCATGAAATAGGGATAAAAACAGCACCTACTTTGTAGTTACCAAGTAAAGCACTTAGTGCAGCTCTCACACTCAGCCCACATCAGAGCTGCTGCACTGCCCAGGGCCTGACCCAGAGGCCTTGGGAAACAGCAGCTTCCACAAACAGTAATAACAGCAGCAGCAGCAGTAGCAGCTGTACTCACTGGGCACTTGCCATCCACTCCCCGCTGCACAGGGGTGCACCAGTCGCCTAACCATGACCTCATTGTGAGAGGCATCTTCACCCCATTTTAGAGATGAGACAAAGCTGATGGCTGTCAGGGGGTGGGCGGGTCTCAGTTCAAAGCTTTCATCCAACAAAGAGGCAGCCTATCACACATGTGGCCCCATCTCGACCTTAAGGAAGGAGACCTTAGCCTCACTTTATTTGGGGAACCTGAGGCTCAAAGGTGAAGTTGCTGCACAGTGAGACAGGAGTCTGGCTGGGGAGCACACCTGGGTTTGTTGACTCAGAGACCCCGATGGGCCAGGCCAGTGGCTCACAGTGCCCCTCCTGCAAGGAACTTTCAGAGGAACAGGACTGTCACACTCTCCAACAGGAAGCATGGTAGCACCTCCTGCTGACCAGGAGCCCAGAGGCCTCCCCAGGTCTCCTTGGGCCCAGTACAGCCCACACGGCAGAGGAAAACAGAGAAAAGTCAAGGCATGCAGGACCATTCATTCCTGAGGCCACTTCAGTGCTGCCCCTGGGTCTTCTGAGGTCACTACTGGGATAGACACGGGATAGCCTTGAGCAGGCTGCTGGAGGCTGCTGCCAGGTAGGCGTACCCAACACTGTCTGCTATGTGGCAGCTCAAGGAAGTCCAGCTCTGCACCCTGGCTGAGACCCTTCATGGGACCCTCCTCTCTGCACCGAAGGTGCCAAACCACAGAGGAGGACCTCAGAGAAATGCCCAACTGACTCCCAAGATGAGGTCTCATCTGCAAGGCACTTGGCACAGGGCTTGGCACTCAGTAGGTGGTCCTACAAGGGACCAGAAACGGTCACCATGGTCATCATCAGCCTCTCCACAGAGGTGAAAAATTTCATCCTAAGTAATGAGAACTATGGGTAGCTTTTATTCTTGACTTGATGCTTTTTATAAGTAGGAAGTAAAATATTTTATGTTAAAGTAGTAACTCACTTGGGGTTTCTCTAGGGCTCAGCCACCCCTCCCCCACACTAGTCTGCTCTTGGCCCCATTCACACCTTCCTCTGGCTCCATCCTGCACACCCCTCTCCTGCTCTGGGATTGAAGACTGTCACAAAGTGCGCTCCCCTCACCAAGCCTCAGTTTGCCTATCTGTCAAGGGAGCTCCCACACCTGTGTCCAGGCCAGGTGAGTAAGGACCACGTGAGGAGGCACGAGACACTCGGTGAAGGTGGGCTCCCACCTGCTTTCCTCCCAGGCCTCGGGAGGGGCAGAGGCTGCTGCGAGCACATGCACTGGGCGGATGGGAGGAGCATGGTCAGCCTTCTTGCCCTCCTGCCCATATGGCGGGGTCACCAGGCCTGCATCTAGAGTGACATGGTCTCCCTGGGGCAGCCGTGCCAACTATGAGAGGGAGTGGATCAGGCTGCCATGGAGACAGCCCAGCAAGAGGCCACAGGCCACCAGCTGCTGCCACCGTTTGCCATAGACATCAGCACCAGACCCAGATAGCCAGGCAGCCCAGGGCTGCCCAGGTGCAAGGCTAATGTGGCAACCATCACCACAACCGAGTTTCACAAGCTACCCCACAAACCACAAGTATGCCTGCCTGTATCTGCAGCGTCCCCAGTGCAGAGGGGCATGGCGCCAGATGTCTATGCATCCTCGGCCCGCACTGGCCTCCCGGCAGCACCACAGGCAGCATGCAAAGAACAAAGAGAGGTACTCTGTATGCAGACACAACTCCCACCATTTTGTCAGCCCTGCATTTGTCTCCTCCCACTCACCATTTCTTGAAGAAGCCACCTTCTTTCCCACCTCAGGGCCTTTGCACATTCTGTTCCTGCTGCCCAGAATGCTCTTCCCTGCAACTTCGTCCTAGCTGGTATACAATCCTCACCTTCCACCTACTGAAGGAGGCTCTCCTGGTTCCTCCAGCTAAGTCCCCTTATTACTGGCTGTCCTAGTGTCCAACTGGCTTCCCTCCTGTCACTTCTCACAAGTCACCATTTGGAGTTACTATCTGAGAGGCAGATAGCAAAAAGTACTGACTCTGGAGCCAGGCAGCCTGAGTTCAAATTGCATCTCAGCCACTTCCTAGTCATGTGCCCTCAGGCATGTAAGCATAGTGACTGAACCTCTCTGGGCAACATGGCCTCAACTGTGAAATAGAAAGAGTGGACCAACCTCCCAGGATTATCAGGTATGTCCAAGGAGCTTATCGTTGCCAAGCCTTAGCAGTGCCTGACACGTGGAAGATTAGATGAAGCCATCTGGAAACCCACAGTACCCAAGATAACAACAGGCCTCAGCCCCAGATGGCTACTCTTAATACTCTTAGCAGCCCCATGAGGGAAGTGTTTTTCTTATGTCTGTTGTACCAAGGGTCTCAGGGTTTTTAAAATCCACAGACTGGCAGAGGAGTGGCAAGGGTCTGATGGGCTCCTCGGCAGGATGGTGGGGTGAACACTCTGTGGGGTGAGGACAAGTTGAGTCCCAGGTACAGTAGGAGCAGGAGGAGGAGAGCAGAATTTGTGAGAGAGAAAAGATGCTGGTCTCCTCACAGAGGAGTCCAGGAAAAACAAAGAGCTATCTTTTTGTATCTTTGTGATTCCTAACCATGGGCAGTACCAGCTACTGAAATGTAAGTAACTTAAATAAAATAATAAGAAAGGAGGAGACCCTACTTAAACTCGTGTCCTGGGCTGCTGTAGGTCTGGGGCTCAGTGTCCTCCTCCATCTAAAGGTGACAGCCGGGCTTCCTGGTGTCCTTCTCAGGGGTTCCTAACAGCAGGACCTGCTCAGAACTGGTGGTGCTCAGAGACTATCCAGTGCAGATACTGGGCCAGAGGCCTAGGGAACTTGTCCAGGGTCACATGCCAGGGCAGCAGGACAGTCAGGACTTGAACTCAGGCCACAAGCTAACTGGACCAGTGCTTCTCCCAGGGCCACCAGATCCTGACTCCCCACACTTCAGCTGTGGCCATGCCATGTCCCCCACCCCCAAGCCTTCCTGGCAGAGGCCAACAGAAAATGAGTGAGGAAGAACGGGCTTTGGCACCAGGAAATCTGTGCTGCTATGTGACCATAAGCAAGTCAAACCCCCTCCCTGAGCCTCAGCTTTCTCCCTTGACAGTCTGCAGAGTGTAATGCCCTTGACCTCCTGGAGAGAACAAGCCCAAGTCAGGGTTACTAAGACAAAGCCCAGCTCAAAGACAGATCTGTGTGACCTTGGTAAGTCACTCTCCACTCTAGGCCTGTGTACTCAGAAAACTCAGTGATATTCAAGGGGGAAAAACACACCCATGATGCTAGGTAACCAGCAGAGCTAAATGAGATTCTGCATATTAAATGCCTGGCACCAAGTGGGGTTGGATCACTGGCTACCTGGGCCCTGGCCCAAAGGTCACCAGTTACTAAGGTGAATCCTCAGACCACAGAGTGGGCCCCCAGAGGGTGAAGTGGGCCTCCAGACTGTACAGCCCAAGTTCCAGGCTTCAAGAGGCTCTGACTGGAGAGGGATATTCCCTAAGTAACACCACACCTTCCCAGGGCCTCAGGGGGAAGGGGCCCTCCCGGTGCCTAGGCTCCTGAGCTGAGCTCCCACTGTATGTGGGGCCAGTGTAGGGTTATCCAGGCTCCCCGAGGCCACCTGGGAGCACTGATGGGCCCCATACTCCTGGCTGGACAAAATGGCAGATGCGCCTTTCCTTAACAAATGCCACTCTTGCTTTTATTATCATTAGTATCAAAACAAAATCTTACCAAACACAGTTGATAGAAGAAATACCTAAAAAGGTATTCTTGGTGGTAAAAACACTGATATGTAGCTCAGATGCAAATTAAGCACTGATTGGGCACCTAATGTACCCCCAGACTTGACAGGTCTCATGCTTCTCATCTTCAACAGCAGCCTGAGAGGTGGGTGTTTTTATTCCCCTGGGTCAGATGAGAACACTGAGAAGGTCACAAAGGGAGTCAGGACATAGCTAAGCTTAAAACCAGCCCCTCCCACCTGGAAGTCCCCACAGGCTCAGCATTGAGCATCCAACCACCATCACAGGGCCTGCCCTAGGCAAGCTGGGATGGGCAGCAAGCAGGGCCAGTAGCAGAATGCCAAGTCATTGGCAAGCAGAAGGACAAAGAGGGCAGGGAACATTTTCCAATCCCATACCCAGAGCAGTCATGAAACAGGCATCCGGCCCAAGCCTCAACAGCCAACGACCACCAACATTGACAAAGCACCTGCATCCTGGATGCTCATCAATGCTCCCCAGTTCCCCATTTACTTCATTGTGCCCAAACACTGCCACGAACACCTAAGGCCCTGCGCTGATCACTTCACGCCCACTGGCTAACACAATCCTCAGGACAAGCCTTTGGAGCTGTGTCATCAGCATGATCACACAGATGAAGAAAGTCAGGGCTGTCAGCACAGCTGCACAGACCAAGCACTGCACAGTGTGAGCCCGGGAATTTAAGAGTCACAGCAACAACAAGAACAGCTGCAAACACTCGTATACGTGAACTCTAAGCCACTGAGTTCTCAACCACGCAGTTTAGGTGCGAGTGTCATCCCCATGATGCAGGGGAGGAAATGAAGCCCACACAACTCCTGAGTGGAGGACACAGGCCTGAACCCGGCTGGCTGGCTCTAGCCTCTCCCCACTACCACGTACCAGTGCTGGCCCCACGGACCATGGTGTGGACGTGGGCCTGTGGATTTTGCAGAACAGCGAGCTTAAATATACCGCATGTAAGTGAGAGCTCGATTTTAAAAAATAATAAAGGGAGAGCATTTAAAATCTTGTTCCTGGCATATCAGTTTGTTGTCAGTTTGGCTCAAATAATCTCACATACACATTCTCTACAGGTTTGATGTTTCATACATTGATGTTTACTTGGCATAGTGAGACAGGATTTAGAAGAAGCCCATCTGGGACCACCCTGCAGACCAGAACCTGGTGCAAGGTACAAGCAAGGGTCCATTGTGCACCACCTGCTCCCTGCTCTTCCTCAGGTGAGTCTTCTCTCAGAATTCCAGGTCTCCTTGCTGTAAGCAGCAAGCCATGACTTTATTAGAGCTATTCTTAGAAAATCCTTGAGATAGATGAGGGCTAAGATAACCCAAGGAAAGCGGGGAAAAAAATGGGTTGCTGCTTTTAAGTTAAGCTTTTTAACTGGATTGCTTACTGACAGTCTGAACAAAACTCTTTGCTGGTTAAATGAGAGATTGAGATCTCTTTAGCTCCAAAACAGAAAGGACACTTGCTTTCCCAACCCAAAAAGGGAAGTGACGATAGTTGTTCAGACCCAAGTCTGGAGGGAATGGTGGAAACAGGTGCCACAAAGTGTCTTGTGCAGTAGTACAGCCAATCCCAGAGAAGCTGGAGGGAGACACAGGGGAAAGGGCAGGGAGCCCTGGAATGGGTTCACCCCAAGAGGAGCTCGTGCCTTGGAAAGCACCATGGTTCCAGTGGCGTCAGGTAAGCTCTCGCTAGCCCTTGCCTGGGTATTCTTAGGTGACAAAGAATCTTTGTGCAGTTGCCTGAGGAAAATTTCCTGTAGGGTGTAAAGCAGTCCTATACAAATATTCAGCACATGGCTTGTCTGGAGATGTGCATGTCAGGGCTGGTTTTCTCTAGATGTTTGCTCAGGCTACAGATCTCAAAATTGACATGGAAAATCCTGCCTCCCAGGCTGTCAAGCCCCAAGACAGGAAGCCTCCCATTACTACTAAGGTGACCGAGATGAGGATGTTCTGATCCTTCTAAACTAATCTTGTGTGTGCAAAACTAGAAAAAGCCAGCTATAAAATTAGGTGGAAAGAAAGAAAAGAAAAGAAAAGAGAAGAGAAGAGAAGAAAAGAAAAGAAAAAGAAAGAGGAGACTTTCTTTATTAGAGACTGTCTCAGAACTTAAAATGGCCCTGACTGGTATCAGATGGTTGGGCATCATCCTGCTGACTGAAACATTGCCAGTTGAATTTCTGGTCAAGCACATGCCTGGGTTGTGGGCCAGGTCCCAGTAGGGGACGTGCGAGAGGTAACCTTTCTCTCACACATCAGTGCTTCTCTCCCTCTCTTTCTCCCTCCCTACCCTTCTCTAAAAATAAATAAAATATTTTTTAAAAAAAGAACTTAAAATAGTCTTTTCCCTTAAGCTAAACTATATTAAAAATTTTACAAAAAAAAGAGAGCTGAAGTTTTTTAGATAAATGGATTAACTTATAATGTTGTTTAGGTGTCAACTGTATTCTCAGAAGTAATTAAAACTGGCTGTCCTTTTTAGGCCTTCCAGCCAAGATAGAGGCATACATAGACCCACTTCTCTTCCTTGCACAACCATAGGAGGGATCACCACTAACCTCAAAACAAAAATCAACCAGAACTGCCAGAAAATTGAACTATATGGAAGTCCAACAACTCAGGATTTAAAGAAGAAATATTCATCCAGACAGGTAGGAGGGGCAGAGAGAGGGAGCCAGAGAAGAAAGGACACAGTGTGGTGGGCAAGTTAGTAAGATGGGTGGTCCCACATTCACACATGGTGATTAAAAACCAGGAGGGACATCTCCAAACATGCCAACATCCAAATCATATGGATGCCAGAAGGAGAAGAGGAAAAGCAAAAAACTGAAAACTTACTTGAAAAAATAAAGAAAACTTCCCTGATTTGGCAAAGGAAATAGACATACAAGTCCAGGAAGCACAGAGTCCCAAACAAGTTGGAACCAAAGAGGACCACACCAAGATACATCATAATTAAAATGCCAAAGGTTAAAGACAAAGAGAGAATCTTAAAAGCAGCAAGAGAAAAGCAGAGAGTTACCTACAAAGGGGTTCCTATAGGACTATCAGCTGATTTCTCAAAAGAAACCTTACAGGCAAGAAGAGGCTGGAAAGAAGTATTCCAAGTCATGAAAGGCAAGGACCTACATCCAAGATTGCTCTATCCAGCAAAGCTTTCATTGAGAATGGAAGGGCAGATCAAGTGCTTCTCAGATAAGGTCAAGTTAAAGGAGCTCATCATCACCAAGCCTTTATTGTATGAAATGTTAAAGGGACTTATTTAAGAAGAAGAAGATCAAAACTATGAACAATAAAATGACAGCAAACTCATAACTTTCAACAAGTAAATCTAAAAAACAAAAACAAACTAAGCAAACAACTAGAACAAGAACCAAGAACAGAATCACAGAAATGGAGATCATATGCAGGGCTATCAGCCAGGAGGGAGAGAAGGAGGAATATGGGGGAAAAGGTAGAAGCATGATTGATAGGTACAGAACAGACAGGAGGAGGTTACGAACAGTATAGGAAATGGAGAAGCTAAAGAACCTATATGCACAACACATGAACATGAACTAAGATGGGAGGATGGGAGGGGAATGCTGGAGGGAAGGGGTGTACCAGGCAGAGGGTGGCAAAAGGAAAAAAATTGGGACAACTGTAATAGCATAATCAATAAAATATACTTAAAAAAATGGCGGTCCTTATCTTACAAGGAGGAAGGTCACTTGGAATTTCACTTGTCAAGGACAGATAATAAATTGTAAATTCCTCCAAAACAGAATTTGGACCCAACTGTTCTCTGTGTCTGTCTGTATAAGCCTATGTATGTATGTTTTAAATGTGAGATAATTTTCTACTTCCAGAAGGTATTATTAAAATTAATTTAAAGGCAAGCACTTGTAAGAATTGGGTATTCTAAAATTCTCAGAAATATAGAAACTAACTGAAATACTTTCCAAGTTCATGAGATTCTAGGATTAACCCTTAGTAAATAAAATCTAGCTTAAGTTTGGTGGTTTAAGTAAAACAGACATGTCTCTATTTTGCCTGGACTTTACAAAAATAAGTCCATGTTAATAATTGACTTTGATGTATATGAAATATGTTTCTAGAGGTTAAATGATAAAAAAAAAATGAATAGCCAGGGCTATGGAATCCCTGATTTTCTGGCTCCCCATTGTTTCAATGTTTACATTCCTTTATGCATTTAAGCTGGAATTAAATTAGATATAGGAATTTAGGAGCTTACACTATTGTCAATGTGTGATTAAAATCACTTCAAGGAAATGCAAAATAGGTAACTGCCTATTTTCACAGCAGGCTTGCAGGACACAAAGACTTTAAAAATCATTGACTGCCACCTGTTGATTTTGTTTCTGGGAAAAGACATCAAATAAAAGACACTCTCCAACCTCGTTGGAAGGGACCTCATCAGGCACCTAACCATAAATGGGCATCCACCACACCTCTGACACTGTCCTCTACCTACAACAGGCATCAAAGACTCCTCCAGGAGAAGCTGCTGACACCACAGGCAGTCGGCTATCCCAAGACATCACAAGGCCTTGTATGCCTATGGATTGATATTGAACTCAGAATTCATTTAGTATGATTGTCTTTACCTGTCTGCCAAAGATATTAATCATGATAATTATACTTGTCCTTTGGGGTTTTTTATATAGTTGAACAGTTCATGATTACTGAACATGTGTAAATGTTATACTAGATGCTAAATGCAGAAAAATGGGACAGAATGCAAAACTTAGATCATTAGAGTTCACAGGACAGAACTGATCCAGAGTGGGTTTTTTGTGTGTGTTTTGTTTGTTTGTTTATTTGTTTGCACTGAAAGCCTGACTGCATTCCATTTACCTGTTCTTCAACTCAGACCCCATGGTAACAGCATTGCCCCATCCCCAACAGTCAACAAGATGAGGTCAATATTGAGACTTCCTAGGAGTGAGCCTTCTTAGCACTGAAAGACCACAGACAGTATCCAACCCAAAGGCTGGTCATCAATGCATCCTTCAGATTGATTTATGACCAAAAGGGGGAACTGTGGACAAAATAAGGTTCTATTGGAAAGCAACCTCACAGGATGATTTGATCATAAATATGCCCCAGGAATATAACTTCTTTACTAAAAGACTTATCTTTTCCTTAAGCAAGCCCTTCCCATTGTTCCTGTGTATCTAGGTGAACACACCTGTGAAATGCTCCCTTTGAGACCCTCCTTCTAAAATGGACCACCTTCAAAAGAGCAATAATCTTAACTCTCCTGTAATGCAATCCCCACAGGGCTTCTCCCACCCTCACGTTATCATCCTTACATCCCTTCCTTAATTCCAAAGGCACAAAAGAAGGTGCAAAACTCATTCACCATAACATTTGAGATCTTGTTCCCTGGCCTATGTCATCAGTTTGGCTCAAATACACTCTTATAAAATTTTCAAAAATAGATATAAATAATTTAAAAAGTAAAGAAATTATTAATTTAAAAGTCAGGACAGTTGTTAGGGAGACACAATTCCAAGGAATCTTCAGGACTTCTTTAACTAAGTATTGGGTATGCTGAATTAATTTTATTTTTATTCTCAAAAATATAGAGGTATATTCTATATATTCTTTTGGTGTCTAAGATATACATACAATTAAAAAATTAATAGAAGGTCCCACATGCTGGGGTAGGGCTGGGCCAGGATGTGTCAGCACAGATGGGTGCAGGCCCAGCCCAGACATGGCAGAAGCCTGGTACAGAGCCACTGGGGACAGGCCACCAGCTGAGACAGGGTCCCAAGGGTTCCAGAGAAGCCAGAGTGGCCCCTGGAATGCCAACTCAGTCTTGATAGCCCACAGACAGACCCTCAGGGCAGGAGGAGGGTGACAGGGACTTTGTGACTGGGGTGTGGGGGAAGCCCGGTGACCCTCTCCAAAGTTAGATGTGGACCCAGACTTGGTGTCTGTGAGCTGCAAGAGGTGTATCAGACTGCCACCGTCTGCTCTTCATGCCCTTTCCATGCAGCTTTTTGGGTTTCCATGGCTGAGCAAGCAGGCCTGACTTACATGGGTGATGCCCCCAGGCTGCGAGCCCCAATGTCAGGAGTTGAGTTCAGGGCATGTCTGCCTCATCATTGCCCCATCCGGCTGGGATGCTGGCTCTCCAGGGTTCTTCCTCTGGCACCAAATGGTGATACTCCACCTGAGGTCAGCCCATGGTTGCTGAGGCCCTGCACACCTCAGGCCCACCGGCATACCTGACCTTGGGTCTGGACTTTCAGAACCATGATTTCCAAAGCCTCCTGCTCCCCAGGTGGAGTTCTTTAAGATTCGGGTCACTCCACAGTCACCTCTCTGTCCCCTCAGCTAGCACTGTGCCTGGCACTAATGAAGTTCTACCAACTGAGGGGCCGGCTTAGGAGGCTCCTGTCCTCTTGATTCACCATCCCACACCTCCCCATGATGCTTTGGGAGGGGCAGACCTATAGCACCCACTCCTCTCTGCTCCTCAGCAGCCTCCCCAGGTAGACCCGAGAGACCATGGGAGCCCCCGGCTCCAGCCTAGGACCAGTGGGGAAAGAGTAGGGTACATTCTGTGTGGCATTACAGGACCCTGCAGCCTGAGAACCCTCATGTCACAGAGACTACTAGTCCATCATCAGAAGTCCCAGTCCTGTCTATTCATCCAGCAAGGAACAACTGCCATCACTACAGCAATACAAAAATAATAACAGATGCCATTCATTTGACAAACACTATCTCCAGTCTTGACCACCACCCTGCAAGGGACAGGTGTTTCCTCCCATTTTACAGAAGAGGAGACAGGATTAGAGAGGGCATGTGAGGAAGCAGTGGAACCAGTCAGAATTCCAATCCGGCCCACTCACCACCCCCCAAGCTCAGGCTCTGCACACTGGCCCCCCTCGCTTCCTGTCTTGCAAGAGTGAAATGAGTTTGTCTACATCCATCTTTTTGGCTGCCAGCAAGATAGGCAGGCAGGGTCCCCATTCCCATTCTGCAAGTGAAGAAACCAAGGCCTCTCATCAGAAATGTGGGCCACGCCCAGGGTACTGAAAGTATTGACGGAGTACAGTGAATGTGCCAGACAAGACTAGTCCCATGTCACACAGCAAAAGAGGCAGGGCTGGGATTTGACTGCAGGCACCTCCCTATATTCCTGTCTTCTGTGCTCAAGCTGACCCAGCACCACCTTTGCTCCTCAGCCTCCCAGAACACCCAGCAGTGCATCTGAGCCTGAGGAGCCCCAGGGCCAAGGGCAGCAAACAGCCGCCACCACACACTCCTGCTCCATGAGCAAGAGGAAGCAGGGCCCTTGCCTAACAAAGGAAGTTCTGGGGTGTGTCAGCCACCAGGCCAGGAGGGCCTGCCTGGAAGAAAGGGGTGGTCCCAGCCAAAGCTGAGGTCCAAGAAGGGGGTCTCCTCCAGTGCCCAGCCAGGGCCAGATGCTGACCTGTGCAGCTGGGGCTCCCAGTCCCCTCACCCACCGACTAGCAGGTCATCACCCTTTTAAACAGCAGCCAGCAGTATGGCATACCCAGAGAATGAGTCAGCGGGCACTGGGCGCTGACTCACCCACCAGAAGCCTCCCACTAGCCTGGCTTGGTCCCCACACAGGCAACTAAGAACTTTGCTCCCTTCAGGCCCTGGACCACAGGCTGGCTGATAGTTTCCTGTGTGTCACACCAGAGATAGAGGAAGTCCCCAAGGAGCCACCCTCCAGTCTTTCCAACAGCTGGAAAGGGACACGACAGAGGGTGGAGGCAGGGCAGCAACCAGGGCAAGCAGGGCACAGACAAAGACAGTGCTCCCTGCAGCATCAGTGTACCATGGAGCAGTCAGGAGCTGCATAAAGATCAACCATGAAGGGCCCACATGGGTGCACAGGGGCAGGGGGCAGTGGCGTCCCCAAGGACAAATGTAGCATGAGGCAGCAAACCAGGACCATGCAGACCAAATGTGTCCCTGCCCACTGGCCCCAGTGTCAGCCGTTTTTGGCTTCTGACCCCAGCCAAAGATGGCACATGTAAGGAGGCCAGGGAAAGCCAACAGGGCTGTGGGGCCTGGGGCCTCGAGTACTCATGGAAAACTCCTCAGGCCAGTGGCACAGAGGATGAGTCAGGGCACCCACTGCAAGGCATGAAACTCAAAGGTGAAGTTCCTGTAAGGTCAAGTGCCAACTACACCCTGCTTTGTTCAAATTCCTCTGAGGAGCCAGAGAGGAGCACCACACTGGGGCCCTAGGCCCAGGATGGGGAGGGCACAGGTGAGCGCCAGCTCTATGGAATTGGTCCAGCCACACACCCCTCTGTCTGACCTTGGTTTTGCCATCTGTCAGATAGGTGGGACTGTAGTGAGTATGAAATGTGCCAGTTGTAAAGGGCTGTGCACAAGAGGTTTAACCTCTGGCTTAATCTGTCCTCCAGGTTGGGCACAGGCTGGAGGAGACACCTGTGCTGGACACAGGTGTAAAGCAGTGAGGGGGTGTCCCACCAGCTCAGCTCAAACATCCAGCACAAAACCAGGCAGAACCCTAGCTCTATCTGTCACAGTGGTGTGACCTCGGTCAAGGCACTGAATGTCTCTGATGCTCAGTTTTCTCATCTATAAATGGGGCTGTGAGGGATACTTGAAAGAGCTCATGGCCATGAAAAAACGCTTGATAAGTGGGAGCTTTTGAGACATTTGGGGAGGGGGTATTGTGGCTCCCCCACCGACTCCTTTCACAAATCCCAAAAAGGCTGACAGGCTCTTGGCCTTGGGGATGCCCTCCATCTAACTTGCCCAACATTACCTGTTACCTGAACTCATAAACTGGAAATTCATCCTGGACTCTCTCTGCAGGGCTCAGGGAGGGCAAAGCCAGGACCCAAGTGGCACAGCATAGGGGGATCAAGTAGTGTCTCCCCAAAGTGCATTTTCCCTTCACACACCTACAACTTTAACTTTTATTTTCATGAGGCCCAGACCCCGAGCTGGAGAAAAGTTTCTGATTTCCCAGGTCTCCATAGTGGAGAAGCGTATGATTTCCTGGTTCCCAGGCTCCACAAGGTCTGTGCAGTACAAGACCCTCCTCAGACACCACCCCCCTCAAGTGCCTCCTGAGTTACTCACAGTGGTTGGGCAATGGCCAGGGATCTGACCTCCCACTTATGTAAGATGTAATTACCCTACCCACCTCCACCTGGGCTCTGGCTCGCAGCCACTACAGCCCCTCCCCAGGACTCCACATACCCTCCCACTGCCTGGGCCCCTCCAAAGAAAAAGAGGTAGGGACAACCCCTAATTAGGGGCCCACTAAGTGCCAGCTGTTACCTTCCTCCCCCACACTCCAACCAACTCTGCTGTTGCAACCTAAGCAGAGGCAAGGCCTTGACCCCACATGGCTGAGCCCTTTCTAGCAAAAATAAAAAATAAAAATAAAACAGCTAACAATGGTAACAGGGCCACACAGCAACTGTCCCTTCCTAAGCACCTACTATGCACCAGGCACCATTGAGGTCTTCACCTTATCACTCACTCTTGCTTAAAACTTTTTAGTATTCACTATCTCACATCATACCCCAGAGTCCAGAGAAGGTAGGTGCAATTACTCCCATTTTACAGGTAAGGAAACTGAGACCCACTGACACTCCTGCTGCTGGAGTGAGGCAGCCCATTCATTACAGCTATGTCCAGTTTGGAAATCTCTCACACTACCCAGTCTATGGAGACCATGACATGCCAAAAACATCCTTTCCTCTTCCTGCAAAAAATCCCCCTTTCGCCCTCCAAGTTTCATCCCACCCCCACCCCTTGCATGACAAATCCTGCTGCCACCGCAGCACCGCCACCTCATAAAAATTTCCAGGAAGGCTGGCTACTTGGAGAAGACAAGAACGAGTCCATTGCACAGCCAGCACCCTGGGCTGGCAACTGGCCCAGAACCCACAGACAGCAGGGACAGACCTGATAGCAATCAACTCCAGAGACACTGGGGCTGGGCAAGGGGTGAGGGTTTGGGGGAGGGTTAGGTCCCCAGTTCCCCAGCTCCCCAGTGCAGAGAGAAGCATGTAAGTCATGACAAGGAGGAGCCAATGTGTGTTAGCGGGGGGTGGGAAGCCAAGAGAGGTTCCCAGGGGACAGGGATGCAGGACAGGATGCAAGGCAGCCGGGATGGGGCCCTGTGGGGCCTACAAGGATGGCGAGAGCTGGGAAAGAGGAGGACTGGGAGTTCTGGGCTGAGGTAGAGCCAGGGCAACCCATGGGGTGGGGGTGAGGGCGTGTAGCAGTTACAGTGAGATCCGTGGCAGGGGAGCCCCGCTGGGGCCCAAATGGGGAGTCAAACCACAGCCTGGATACAGACCTGGGACCCAGGAGTGGAAGGGCGGCTGGGTGCAGGATCAGAGTGAATCCCACCTGGACTCAGCTGGGTTCAACTGAGAGACCCAGATTGGGAGAGTTTCTGTCCAGGGTGCAGTTCCAGCCTAAAGGAGGTCAGAGTTCCCGACCTGGGGAGGATTGATCAGATCGAGATCTTAGACTGAGTCTGGGCCTTGGTGCAAAGTCAGGGCCTAAATCAGTGGTGCAGGTGAGGTCCCAGACTGGGACCCGGAGGAGGCCGGGGTACTACCCAGGTCGGGAACGAGCTGGGGTGGGATCACACAGAGTTTGGGTTCGCCACCTGCGCCCGGATTCAGCACAGGAGTCAAACCGAAGTCCCAGCCGGCTGCTCCTACCTTTGGACTGGGGTATACCAGCAGGTTGGCTAGAGGCGGGGGATTCCATGGTGCGGGAGGGTCCAAGGGCAGCGGCAGGGACTAATCTAGAGGACAGCAGGGTCGATCCAGGCAGAGCACGCTCATGGCTGCAGTCAGGCGGCCCGGGTGGGGCCGACGAGTGGAGGCGTCTGGAGCTCCCGGGACAGCAGCTAGGACGCGTAGGCATCAGGAGGCGCTGGAACCGAACTGTGCAGTGCCGCGAGGACGGCTCGGAAGGCGTTCACGCAGGCCCTGCTCCCGTACGCCCATTGGCCCCCCAGTCTCCGGGGCTGGTCGGTTGCCTATCAAATGCCTGCCTGGCCTTGCCTGTCAAACACAAGCCTTGCCCCTTGCTGGCCCAGACCCGGCTCCTCCTACTGTCAAGCCCTCCGGCCAATCGGGAAACCCAGGTCTAATCAGGCTCCGCCCCCTCCCTGGCGAGAACTTCGTCCCTTACCCCTCCTGTCTGGACGCAGGTCCCGCTAACTCCCAAACTTTAGGCCCGGCCCCCGCAGGTCCCCAGTCCGCTGAGCCCCGCCAGAGCTCTTTGCGGGCCTTCCCCGGGTTCGTAATCTGAAAGAAACCCAGATCTTTTAGGGTGGCTCAGTGGGACCCTGGGAAGCGGGAAGGTAGGATGCTGCGGAGGAATTACAAGTGCACCCCGGGGTTCAGATCCCCCCCTCGGCTACTTTCTAGACGGGTGACCTTGGGCAAGTCAGGTAACCCCTGAACCTCAGTTTTCACCTCTGTAAAAGAGCCACCCTAACAGCCTCTGGCGCTGCTGATGAGAATGGCACCAGGCTTTTGATAACACAGTAAACATATGACTGAACATTGTAAAGGGCTTAGCACAAGCCCAGTAAAGGCGCGTTCATTCCCTGCTTCAGGGAACAGCCACTGAGCACCTGCACTGCATCAGGCGCTGTGAACACTGCGGGGGAGTGGGGGATATAGTGGTGAACTTGGTGGTACCTAGGTAGAAGCCGGTAAATGTAGCTTCAATGGTTGTCTCACTACTGCCCTCCCCCATTGTATACATGGGGAAACTGAGTTTCAGAGTAAGATGATATTTCAATGCATTTTACTCCAGCCTGCAAGCCTTGACAAAGAACTTATCCTGACTGTCTCCTTGGCCTTTGGTTGTCTCCTCTCCTCAGTCTGTTCATCTGTATAATGGCTAGATGGGCCATTCCCCACTTCTACTCCCACATGGAGCCTTGGTAGATTTGAGGAGCCACTGATCAATCTGATGCTGGGATCAGGTGACTCAACTGAAAGCTACAGCCTGGAGAGGGTGGAAAGCACCTGGCAAAGGTCAAGGGGTCAGCCCTTTGCCTCAGGGTAGGCATGAGTGTGCGGCCTGCCAGGCACCTCACAAGATGGAAGTAGATTCCACCACCTGCTAGAAATGCTTGGCACAGGGGTGCTGACCTCTGCTTGCCCATTTGTAAAATAGGGGTGATCCCTGAGGGGCCCCACCCGTACAGTGATGGAGAAGTCCAAATGAGATAAGGGAGGGAGAACTTATAATTAGCATTATTCTCTTCTTGTGTCTCTTGCTTACCCTTTCCAGGCAGTGGATGGAAAGTCGTGAGATATGGACTCAGACAGGCATAGGTTCAAATGTCAACTCTGCCCCTTACTAGAAGTCACTGAACAGCTCCATCCATGCGTGTTCCATGGGGACAATGAGGCCTTTCCAAAATCAGTTCAGAGCTCAGGCTTGGAATTGACTGCCTCAAGGACTGGCACTCACTAAATGCCCAGAAAATGTTTGTAAACCCACTGTGGGCCACCTCCTACAGGAAGTATGCTGGCCTTACCACTTCTGGGTGGCTGGAGTGGCCCAAAGCACTCTGTCCAAAATGGACCACGTGACCTGGGCTAGTCATTTTCCCTAGGGACCTGCTGCTTATCCACCTGAAAATGGGCACCCACCTCCCTACCAGGACTGCAAGGTTGGCCCAGTGGGTTTTCTGGGTTCAGTCCCCTGCTGACAGCTCAGACTTCCATTCCTCCCATATTCTCCCTCTCCCTTTCTCCTCCTTGCTATGTTCAAGGGTCATAGTGCTGCCCCTTGGACATACCAATTCTGATCCTGCCCCAGGGCCTCCGCCCCCTGCTGTTCCCTCTTCCTAAAACATCTTTCCCCCCCTACCCTCTCACCATAATTCCTGAAGCTGGTTCCCTTTCATTCTGCAGGCCTCCTCTTAAATGAACTCTCCTAGGAGGCCTTCCCAGTCGTGCCCCAGATAAGTCTTAATTCTCTTCACAGCATTCATGCTACCAATGCCTTTATTATTTACTGTTTTTAATCTGTCTCTCCCTGTATACTGTCGGCCACTCCTGGGCAGGAATCTTGCCAACTCACTCCCTGCTGCATTCCTGATGCACAGCCCAGAGTCGAGCACATGGTAGATTTCTAATAAATATTTGAGGAATGAACAAAGGAAGGACAGAAAGCATTCCACAGACATCAATAAAAACCTTCTAATCCAGTGCTGGCTTCCCGGATGCTATGTGACTCAGGCCCTCCAATTGGAGGAGTTGACAAGGTTAGTCAGGAAGTGTGACAGACAGCCCAAGAATTACAAAACTCCATGTGGGATGCTATAAATACATGTATGACCAAGAGTCCCAGGGAGGTGCTAGACTCTACCTGGGTGAGGTCAGGGAAGGCTCCTCAGAGGAGGTGACTTTGAGACTGGACCTTTAAGGATCAGTAGGAGTTCGTCAGGCAGAGAAGAAAGAAAAAGTCTCCCTGGAAAAGGTTGGAGGTACAAAAGGGGCCAGGATACAATGCAGAGCTGCATTGCTGCTGGGGCAAGGAGCACCACCAGACAGCTGCTTTTTCTCTTCTGAGCTGGTTGCAGAAGCATCTGTCAGCCTCCCTCACCTCTAAGTAGTACAGTGAGGCTGGGGAACTTGCACAATCACTCAGAAACCAGGACAGTATTTGATGGGGTCACAACAGACTGTCTCTTTCCCTAATTCCTAGAGGAAAAGTCCCAAATACCTCTCTCTGCAAACTCAGGGAAACTGAGGCACAGGTGGAAAAGAATATGACCAAAGTCATGATGTGGGTATGAGCTGAGGTGGGCAGGACCTGGGGTGACAGAGGGCTGGAGAGAGGGTGGTCTGAACCCAGGATCAGAGAAGCTCATTCATTCATTCAACAACTATTTATTGAGCAGTTAGGGTGTACCTAGCACAGAAAACACAACACTAAACAAGACAGACACAACTCCCTGCCTTCAAGAGTTGATGAGCTGGTGGGTGAGCCAGACAAGCAAAATGCCTAAGTGAAATTACAGTCTGTCAGAGCATGATAATTACTATGGAGAAAGGAGAAAAGGGGACATGGAGTATGTCTGGGGCTGGGGCCTGTAGATTTAAAGAAGGAGGTCAGAAAAGTCCTCACTGGAAGGTAATGTAAGCCTAGACCTGAGGAAGGAGGCAGGAGGATGTCTGGGGGAAACACATGCCAGACGGAAGGAACAGCATGTACAAAGGCCCGGAGATGGATGGCTCGTAAGGGAGTAACAGAATGGCTGGAGTGGTGGGAGATGTTGGAGCCCCTGATCTCACCTGTGTGCACTCTTGCTCATTCACATGTCTTTGCACAGTGCCAACACCACCCCTTTTAAACCTATGTAAGTCCACACACCCCAAATACTTATGTACACACTCATGAACACAATAGGGCACAAAAGCGTGTACAGGTACATGGAGTGGCCACAGGCTCAGGTTCATTCATAGACGAAATCCATGGTACTGGACAGGAGCAGGCCACTCTATGGAGCCCTGGGCAGCATCAGCAAGCCTCTCTGTCTCTGCTCCTCTTCTGTGCTTCCTGCCCCCAGTTCCTCCACATTGCAACCAGACACAGCCTTTGAAAATACAGGGCTGGCCAAGCTCCAAAACCTGCCATGGCTACCCCTCAGTGGGGAGCTGCCCCAGACATGTCCCCAGTCCAGCCACTCCCAACCCATGCTCTCCTCCCTAAACTTTCTTGGCAAAGGCTGTTTCCACAGTCGGGAATGCTCTTCCCTGCCTTCTCCACCTGACTCATTTCTATCCCCATCAAGAAGGTCCCAGGAGGGGAGAGTCTCCCTGGAGCCGCCATCCTTAAGTGGCCCCACCCTGGCCCCTCTTATCAGGAACCCCAGCTCTGCCAGTAGCTGCATCCCCATCTGCCTTTCCATCAGACTTGTACTGCTCCAAAGCAGGGGCTGGGGCTGGTTCTTCAGGCCCAGCACTGGGCTAGCTGCAGGTGGCGCTTTGGGGCAGTGAGAAACTACCCTTGGAGAGTTGGAGGGAGGCAGGAGCCTCTCATTCAAGGTCAGGCTCTGAAGTGACAGCACACGGAGGAGAAAACTGCAAGAGAGCGCAGGGCTCTATTGCTTGCTCTACTTAAACTGTAACCACTCTCAAGTTTCAACGGGTGAATTCATACAAGTTAGATTTTTCCACTAGCAAAACAGCAAGTACCATTTTTAGATCACCTACTATGTGCTAATTCCTCAAAGCACATCATCTCATGGACTCACTCCAATGCAAGCTGCATGGGAGCAGACTTTTCTTTGGTCGCTGAGGTTTCCCCAGCTCACAGCAGGTGCTCAGTGAACAACCGTAGAATGGAGGAAGTCTCACTTCAACCCAGTAAGGTAAGAAACAGATAGAAAAACTGAGGCTCAGAGAGGTGCCACTGGTAATGGTAGAGCCATTGTTGGAACAGTCAGATGGACATAGTGTTCCCTGCCTTTTCCTATACCAGGTTCCATTGAAATGGTTTGCATCACCCTTATTCTGAGCAAACAAAGCTGCTTTCTGGAAGGATGCCAAGCTCTTTGCTTCTGATGGAACCCTAATGTCTATTCTGCCCCATATGCAGCTGAGCTGCACAGGCACCCCGGAAGCCCCAGCTCAGAGCCTGCCTATTCCTGGTCTGGTCCTCACATGTGGCATTTTCTGCCTGGGAGGTGAGTACAGGCATTGATTGACACCTGATGCACTCTAAGCCTGATAAGGCCAGGGGGTTATACCTTCATCTCACAGACAAGGAAACTTAAGGCCCAAGGCTTCAAGCAGCTTGCCCAGGTCCCACTGCTAGGAAGGATGAATCAGGTCTTTAACCCAGATCATCAGAAAAACCTACTGCACAGGCATTTTTTTGGATGGCTCATGCTTGTTATCTGGAATTCAGGACCTCAGAGTTGTTGAGGAAGTCATGGTATAAGGCAGAAGTACTTCAAATGCTGAGACAAACAACTTGCCCAAGATCATACGACCAGGGCAAGGAAAGGTAGAACTGCATGTGGACCAGGCGACTCCACAACCTGGGTGCATCCCAGTATCTGCCTGCGAAGGGCTGTTTTCAAACCTGAGGGGAGTCCTGGCTCTCGCAGGAGGTAGCCGAGTGACCTTGAGGCAACACTTGTCTCTTCCAGGCCTTGCAAATCACCACATCCATTTTCATCAGTGTTCCTGCTCCCTTTCAGCCACCCCTTGCCTGGGTTTGCAGGCCTCCCACAACGACAGGCTTGCCCTCTCAACAGCAGTGTCTTTCATCCCCTGGAAACTCTGACCATGACCAGCTTCTTCCTTATATTATGCTGAAGTTCATCTCATAGCTCAAACCCATCCAGCCACCTTACATAAATTCTTGAGGATCTATTTTTGCCGGGCATTGTGTTGAGTGCTGAGGGGACAGTGAAGAACAAGACATACATGGTTCCTGCCTTCATGGAGCCACCTTTCTGGGGGAGATTGAGAAAAAGACAAATACATCAATGGAAGTAAATATATTAATTTTTTTTCAAATAGTGATAAGGGCTATGAACAAAAGTCAAGAAGGGTGATGTGCAGAGGCACTGGTGCGGCTCCATTAGATAGGGTGGTTAAGAAGGCCTTCCTGAAAGAAATGTCCTCTGAGCTCAGACTTGGGTAAGAAAAAAGACCATGTGAAACTTGAGGTAGGGACTGATTTAAAAATCCATGGCACACAGAAGGCACTCAGACAGAAAGTGAGGGAGACTTTTAATTAACCATGAACTGAATAAGGTTATTTTTCCACCTTCCCTCCCAAATCCCCATTAAAATGACAGTATTTCTTTCTTTTTAAAAATTGTTTATTTTTTATTGTACTTCTTTCATTACCATTTATCCCCCTTATGCCCTCTCCCACCTCCACCCACTTCCCTCACCCTTGCAATTAAATCACCACACTTTTGTCCCTATTCAAGAGTTCTTTTTCTTTTCTTTTCTTTTTTTTTTTTTTTTGCTGGATCCTGCCACCCAACCCCCAACCCCCCAACCCCTGCCCAGACCTGTCATCCTGCTTTCTATCAAATGCCGTTAAAATTTTAAAACATTAAGGCGCAAACTCACAAAGGCAAAGAGAACAGGAAAGTCAATGACAGGGACAAGAGGAATCTTGTAGATTCCTCTTGAAAATTTTGTAAATTTTCAAAGCTGGAAAATAAATATAAAAAATAGTAACCAATTTAGCAGAGTAGAGAGAAGTGAAATCAAAGTGTGCAGAGCCAATCTAAGGCCAGACTACCAACATGACCAGCCCCCTGGAAACACTCAGCCTCCACTTCCAGAGGCAACAAGTTCCTCTGGAAGTGGAGGAGCAGGTGAGAGTGGAAACAACATGAACTAAGACTTTGTAAGAGGCGGGCTATGCCTTACAATTTGTCAGACCCAAAGGTCATGAGCCTGCCGGTTGAAAGGATCCCCAGGTTGCCCAGCTTGATGCCAAAAAAATAATAAATAAAAATACAAAGCAATAATTAACTCTTGAAAAAAACATACAAAATAGAAAATGTAGTTTAAAGTACTGAACAGCTTAGTTGGAAACAATGTTTACATAGTCATTACATTGTAAACACCAAATACTGATGTATCCAATATGTGATGAAATGAGAGTGCAGGAGGAGAAGTGCAGGGATCCACGTGTAAGAGAAGTAAAGCTTCACCTGTAGTAGGAGCCATCAGATACTGTCTAAAGTTCAAAAGAAAGAAAAGAAGTAGCAATATAAGCACATGATTGAGAAATACGGAAGGAAGAGCTAAAAGGGTTGGAGGCAGTTACATTAAAATAGTCGCTGTAGGAGGGTAGGGACTTGGTCCACTTGGGTCACCTCTGTATTCCCAGTGCCGAAACAGAGCCTGGAGCCCAGTAAATGTTCAATTTCTTTGTTCATGGATGTGAGCAGGCAGCTGCTGTTCTTTAATTGTTCTTATAAGCCTTGTAGTGCTGTTTGACTTTGAACACTATGTGCATGCATTAGTTCAATAAAAATAAAAAGTAAACTTTAAGGAAAAAGGAAAAGGCCAGTGTGCTAAAGCACAGCGGAAACAGGAGGGGAGTACAGGAGTGGGAGGACAGGAGGTTAGGAGGTCGTCAGGACAAAAGAGTGGAAGGCCAAAAATGGAACATATTTAGAGGATCTTGAGTCACTCGGGGATTCTCCAGCCTGCCAGGCGCACAACCAAGAAAAAAAGCTCAAGTCACTCCCTAGAGCAACGTGGATGGCTGCAAATGCCAGGTGGGGCACTGCGGTCAACCTCCACCCCACATCCCTCTGGAGAGCTGGGATGGCCACCCAGCCTGCTTTCCCCACAGAGCCCTATTGGCTGCACCCGGTCACGTGGCACCCTGCGGGTTTGGACGGGGCCTGGTCGTCTGCTGCGGGGTCGGACAGGTGGGTAACCGCCGCCCCCACCCGGTGCTCCTGGCGGGGGGCGGGGGGAAGAGGGGAGCGGGTTGGGCTGCTTACCGGGCTTTGGCAGGGGCGCGACCGCTGGGCCAGGGGCCAGGGATAGGTAGTCCATGCAGACCCAAGTGAAGCCCCGTATCTCCTCTGGTCAGTACTTCACAGGTATCTGTGAGGAACGCTTTTCAGCAGAAACAATATCAATTTAAAAAATTTTTATTTTCCAGTTACAGTCTACATTCACTATTTTGTATTGGTTTCAGGTTTACAGCATAGTGGTTAGACAATTATATACTTTACAGCACGGGTCCCCAACCTCCTGGCCCCCTACTGGCACTGGTCAGGGCCTGTTAGGCCCCGGGGTTGTACAGCGGGAGGTGAGCTTGACTGTAACATGCTTGAATCATCCCAAAACCATGCCCCCCACCATATAAAAATTGTCTTTCTCGAAACCACTCACTGGTGCCATAAAGGTTGGGGACCACTGCACAGTGTATCCCCTGATATTTCCAGTACCCACCTGGCACCACGTGAAGGGGGACCAATACAAATACTGGAATTTATTTATAAAAAGTTGTATACTTATTCTTACATGTTTAAACTTCAGTCACCTTCAAAGTACTCTCCATTTGATGCAAAACACCTATAGAGACTTTTTCCACTGCTCAAAACAGTTTTTGAACTAACTGATTTTGAGATCTTAATAGCTTTTAATACTTCTGAAGGGTTTCTTGTTTGTTTGTTTCATCTCTTCCACATGGGTAACAAGTTTCCTGTGAAGACTTTTTTTCCTTCAGGGAAACAAACAACAAAAAAGTCTCTTGGAGCGAGATGGGGTGTGTAGAGAGGGTGGGGAACAGGGGTCATGATGGTTTTTGGTCAAAAACTGCTGAACACCAGGGCAGTGTGGGCAGGTCCACTCGTGAATCACCTATCATGAAATGGGCAAAGGGGTTGAAACAGTCTTCAAAAAAAATTCACTGAAGCTGAATGCAGCCTCTCACAACAACCCAGCTGGTGCACTGATACAGATGGGTTCCTGGAACACTCACCTAGCAGGGGAAGCCTGTACTACAAGGGGCCACCACTCTAGAAGGTAATTCTGGTTTTTGAAGGGTTCCCCCTCATACAGAATTATTACACTATTATTGACTATATTCACTGTGCTGTACTTTACATCCTCATGACTATTTTGAAACTACTAATTTGTACTTAATCCCGTTACCTTTTCACCCAGCCCCCAAACCCCTCTCCTCTCTGGTAACATCAGTCTGTTCCCTTGTATCTATGAGTCTGTTTTAATTTTGTTTGTCTATTTTGCTCTTTAAATTCCACTGAATTTGAATAGCTGAAATAATGTGGAATTTGTCTTTGTCTGTGTGACTTCTTTCACTCAGCATAATTACCCTCTGGGTCAGGGGTGTCAAACTCATTTTCACCAGGGGTCACATCAGCCTCACGGTTGCCTTTAAAGGGCCAAATGTAGAGCTCCTACAGTACTAAAATTACACTCAGCCCTTTGAAGGCAACCACGAGGCCAATGTGGTCCTGGTGAAAATGAATTTGATGGCCCTGCTCTAGGTCCAATACTGCAGACAAAATGGAAATGAGGTTTTTAGTGAAGACTGGGAAGCATTCCTTTCTTCATCCTTTTCCAGGCTTATAGAACAGGTGTTTCTCTCCTCCCTGGTCCCCTCACTTGATGATGTTGCAAATGGTAAGATTTCATTCTTTTTTATCCACTCATCTATTGATGGGCATTTGGGCTGCTTCCATATCTTGGCTATTGTAAATAATGCTGCAATGAATGTAGGGGTGCACATATTCTTTCAAATTAGTGTTTGGGGTTTATTTGGATATACCCCCAAAAGTGGATTCACTGGAGCATACGGAAGTTCCATTTTTAATTTTTTGAGAAACCTCCGTACTGTTTTCCACAGTGGCTGCACCAGTGGAAATCCCACCAACGGTGCACAAGGGTTCCCTTTTCTTGACATCCTCATCAACACTTGTTGTTTACATTAATTTTTTCACTGTTGTTTCCCACCCCCCTACGCAGCAAAGAGGCTATGTCTTCTCAAAAGAAAACTCCTGAGGACCAGCGGGGCGCAGGTGCTGCCTGAAACCCTGGGCTGGAGAAGCTCTGCCTTATGAAATGCCCTTGGTGGCCACTCCCACCTGCTCCACAAAGGCCTGGCCATTCCATCCTCCCTAATGGCCTTTTTCCAGCCTTTGGGAAGCTTAAGAGGTTGATCTTGGGGAACTGCAAACATTCTTGGGTGGAAAGACAAATGTCCCCCAGGGAAGGGGGTGCTGCTGGGGAATACTTGAGGCCATCAGTGAAGGAATTCATTTCCTACCCTGGTGCCCAACACTTAGACTGATTATAGCATCTGTTGGGCAGGCAGTCAGGGTATCCCAGGCTCGCTTAGACAAGTGACTTCCTTTGCCTTCCCAAACATAGATTTCCAACAATATAAACAGAGCCACTTTAAACGGAGCCAGAGCTGCCACGCCAGAGGAGTTGCCTTGCACAACATGCCTGAAACCTTGGAAGGTTAAAGCAGGGCAAAATAACCTTGGGACTGGGCCTAAGCAACGTGGGGTCCCAAAGAACTGTTTGCAAGGATAACAAGAAAGCAGTAATGATGACTACTGGACTGAAAATTTAAAACATTGTTTAGAATTAACATCACTTGTCTTCCTTCTATTGATGTAATTGTTCCCCTTTCCTTTAACATAAATACCCCTCACCTTTGTCTCCTAATCAGGACATTATTTGGGATTCTGCCTGAATCAGAGCATCCGCAGTAGCTATTCTTATTGATTTCGATAAATGCTCATTGCCCCTCACTTTTCGAGGCCCTTTTATTTTTAACTTAGCAGAGGTCATTGTTTGTGCTTGAGGACTAGTGAGCCAACCAGTGGCAGGAAGGATGTTCGAACTTGCACATTCCGAGCTGTGCCCCCGGCAGCTGTGTTCTGTTAATTACTTAGAACTTGGGCCATGGCAGGGAGAACTGCTGAGATGATGTGGTCCTTGGGGGCTATGTACAGGACCAGAAGGAGACCACCAAGCCAGCACCCTCCTCAGGGGCCACACACCCCAAACATGAGCTCATGTGTGGGGACTCTTCCTTCTGCTATCTGGTTTCTGCCTTGAGCCATTGGGAAAGTTTATTAAAAGTTGCAGCCTGGTCCAAGTTGCAGAGCAGAAATGTAGGAAATACTCCAACAGATCAGCAATGTGATATCTGCGCATTGGTATTGCAAGAAATGTGTTTTTCTTCTTCATGCTTTTTCTGTCAAATATTTCTGCAAGACCCATGTGTTATTTTTAATATATACTAAATATATAGTATTTTAATGTTAGTAAAATCCATTAATACAATGAATGTTAATTAAATATTTTAATGTAAACAAATACCGTGGTTATTTTTAATTCTGCCTGTTCTTTACAACTCAAATCCTGCCTCTTACATACAGCTTTCCTAGATTATCCAAATTGAGATCCTCATGGGACTTGACACTATCTAGTGTCCCAAGGCTCCAGACTCCAGTGGTGTCAGAGGCTGAATGAGTGCAGTGATTTGGAGGGAGCAGAGGATCACAGCCAATGTTCCCTGATTCTAATCCAGCCCCCTTGTTTCACAGGAAAGGGTGTGACCCTGAGCCGAGCTCCAAGCCAGCACTTCAGCAGCAGATATGTGTTGAGAAAGGAATGGTGGTTTGCTCACAGATGGGGAAAGTCACAGAATCCCCCATCTGCTTATCTCCTGCTGCATTGCAACCCCTTCTCCCAAACACAGGTAAAACAACTATTTTATGATGCTCAGGGCATAGCAGCAGCAGCCTGCTATGATGGAGTCCCATGATATCTGGGACTCCAGCCAGATTCATCTGCAGACCCCTGCACTTCTGTGTGGGTGCCTGGGCTGGGAAGACTCTGGGTGGGGCCAGCTGGGATGGGGATACCTGCACGCAGCCTCTGCATCTGGCCTGGGCTTCCTTGCAGCATGGCACATGGACACCAGTACAAGCGGCCTAAGAGAACCAGGCAGGAGCTGGCTGGCCCTATATAGTAGAATGTTAGAAGTCACACTTTGTCACTCTGCCTTATTCTGTTGGTTGAAGCAGACCACCTAGTTTAAAGGCAAGGAGACATAGACCCCCACCTCAAAATGGAAAGAATGACAGAGAACACATAGCCATTATTTAAAGCCTCCACACCCCTTTTGAAGTTTATGGTGGACAGTGACCATCCACAGGGCCACGTGCCACAACCTTCCGGTCTGTCAGCATGTCTCCTAGGGTAGAGACCCTGACAGGGATCTCCTTCTCCAATGAGGAGGCTGGAGCAAGTCCAGATGGGACAGTTGTGGAGATGAAAGGTGGGGTCGGGATGTGAAACAGATTCAGGGGCTTCAGTGGCTGGTGGAAGGAGGGTGGAGGCCCAGGGAGGAGGCCAGATTAATGGGGAGGCTTGAAGCCTTCTCTGAGAACAGCAGGAGGGTGCCAATCACCAAGATGAAAACAGGCCGGGCGATAAGTGTGGGCGTGAAGGTGGCGAACATGGTGGAGAACATGCTGAGCCTTTCCAGGCTGAGTGCCAGCACCACCTCCCCCAGGCAACCCTGCTTCAGGCAAAATTACTGTTGCCTTCTCTGGGCTCCTGAAAACCCTGTGTTGCCCCCCATCACACTGGATGGGAGCCCAAAGGCTTAGGCCTGGTGCATCTTTGGGTCCCCAGTCATCCAGGGTGAGAGAAAGCACCTCTGGGCTGCAGGACCTCCCACAACAGGCTGCGAGAACCTCTGCAGTAGATCCTGGCTCCTCCATTTCCTTGTGTGTGACACCAGTGAGTTTCGGAGTTTTATAGCTGCTTTGAGCCTCAGTTTCCTCCTCTGTAAAGTGGGAGTTTGAATGGTACTTACTTTAAAGAGAAGGTAAAGATTAGAATGTGCCTGGCACATACTCAGAACTCAACAAGGCTGGGCTGTGAAGAGGCCTCTGGGTCTAGGCCACCTCAGGGGCCCGCTAGGGGTTTGAGCTGGATGTCTGGGCTCCCCTGAAAGACAGGCCTCAGCCTGGCCCTTCCCTCTGGGGGATTCAGCCAGACTCAAAGACACACAAGGGAAGGGCAGGTAGGAGGCACCTCCCCACAACTCCTGGTGCAGCCACATTTAGAAAAGGGCAGGACCTCAGAATTACCCAAAACAACACCTTAGATGGTGAATCAGAGGTGGCTTCCCGGAGGAGGGGGATATTTCATTTCAAATTTGCCTTTAACAGGAACCTAAACAACAAAACAAAGAAACAAGTAAAATATAACAAAGGACACTGAAATGGAGGACGGGATGTCAGTGACCAGAGGGGAGAGGGGAGGGAATTTCAGGGGAGAAGAGAAGGGTTTACAGGAACAAATATAGAGGACACATGGACAAAACTACGGGGCTTGGAAATGGAAGGGAGGAGGGGAGGCATGGGTGGGTGGGATGGAATGGGAATAAAAGATAGAAACTGTACTGAATAATCTAAAATAAAAAAATTAAAAATTAGCCCTGGCTGGCATAGCTCAGTGGATTGAGCGTGGGCTGCGAACCAAAGCATTGCAGTTCGATTCCCAGTCAGGGCACATGCCTGGGTTGTAGGCCAGGTCCCCAGTGGGGACCACATGAGAGGCAACCACACATTGATGTTTCTCACTCTCTCTCCTTCTCCCTCCCTTCCCCTCTCTAAAAATAAATAAATAAAATCTTTAAAAAATTTTTTTAAAAAGGTGACAAGGTACAGAGTGAAAAGTGTTTCTACCTCTGTCCCCCTGCCTGGGGGACACCTGGGCACCTTCCCAGGACTCAGCCCTTTATGTGTTCTTACAAGGACAAGGCAATATCTGTTCTTTTTTCACTATCTTGCATATCTCTGGGACTTCATCCCCCACCACACACAGATCCTATGTCCTTCTGACTCAGTGTATGGAGAGCAGCCTCATTCTTTTTGCATCTCCAAAGTAGTCACCAGATGACTCCCACAGTGCACTTCAATGACCCTGTACTGGTAGGCCTTCAGGGCTTTTGTATTTACAATGTGCATCCTCATGCAAACATCACTTCCCACACATGCAAGTATATCTGAAGAAGACTGTCCCAGAAGTAGGATGGCTGGGGCAAAGGGCACCTTAATCTGAACAGATCTCACCATGTCACCCTCCACACAGCAAGCCCTGGCAGACGGAGTCAGCATGTTTCCATTGGGAAGACTTTAAAGAATAGGGTGACACTTGAGTGGGGAGGGGAATCCAAGAAGCAGTACTATATCATGGATAAGGGTGAAGAGATGGGGACCCATAATAAATTTGAAGGGGGAAGGGAACGATGGTTAAATGGGAACATTTAGAGGCTTTGGAGGTTGTTGTGATGTCAGTCATCGAGGATATGCATGTACCATGCCTGGGTACCTCCAGAATGGCAGGCCACATAGGCCAGGGCAGGCATCACAGAATGGACAGAGACCATGAGTTTGGCCCAGCAGTCAAGCTCTCAGGCTGAGAGGACAGCATGCCTGGGTTTAAATCCTGTTCCGCCACTAATTTATTGAGTGAATCACTTGGTTTCTCCAAGCCTCAGTTTCCTTATCTGTAAAATGGAACATAAGAGCTACTGCCTCAAATGAAATAATTCATGCAGAGCCCTGTGCTGGGCGCCTACTAGTCAGTTTGCCTCCACTTGTTTTCTACTCGACCTGGCAATATGTGTGACCTGGGTAAATGTTTGCTGAATGAGGATGAGAGCCAATGACAATGTCAGTGCAAGAAAACCTGTGCCACCCCTTCTGGGCTGTGGAGCTTTGTGTGGCTACATCACCTCTTCAAGCCTCAGTTGTCTTATCTGACATATGGGAATCAAACACTGGGTGTGTGGTAAGGTTGAATGAAGGGACCTGTCTGTGCACACCCAGCAACAGGAACCACACTGTGGGCAAGGAGATGGGGAGGGATGTGACTTTGCCACATGGGCAGGGCAGAGAGGGCAGGGCCATCTCCAAAGCCTCCTCTGGGGCCAGCCAATCAGCTGAGGCCAGCTGGTTGGCTCTGATAAATGACTATTACAATATAAACAACCAACAGAACAGAGATGTCCTGGGCTCCAGTGGGGGCTGAGCCTGCCTCAGGAAATTCCAGCAGAGGGGACCTGAGTGGTGGGGTTTTGGTACAGAGGAGCCTCCACTGGCAGGTACTGAGAAGCATGAAGTCTTTTTCTAGCCATATGACACAAAAGAGTCATAAAATAGCAGTAGTAATATGAATCATGACAAAAATACCCATTTACTGCATGTTTATTATGTTATTTAATCCTCAAAACAACCTGGAGAGAAAATATTTACAAAACACATCTCTGATAAAGAACTTACACCCAGAATACAAAGAATTCCTCCAACTCAATCATAAAGAAACAACCCAATTTAAAAAATATGCAAAAGACCTTAACAGACATTTTACCAAAGAAGATACCTGGGTGGCAAATAAACTCGGCATCACTAGTCATTAGGGGAATGCAAACTAAAACCACAATAAGATTCCACTGCACACCTACTAGAATGAGCTAAAATTTAAAAGACTGACAATTTCAAGTGTTGCACAGGGTGTGCAGAAACTGGAACTCACACATTTCTGGTAGGAATGCAAAATGGCACAATCACTCTGGTAAACAGCTTGATAGCCTCTTATAAAATTAAAACTACACCTATCTACAACCCAGGCCTGCCACTCCCAAGAGAAATAAAAACCCACACTTACACATACCCAAAAAAAAACCCTGTATGTAAATATTCACATATTTAGTCATTATAATTAAAATAAAGAACTCAAATGTCCATGAATTTGAGAATGAAAAACCAAATTATGGTACATTGATCAATGGAATACTACTCAGCAGCAAAAAAACAACTCAACTACAGATACAGGCAACAATGTGGGTGAGTCTCAAACACATCATGCCAAGTCCAAGAAGCCAGACTCAAAAGGCAACATTCGGCATGATCCCATTTGTGTGCCATTCTGGAAGAGGCAAAGCTAAAGTGACATGAAGCAGGGCAGTACGTGCTGGGAGCTGGGGACAGGGATTAACTGCACAGATGCATGAAGGAAATTTGAGAGTGAAATGAAACGTTCTATATGATTTTTGTGGTGGTCATTAAAAAAACATATACAGCCCTGGCTGGTATAGCTCAGTGGATCGAGCGCGGGCCTGCGAACCAAAAGATCGCGGTTCGATTCCCAGTCAGGGCACATGCCTGGGTTGCAGGCCAATTCCCAGCAGGGGACCCACGAGAGACAACCATACACTACTATTTCTCTCCCTCTCTCCTTCTCTTCCCCTCTAAAGATAAGTAAATAAAAAATCTTAAAAAGAAAATCTTTTTAAAAAAAGCATATACATCTGTCGGAAATCATCACACTTACATTTAAAAGGTGAATTTTATTGTATATACATCACACCTTATTAAAACTGGAGGCAGAGGAGGGAGGCCTGTTTGATTAACAACAACAACAACAAAAAAGCCCGAAACAGTTGGGGCAATTACTGCTGTGTTACAAATGAGGAAACTGGAGCTTAGAAAGAGAACCTGCTGGCTCCAAGGCTGGTGGCAAACCCTGACAGGAAGGGATACACAGAGATCTGCAGTGAGGCTTGGGGCGACCAGCAGGCAGTGGGTCTGGGGTTAGGGGCAAAGAAGGGCTGGAGGCAGAAGCTCTGGCCCTGTGGGGCAGCCTGGGCTGGCACAAAGCCTGGAGATGCTGAGATTTCAGGGATGGTGCAGGAAGAGGGATATGTGACAGCACAGACTCTGCACAGGGCAGGGGGTCAGGAGCGTTCTCATGCATCAGCTCTTTCACTCCTCATCCAAAGCTGTGGCTCAAAGTTCAGTGAGTCCCCCAGGTCACACAGCAAAGCCAATGGCATAGCTGGGCCTGTTGACTCAAAAGCCATGTCATTGTTCTGGGGACAGAAGGAAAGATGGGAGGCCCTGAGGACCAGCTGTACTCCCCAACTTGATGTGCAACTCAGTCCATTTCTCTGCTCTGGGCCTCAGTTTCTCCCCTCTCTTGTGGCACTCTAATAGCACTCTGGGAGGAGGGTGGGAAGCCAAAGAGTTGGGCAGTGCTGACTATGGCCAATCCTCACTGGCCCACTCACTCCCACACCAAGTGAAGAGAATGAATTAGGAAGGTAAATCAGGGGGAAGAAAAGACACTTTCTCCTCTTCTTTGGGCCTCAGTTTCCCATTCTTGCAGTGTGAATGAACTGGGCTGAATGACAACTGACAAACTAGCCCCCACATATATCTTCTTTACTCCCATGGTTGCTTTCTCCCCACCCTTTTCCGAATTTTGATTATGAAAAACTACGAGCGCATGAGAAGTTGAAGCCTGGGACGGCCATTGTTCACACCGGCCCCTGTGCTCTCTTTCTCTCTGTGCTTCTTTTTCTCCCCATGTAGGCAGATACTTTTTTCTGAATTGTTTAAGGGTAAGTTACTGACATCATAACCTTTTGCTCCTAACCCTCCAGATGTATCCCCTGAGAACAAGGACATCCTCCTTGTAAGTGTGATATGATTGTCCCACCTAAGAAAAAAGCAGTAATTCCACAGACAGCGCACACGTGGTCCATGTTCAAGTACCTCATTAGCCCCCAAAATGTCTTATATTAGACATATCTTTTCAAACCAGTATCTAACCAAGATTCACATATTCTATTTGGTTTTATCTCTTTTCCCCTCAATTTTTTATTTTGAAAAATTTACATCTCCAGAAAAATGGCCAGAATTCTGCCATGAGTATTTATATGAACTTCATCTGGATCCACCAACTGCTAAGAGTTTGACAGATCCTCTCGCTCTTCCCTAGCCATCAGACAGTTGGGGCAGACACACGTAACCGTGTTTTTCAATCAATAGCCATCACTTACAGATCAGGAGACCTCACTTTATTCTTTGACTTCCAGATCCTATTGAAAAACCCAAAACAAGTCTCCAGCATAAAGTCACTCAGAGTGAGCAGCAGCTCCACTTTGCCACACTCCACACTATACTCTTTTGTCCAGCACCCTGCCTGTCTCTCCCAGTTACAGAACCTGCCCAGGACCTGCAGATCCAACACCCGATCCACTCCAGATGATCTCCCAAGACCTCCAGGTCTTCTCAGGAGGAAGCAGTCCCATCTCTTCATAAGGCCCCTGTCAGGTCCATCATGGGAGCTTGTCCTCCATCCAGATGTCAGACCCTGGACTTAGCCTCACTGGTTGGAGTTCTGGCTCCATTATCCACCACCAAGGAGAAAATTGGACAGTTCTCAGCCTCTCCAAAGCCCAGTCCCCTCATTTGTATGAATCCTGATTTTCAGGATGAGTGTGAGAACTCATGAGGTCATGCACATTGGAGCACTCTACACAGCACCTGGCAAATAAGGGGCACGCAGTAGATGCTGCTGCTGGTATAAGTTTTCTCAGAAGATAATCACACAGGTGGACAAAAACATGTATGAACACAATGCCATGCAGTGAAAAACTGGAAATTGACCTAAATCCTCAACAACAGGAAACTGGTTAGATAATTATCATATCCTTAAAATGGAAGAATCAACAGCTGAGCCAAAGAAGCTATATTTAGAAATGACCCACACAGTCATCAATAAAGGAATGTATCAAAGGGAATGGTTATGATCTAGACCACTGTTACAACATCGTGCTATTCATTCAGTGGAAGACTACGCAGCTGGGAAGAGGCATGAGGACACTGGCCATATGCCAACATGGGTGGAGCTCCAGAATACACTGGTAAGAGATATATGTACTTAACCATTGAGTTATGTGCTTTCTTACAGTTTAAAAATGGAAAGAAAGAATATATATTTGTTCTTACTTGGGTTTGTGTGTACAAAACTCAAGAAGTTCATAAGAAGCTACGAAAAAGTTATCCTTCTGTGTGGTGGAGAGAAGGGGGAAGATGGTAGGTGGGGGTCAGAGGCAGGTTGGTCCCAATTGCCTGTATATTCTGTGCTGCAGTTTCTGAAACATGTGGCTATATTACCTAACCAAAAGTTAAATTTAAAATATCCTTAAAGGATGATTCTGTGGTTTTCTATATATTAACAGTTGACACAGTATATTGTTAAATGGAAAAAAAGAAAGACTACAAAACAGTGCATATGCTTACATTTTGTTGGAAAAAACACTCTGTGTGTACAAAGCTCCACGTGAATGGTTTTGTCTGCCTTCTTTACTGCTGTGTTCCCAGAATCTAGACTACATAGTAGTTCCTCAGTAAACATTGAACAAGCAAGCAAATGAATAAGTACATGAATAAATGATTGCTACAAGAACAAAGAGATGTCTAGAAGGAGATAGCCCAACTGTGAAGAGTGAAGGACTTCAGAGGTGGATTTATGAGGGACTTTTATCTTCTTGATCATTTTCTGTTTATGCTGAGAATGTTAACTGAGGACCCCTCATGCACACACTCAGGAAGGAAAGACAGTGAAGGCACTAAGGACATGCAGAGGCTCTGGCTGTGGGTATGGGAGGCTGGGGTCCAGATGCAATAAGGAGATGGGGGCTCACCAGGAAGAATGCTGGCCTTGTGACCACAGTGAGCATCCCACCCTGCCCCACCCACTCTCACTCCACCCGGACCCAACAGAGCAACAGAGCCAAGGTCGCAGCAAGGCTAGGGTTGATTCAAAATTCTAAATCTGTCACTTAGCCCTCCTGGGACCTCCTCATAGAGCTTTAGTTCCTCTCTTCTTTGGTGGGGTGGTGGTGTCAGTGGGTGCACATGGTGGGGCCCCCTGGAGGTGCTGGCAGTTGAGATTGGCCTTCAGGATTCTCAAGTCAAGCTCAGCTGCTTCCCTGGGGTCAGTGGCCCCTGGCCCCACCACTGTGGGTCAGAACATCTGCAAATGTCCACGGAGTCCCCCAAGGGGTACCCTACAGAAACTGTCCCACTCTTGGGTCCATGCTGGGTTTGAATCTGACTCTGCCACTTGCCAGCTGTGTGACCTCATCTGTAAAATGAAGCTGACAACAGGAGGCATCCACATGGCATTCCTGTGAGAACCAAAGAGTTCAGGACAGCAGGCACTGGCCATGGTTGTCACTGCATATCTGGACTCATGCAGGGGTCCTCTGCCTCTTGCATTTCTCCTCCATGGTCCATCCCCTACGTGGCATGCAGAGGGATCTTCAAAATGGAGGCTGACACATCATTCCATGGAACAACCTGCCAACTGCTCAGCACCCTCAGCCAGTCACAGAGGCATCACACCAACTACAGGAAGCAGATATGGTGGGCCATGTGCTGCATAACTCCATTTATATGACATGTTGGAAAAGGTAAAACGATATGGACAGAAAATAAGTTGGAGATGCGGTTGGGGATGGTTAAAGGAGCATAGGGACATAGCAGGTGATAAAACTGCTTTATAACTAGGTTGTGGTGGTGGTATATATATACCCACATGAGGGTATATATCTGTCACATGAGGTTATACATTCAGAGGGTATACTCTGAAAAGTGTAATTTTTATGTAAATGCTATCTGAATTTTCTTATTAAAAAAACACAAACAAAAACCTCAACCAAGATGCTTATACTGGGCTTCATTTTATTGTTCTGTTTACATATATGTCTGAAATTTTCCAATATTAAACAAACAAACAAACAAAAAATCCTAAGGCTGTGTCTCCAGTCTGCTCAAAACTGTCCCATGGCTCCCTCCTGGCTGAGAGTAAAAGCTGAAGGCCTGACTGTGGTCAGGGAGGGCCCTCAGTCTGCCCTCAGGTGCCTTAGGCTCTCCTCCTATTTGCTGACTCAGCCACACTGACCCCAGTGTGTTTTTTAAACACACCTCGGGGCCTTTGCATTGACTTCTCTCTGCTTGGACCACTCTTCGCCCAACATCTCTTGATCACTCTCTTGCCTCCTTAAATCTTTCATTAAAAAAGTCCAATCAGTTGAGGTCAGTCCTCAAACCTCCAAAGGCCCAGCCCACACCCCACCCTACTGAATCTCTCATTGGGGCACTGGAGATGAACCATACATCTATTTCCTTCTTTGCTCATTGTTTCTCCCTCCCCTAGAATGTAGCTCCGGAAGGACAAGGAATTTGGTCTGTCTTGTTCACTGTCGTGTCCCCCTAGAATAGTGATGGGCACACAGTAGGTGCTCAATAAACATTTGCTAAATGAGTTACTGATTGACTGAATAAGTGATATCCTATACACATATGATTGGGTCTCCACGTGGCACTGCCAGGCCCCAGCCATGGTGGTTCTCAGCACCTAAGGTCCATCTACCCCAAGACTGTTGGGACCCAGCTTTGCTTTCTAACTTCAGGGGTCACACGTTCATCCAGAAACTCCTCCCCAAGATCTTGTCTGTGACCAGCATGTTTTGGGGTGGAAAGATACAGTAAATCCATTCAACTCAACAAACATTAATCACTTGCTTTATTCTTTTGATAGATACACTGCCTTGTTCCACAAAGGATTTCTGAAAGTTTCAAAGACCCTAATAAGCTAATAGACATTTATTTAAAAGTAGGAGACCAAGAAGGAAGTCAAAAACAGGGAGGATCCTGGGTTCTCATGCTGGGCTTGGCTACCTGCCAGGGACCAGAAGAGGAGGAATGTCCTCTGGACCCAGGCTGACTGAGGAGCATCAGTTAGGGTTTCCCGAAGAAAGCAATGTTTGGGCAACAGCACCTGCAAAGGCCCAGAGAGGAAAACAGCATAGACTGTTAGTGGAATTTCCAGACCCTTGTTTTAGATTCCCCACCCCACTCAAGTTCTTTGGAGACAAAGAAGTCACCTGACACAGATACAAGATCACATCTTGCTTGCTCATGACTACAGCCAGCCCTGACTCAGCTGAGGTCAAACCACCCCCCACCCACCACCACCACCACTCTGACCCCAGCATCTTTCTGTTTCATTGTGTAGAATGACTCACTCACCAGCCTTGTTTTGTTTCCCAACTCTGTGATACAACACACACTTGTTTAAAAAAAAAGATTTGCTACCATTTTCTCAATAAATGTGCATATATCTGACAAAGCACCCATAGCCAAGCTATAGAAAGAACTCCTATAAATCAAAAAGAAAAAATGAATAGGCAAAATACTTAAACAAGCACTTCACAAAAGTAGATTTCCTAATGCTCAAGGAGCACACAAAAAAAGGGTCCACACTATTAGCCACCGGCAAATGCAAATTAAAGCCAGTGAGAAGCAACTTCACACTCCCCAGAATAGCTAAAATAAAGACTGAACAGACTGACAACACCAAATTCTCAAAGTTGTCGGCAGGAATGTAAAATTGTACAACCACTTTGAAAAAAGTCTGGCAATTTCTCATGAAACTCAAGATGCAGCTACTGTAAAAGCCGGCAGCCCATTCCTGCAGCCACCCACCAGGAATGCTACAATGAGAACACAAAGAAGATATGATGAAGAATGTCCGTGGCAGGTTATCATGACAACCAAACCAGAAACAGGCCCAACACACATCTCAGGTGGACAAACTGTGGTAAATGCCCACAGTGAATAGTGAAAACTATTCCACTGAATAGTGAAAACTATTCAGTGATGAAAAAGATACCCCCTCCGACATGGATGAATTTCACAGATAAAATGAACAAAAGAAATTGGACACTAAACAAGACATACTCTGATTTCATTTATGTGAAGTTCTGGGAAAAGCAAATTAATCACACTAGAAGTCAAGGTAGTAGTTATTTCAGGGGATGGGGCACTGATTGGAAGGAGGCAATAGAAACACTGGTGTTATGTGTCTTGACTAGGTCATGGTCAGGTAGCAGTGAATATCAAGCTGACACTTTTATTAGCAAACTAGTAAAAAGTAACCTATAGTCATGTGATTCAGTGTTGCAGCTATGGGTGCAGGGTAGCTTCAGATGTGAGCAAGTTTGGGGGTGGGGCCTAATCAGGTTCCCTCTCATTTTTTTTATTATTTATTGATTTCAGAGACAGATAGGAAGGGGTTGGGGAGAGAGAACCATCTATTTGTTGTTCCACCTATTTGTGCATTCATTGGCTGCTTCTTTTAAGTGCCCTGACTAGGAGTTGAACCCACAACCTACTGAGCTATGGGCCAGGGCCTTCAAGTTCCCTTTCACACACAAGAAATCTGGATCCCTGAAAGTCCAGTTTGTCTTCAAGCAAGTCCCTCGTCCTCTTGGGACTCAGTTTCCCCATCTTTGAATTGAATCCAGGGCTCTCCAAGACCTCTTACTGCAATTTGGCCTGTTTTGAGGAGAGGTAGCTTTTTGCCCCCATCTCAAACAGGGCTTCTAACATGGGTGGAACCCACAGCACCCATCCTCCCAAGGCCCCAACTATGTTTGGTCTTTCATTGCCCTCAGCTTCTACTTCCTCATGGGTAAAAGAGAGTCAAGCATGTCTCTTTCTCAGGTTTGTGATGAGAATGCTCACTGAGCTCAGTGAGCCCTTACTAAGCGCTTCCTGTAGCTGTGCACAGGACATGCACACAGCAACTGCTTAGTAAATGCTGGCTGCGAGGTGATAATTGGAATTTTCCTACATGTCATTATATCTTTTTGAGAAGCGGTCTGTGTGGGGACCCCAAAGTTGCATGTGGGTCAAACGCAAAAAGGAAAAGTGGTCCCGGGAGGATTCCATGCGCGTTTTGTTTGGAGCTACAAGTGAAACACTGGCGGCAGGTCTGCGGCCCCTTTAAGAGTCGGATGGAATGTATCAAAACAAAAAGGCCTCGCGCCCACTGGCTGCACGCCGCACGTGACCTCACAGCTGATTTCCTGCCCCCCCCGCCTTTTTTTTTTTTTTTTTTTTTGCGGCGGCGGCTGTGGAGTGTCAGTTTCGGCGCCGCCGCCGGCGGTCTCTCCGGTGCGGGTTCCCGGCCTCCCAGTACCCCGGCCGCCCCGCGCCCCCTCGTCTGCGCGCTCTGGCCCCGCGGAACCGGACCGGGCCGCGGGTCCGAGCGGCCTCTGCCCCGCGCGCAGATGGCGAACTCGCCGGCCGCCGTGCCCCTGGGCTCGCAGGAGCAGGTTTGCCCGATCCGCGTGGAGCACGACCGTCGGCGCCGCCAGTTCACCGTGCGGCTCAACGGTAACACGCTGCCCGGCCCGCCCCCGCCTTTTGTCTGCGAGCGACGCCGACGCGCCTAAGCCGCCCCCTACCTGTGGCGCGCGCTCCCTGGGCCCACAGCCCCGGAGCCGCGTCGCGAGCGCGCGCCGTAGGGTGGCCTCTAGTGCAGAAGTCCGGCCCAGCGCGCCGAGCGCGGGCCGGGGTCTGCGACTCGTGGGCTGGGTGGGAGCGCGGCCGCCTGGCGGGCGGGGGGTGGGGCGGGCTGCTGGGGGAGGCGCGGGCTGCTGGGGGAGGCGCGCCCGCGCGGGACAGCTCGGCCGCGCGGGCAGCGAGCCCCCGGGGAAGGCGGAAGCAGGAGCGGGGCTGCTTGCCACCAGCCCCTGCCGCAGGCTCTGGGAACTCGCACCTGCTGAAGTCCCGGCTGTTTTCCCGTGTTTGCTGAGGGCTGCTGTTTAAGATTCTGGAGTTAGCCTTGACCGGGAAGTCCCCCCTTCTCTTCCAGGGGGTTAGATAGCTTCTTGCTGTCCCTGGGAACCTTTGCTTTTCTGCACTGAGGGGTTTGGAAGAATCCTGTGGGCAGACTTAGGGATGAGAAAGAGCTGGGCTTCTGCCCCAGAACGGGTGGGAAGGGACAGCGGCTCTGAGACGGGCCAAGTTGCCTCCTCTCTGCGTGGCCCAGTCTCCATCCCTACTATGAGAATAACACCAATGCATACTTCCTGGCTGGTTACAAGGATGAAATGTTGTAATAACAGTAAAGACTTAGAACAGTGGCTGTGGCATAAGTGCTAATAAACATGGACTGATCATTATTTTTAAAACCAGATGGCAAAGTCAAGCCTTCATTTCCTGTAAAGAAAGGTTAGTTTACGACGTACTATCCCAGACCTCCTAAGAGGTCTCTGGGAGAGAAAATGGAGTTATAAAATGAAAGACCATAAACTCCCTGCTTCCCACTCTCCTGCTTTAATAATTTTTTCCTTACCAGTTTGGCCCCTGTGGCAATGTTCAAGCTGAAAGGGCCTTTTCAGGCCACTGAGCCCATTTCTCAGAAGGGAAGGCAGAGGCTCAAAAAGAGAAGCGAGTGTGGGGTTTGGCAGTGAATTGGGGCAGAGCAGAAATAGGGTCCTGCCTACCCTGGCCTCTGGAACTGGGTTCCTCCAATCTGCTCTTAGGACAAATCAGGAGGGGCTGGGAGCCCTGGCGTGACATTTCTCAGATACCCCCACCCCCTTGGGCTGGACCTTGAACCAGGTCCCAGCACGTATTTGTGATGTGGGCATCACCATCCCACATTACAGATGAATAAACTGAGGCTCAGGCCACAGGGCAGGAGTGATTTGCCCAGCATTACAAAGTGCTGAGCCAGATCTCAAAACACTGTGTTCTTTCCACTTGAAAGCAAGTCCTTCCAGTGCTCTGGCCCAACTGGCTGTGGTGCCCAGGGCCCTGGCTGCTCTTGTGCTCTTGTAGGGAGGGGTTACCAACATCAAGGGGTTTGCTGCTTGGGGTGTTCCATTCTCTAAAGGTAGTTTTGTTCACTTGACGCAAGTAAAAGGAGAAGGGATCCATATCCCAAGGTCTGCTTCCCCTAAGGGAGGCTTAGCCATCTCTTCTGCACACTATTTGGTGAATTACACATTGATTTCTTCCTTGTAGTTGGCTACTTTTATGTTTATGAGGTTGAGTTCCTGTCAAGCTCATCCTGTTTACAGCTGGCTTGCAAAATATTGTCCGACATTTTAACATTTAGCAAGAATAGCACTTAGTAAGAATGGCCCAGACCTTGAGACCCTTGTCCTGTATAAGAGAGTGGTCTCTGGCTTTTCAAATCCTCTTTTTTGAGGTTCCAAAGAGGCCTCTGCGTCCCTTGAGGGCTCAGGCAGTCCTATGTACTCAGAAACAGAAGAAAAAGGATGTTCAGTGTTTTCCTTCTTTTTCTTTCAAATGAATTCAGCCAAAGGACAATCCCCGCCTCCCACCTCGCCTGCAAAGAGCTGGCTGTGGTCAGGGCTGAACGTGCCCAGCCATATTTCTAAGCTTTCCCACTTTGTGGAACCTACTTGCCAGATGGCTAACTAGAAAGTGTTCCTGGGATCTGCCAGCCAAGCCCAGGGAGCAGTGTGAGGCTGCCTGTCCCTCCCCAGCCTGCATGCCAGGGCTCTGCAGCCCAGCCTGCTCCAGTCTGGCAGTGACTTCGGGGGATGGTGGGGGGTGGTGTACAGAGTGGGATTGTCTCTCTCTGGGCTCCACCCTGCCTCAGCTGGAGAGGGAGCAGTTTGTCCTAGTGTCTGTACTGCAGGGCCAGCTGTGGTGGCCAGCTTATGCCCATTGAGAGCTGTGAACACTAAGGCTGCGAGGCCAGGTGTCCCTAGGGCTCCCAGTACCCGATCATCCTCATGGCAAAGCTGGGCTGAGGAGCTTCCAGCAAGCTCTGGTTGTCAATGAGGGAAGAAGTTTTAGCAGCTGTATTCATTAAATTGTCATATTCCAGGCAGGCCTCATGCACATGCTAGCCTCATAGCACTGCTGGGTGGGGTGAGGGGAAACTGCTCTTCTATTTTACAGGTGAGACAGGGGCAGATAAGTGACTCACCCAGGGGTACCTTGGAGGTGGAAAAGGTAGGATTTAGTCCCCCTTGAGTGGCTGATGTGTTCTGGAACACTGAAGTGTTCCACTTGAGTGGAATACTGTTCTGGGTGTCAGGACCTCATGGGACTGACAGTCTGGAGGGTGTTGTGCAATAAATCCAGCGTAAGGTGTCCTAGGAAACAGGGCCTTGTGAGAAATAAAGCTGGGCAGGGGAGGGTGTGTTTGGGAAGTGCTGCTGTTTAGAATCATGTGTCCAGGAGGACCTCCCTAGGAAAGCCACATTGAAGTAAAGACCTAGCAAAAGCAAGGAAGGGAGCTGCAGTGGGAAGAGCATTCCAAGTGGAAGGAACCACAAGCGTAGAAGCCCTGTGGTGCCTGATGGGTTTCAGGAGCAGCAGGGGTGGGAGAACAGAGAGAAGGATCATAGCAGATTGTGAAGATTTGACTTTGACTCTGAATGAGGTGAGTGCGTGGAGGGTCCTGAGCAGAGAATGGAAGGAATGTCCCAGGTTCCCTCTGGCTGGGCTAAGGGAAACAGGGTGGAGCAAGACAGAGTGGGAAGAGCGGGGGGCAACTAGTCCAGGCAGTATGAGCAGAGGTGGGAAGAAATGCCAGCTCTGGACAGATGGAAATGAACCCTGTCCAGGTCTTACTGGCATGGGGTATGGGAAACTCTGGAGTTCAGACTTGTCTGACCACCAGATCCAGGTTCTGAAGTGCTAGCTTGTATGTCACCATTTCATAGGTGGAGAAAACAGGGCACAGAGCCATTCAACCAGTGACAGCTCAGCCAGAATTGTGCCCCAGCCTTGGGTGGCCATTTCTTTGGCCTTCCCTCATCCCCTTCAGCTAGGGCCAAGTGTCCCACTTGCTTCAAGAAGAATGGTCTTACGCTGGCAACCCCAGAGTCTGTGGCAGGTGGTAGTAACTACCCCAGTGCTGAACAGGATGCCCAGTGGGCTGGGGTATCACCATGGGCTTCGACCCTGAAGTGGCACCTGCTGAAACCACCACCCACAGACAAGCAGATGGATACTTGGCCCTTCCTCGAGGCGATGTCCCACCTGCCACCCTTCTTCTATTGCCTTGGGTCCCCAGTGTTTGCTCCTGTCAAGGTGGACGTTAAGTGGCAACATGATGAAAATCAAAGCTGTGTCTGACACTGACCTGGCCCAGTTCTGGGCCCTGCAGAACACTGTTGCAGTCCACCGGCCAGCGGTGACCGCAAACGTTGTAGATGGCTCGCAAGAGACGAGAAAAACATACACACGGACTACCGAGTCCTGTGGAGGAATAGGGACGACGGCATGGCTACCCTCTCAAGGGGAGGGTGCCTCCAAGTGGCCTGGCCACTCTCTCAAAGGAGAGCGCCCCGAGCCGCCGCCTCAATAGGCTTTTATTAGGTAGTATTGGGTAGGTGAAAGGATACAGAATGTGGATTCATTGTCTAGCAGAAAAGATCAAAACAGGTAGATAATTTACATAGGGTTCAAAAGTCTCACGCTGGGTTTTGGGGCTAGTATCACCTAACAGATACATGATTGATCTAGTTTCCTGCCAGAGCCTACACATCCAAGAGCATCCTAGCAAGCAGGTCTCTCAGGATTTTACATATCTTATGCCCCAGGTCCAATTTACCCCAGGTGTCCATGGACTCTAGGCTGAGCCTCACCGCCCCTGCTATTTCTGCAGGCCCTGAGTCGGGTGGAGGAGACAAAGGCAGCCAGGAGACTTGGATTTCTCACATCCAGAACAAGGACTCAGGCTATTTGCAAAGCCGAGGGGGCGTCGATCACTCCCTCACTTCCACAGCCCCTTGAGTCTCTTCCCTGATGGCTTATTCCCACGTGATGATCGTGTCTGTCTTAGGTCCATTCTTTCCAGAGAATGGTTGCCCATCATTGACTATCTGACCAAGCTGAAGGGAATAGCAGAGCAGGCAGTGCCCATGTTCAGGGAAATAAGTTTTGTCTCCTTAGGCCTCCCAGTTCTGGGAGATTTCTCACTCAGCCTTAGCCATGGGGGTTACGGCTCCTGAAACCAGGCAGGGCAGACACCACAGAACACCCTGGAGGCAGAGAAGGAAATGTGTGGAGCAGAGTAGCCCAAAGTGGGGGCCACGCTGGCGCTGATGTGGCTGAAAAGAGGCCTCCATTTCATCCAGGTCTTCCTCCAGAGCATCTGTGATGGGGAGCGGGACAAGAATTGCCTAACCTCATCTGCATCAACACCACTAAGGCCTAGGAGGTGGCCCTCGAGAAGCACCAGGGCTGGGTCATGCAGAGGATCTTCCAGGCGATGATGCCCTGTGAGCGCAGCCTCCTGGACACTCTCCCCAACGGCCAGGACATGATGAGGAGGAGTGCCTAGAGAAGGGCCACCTCTTCCTGGTCACTACACGGCCACTGTTGACCTGGTCACTACACGGCCATCTGTGAGCTGTACACCAAGACGAATGTGAGCTCAAGTGCACAGTGTAGGGTGTCCAGCAGCACTGCCCTGCACGCAGCCACTTGCAGAAACAGACAACCCCAAATCGCTGGGAATCAAGCAGGGCTGCCCCTGGCCTGGTTTCCCACAGTAGCCCAGAGTCTGGCCAGGGTCTGCATGAGATGGTGTTGGTTTTTTAAAGTCATTTTTGGTGTCTGTCTTAGTGGAGCATTATATAACGATCCTACTTCTCAATCACCTTTGAATTTCACAAGTGCACAAACTGACTACCTTTCATGTCAGTGTGGTAAAAATCAATGTTGCTAATAAGTCCTAGGGTTTTGGGGGATTTTTCCCCCATGCAGAGCATAACTCTGGGGAGCCCTGTCACACAGCTCACTTTAAAAACAAGCGTATGTCCTAACAGTGTTTGGGTATTTTAAAGACTACCAGCGGCTTGATTTGAAATTGTATGATACCCCTGTTGTGGATTTTTTTTTAAGCAAACTGGTGAGTGTTGACCTGTGACTGCACAGCATGGCCTGGCAGCACCATCCCCAGACCCTGCCCCTCCTTACTGTCTGCCCCCAGACAGGGTTTTATAGCTGAAAGCAGCCAGCGGGCCTTTGGTGACCGTAACCAATGGGACTTTATTTTAAAGCTGTCAGGCACAAATAATCAGAGGTGACTGAATTTGCATACTTCTGCATAATTACCTTCTTCAGGGACAGCTTTCCCACCTAAGAAACTACCCACCATGTTGTCTCATGGGCGAGACCCAGGAACAGCCTCGCTGCCTTAACTGTCCTTCCTGGCATTGAAAACAGCTGTATGTTTTAAAGTGTTAAGGTGTGTACAGGAACCTCCAAACAGTTGATGTGTGTGAAAAACCCAATGAGGAACAAGTGGTGGTTTTTATGCAGAAACTAAAGAATTCTTAATAAATGAATCTCTATTTTGGAATAAAAAAGAAGGGTCATTTGCATGTCCTAGAGTCCTGGTGCTTTCCATATGCTCCCCAACCCCATTTTCTGGATTAGAAGTCTGAGGTCCTGGAGAGTCTGCAGCTGCATCTGGCCTCCCTCAGCGCCCTCAGAGGCAGCCCAGTGCATGTGCAGCCACAGGACTGGTAGCCTTCAGATGCCTCAATATGAGGTCCTTGCAGAAGCATGTGTGGCTGCTCCCAGGAAGCCCCCATACACCACAGCATCCCATGATGGCCACCTAGAGCTGTGTCCTTGAGCAGGGTGCCTAGGAGGGATGCCTGGTGTAGCAAGGGGATGGACTGGGTCTGTGGGTGGACTTTCCTGGGTAACTCCTATTGTCTGCCCTCAACATGCCTCCTGGCTGTGTTGGCTGGTCCCCTTTAGCTTTCCCAAGCTGCAACCCCCTCTGCCCAACCTACCTCTGAGCCACCAATTTGTGGCCCCATCCCAAAGCAGGTTCTGCCTGTGGAGATGCCCAAAATGCAGTCTGGTGCTTCTGGGACCTATTCCCTGCTCCTGTACCCACTTGTCCCTGGTCAACTTCTTCAGCTCCCAGAGGGAGCAGGGTTCCCAGCCCTACTCTCATCAGTACAACGGGCATTCTGACTCTCTGGCCCACCACTCTGAACTGATGCTGGCAGAGCAGAGATGGTGGCAGTCATTGCCCCCTGCACAGGACCAACATCCCCACCTAGAGCCTCTGCTCCTCTTTCCCACCTGCCAGGGAAGATGATTTCTAAGTGACCACCTCCCCTGATAACTTCCTGGGGGCTTTGGTCCTGGGGTTGGGGCCAGGGGAGGGTACTGGGGAAGAGACCCTTGGGTAGGATCTCATTACTTGAGCACCTTTAACTTTTCTCAAAACTACTTCAGTCTGTGGTCTCACTGTAATTCTCAGACCCAGGAAGAAGGTAGCAATTGTCCTAGGACATGTGAAATCTTGGGCATGAGGTATTGGGACCAGTCTGAAGTCACCTGGCAGAGCTGGGACTGGAACCCAGGGCCGTGCCCTGTCTTGGGCTTATTCCTGTGGCCCCCAAGAGTGGCAAGTACTGAGCCCCTATGCTAGTCAAGAGTCTTGGTGTAGCCTGCCGAATCCTGGGCCCAGCCAGGCCATGCCCTGGGCTCTGCCCACAGTGCTGTGAGCAGAGATAGTGATATCTAGGGCCCAGCTGCCCAGATGCTCATGCCAGATGGGTGTGGCGCCCAGGGTAAAAGGGTGATGACATAGCACTGCACTTGCATTCTGCTGATGGTCAGGGGAGGTCTCTGGGGAGTTGATATTTGGGCTCACCTTGAATAATGAGGAGGAGCCAACCCTGGGAGTCTCCTGTGGGAGGGATGCTGGGCAGAGGGAGCAGCCTGATGGGTTGGGGGTTGAGAGCCAGGTGTCTGTAAGGAGTAGCGAGGAGGCCAGTGTGGTGACCAGGGCTCTGAGCAGAGGACAGATGGGATCTGACTCAGCTTGCATGGCTGGATACCCATGGAGATGTGACCAGTGGCCAGATTCTAAGCATATTTTGAAAGTTGTGCCCATGCACTTCCGGCCAAGATGGAGGCATAGGTGGACGCACTGTGCCTCCTCGCACAACCAAGATAGGGACAACAAAGATATAGAAACAAAATAACAACCAGAACTGACAGAAAATTGAAGTTTGTGGAAGTCGGACAACCAAGGATTTAAAAATAGACGCTTTCATCCAGACCGGAAGGAGGGGCGGAGTCAGGCAGCCAGGCGAGGGACAGGGAGTGGAGAGCTGAGCACCCGAGGCGGTGCGCAAGTCTGCAGCAGGCAGACCCTGGGCGCACAATCAGCAGTGGCTGGTGGGCCCCAGCCAGGGGGTGGTGACCGGCAGACCCAGCAAGGCGGCATTGTGAAGCAAGGCTTTGTGCCCAACTCAGGGTCCCAGCACCGGGAAATAGAGCTTTGGGTCACTGACTGAAAAGGAAGGTCCCACGGGGTGCACAGGCCCACCGACACCGGAATTGGTGCCAGAGGGGCCCAGTCGGCTTGCGGAAAGTGGCGGAAGGGTCTGGGGTCCTGCAGAGGGCGGAGTGGGTGCCATTGTTCCTTCTCGGACCCCGCCCCCACATACAATGTCACAACCCTGTGACTGGGGTGCCCCGCTCAGGTGAACTCCTAAGGCCCCGCCCCTCACTACAGGAGCTCAACAAG
>CM052545.1:53900129-53951755 GCA_028533065.1 Trachops cirrhosus
GGGGGGGAATGTGGGTGGGAGAGGGTGTTCAGGGTGGAGGGGAATGAAGGGGGGATAATAGGACAACTGTAATAGCATAATCAATAAAATATATTTTTTAAAAAAAAGAATAAATAAATAAAATTAAAAAAAAAAAGAAAGTTGTGCCCATGGACCTGTCTTAGGATCAGCTCAGAGTCTGAGAGAAAGACAAGGCAAGGAGGACCCCAGGGTCTTGGCCTGAAGCACAGGGGTTGGCCATTTTCTGGGGCTCTCCAGGCAGGTTTCAGGGAGGGATGGGGCATTTGGGCTGTGCCTCGTGTGGGTAGTTGGGACTGGGTGGTCTTTACAGGCCCTCTAAGGCCAAGGTGCCAGGTCACAGGCCAGGTACTCTGGACTGCCCACTAAGGATCTGGTTCCTCCCTAGCCAGTACTGTATGGTCCAGCCCATGGGGGCATGTAGAAGGGGGTATCATTAACGTACTCTTTCCCTCCAACGTATCTCATGTCCTTTCCCTCACACAGAGCCAGGTCCACCTTGGCGGCTCTCATGCCCTTCTGCTCTTCATTCAGCCAGAAGAACCACCTTGTGAGCTCAGCCTTTCTCCAGCCAGCTCCATACTCCAAGCTGTGTGTGACTGCCTCGCAGAGCCTCAGTTTTCCCATCTGTAAACAGGGCTCTGAGAATCCTACCCATTTTGTAAGATTTTCATGAGGATTAGTATTTAGAGAGAACTGAATACAGGCCTGCCCCATGCCAGGGCCTCACAAGTGTGAGCTGTAGCTGTTGCCATCTGTTGGCTCCTGGAAGGTGGAGGCATGGGGCCAGGCCTTGGGAAGGCTAGAGTGCTGGGCGTGCCAGTAACACACAAGTTGGCCTCAAATCCCTAGTGTGTGTGGCAGAAAGAGAACAACAGTTATTTGTACGACAAATATCTCTCTGAGAGTCTTCCCTGGGCTGGGCACTGGGAATGCAGTGGTGACCAAACCCGTGTGGTTATCAGGAGCTGAGGGATAAGGGTCGGGGTAGGGACAAACCTAGGCCATTTTGGGATCTAGTCCATCCATGGCCCAAGTGACCACTTTCAGGAATGTTGATTGAGGGTAGGCAAATGAATAGAGGAAAACTAGCAGGCTTTCAAGGACTTGTGACCCCACCACCTCCCTCTCTTTAGGGATGGAATGCCCTAGAAGCTAAGATCTTTTTAGTGGCTTGCAAGACCCCATGTGATTTGGCCCCAGAACCTCCAATGTGGCTTACTACCAGGGTCTGCACTCATTCTAGCCCAGCCCTCCTGGCCGCCTCACTGCATCTTGAACATTCTACCCCAGGGCCTTTGCACATGCTGCACTCACCACCTGGACTATTCATCCCCCACATCTCCCCTCGGATTCCTCACTCCCTTCAGGTCTTTGCTCAAGAGAGGCCTGCAGAGGCCTGCCCTGTGCACCCTCTTTAAAATGGCAGCCCTGACCCCCACCCCTTCTCTGCTGTGTTCTCCAGTCTACCCTCTTCGAATCCTGTATTGTGTAAAATGATATTGCTTATTGTCTGTCTCCCTTCAGGAGGAAGTGTTTGCTCAGTTTTCTTTATTGCTACACACCCAGCACCTGAAACCCTACCTTCATGTAGTAGGCCCTTGATGAGTTTGGGGTAACAAAATGGCCAGGGCTGGCAGGCACCTCCTTCAGTGACTGCGTCAGTCCCAAAGTAGCCTCCAGGTCTCTGCTGTCCTGTTCTGGGTGAGTTGGATTAACCCCAGTAGATGTGGGAGCCGAGAACTGAGTCCCATGCTACATAGCCAGGGCAGTAGCACTGGGGAGCAGAGCGGCAGCCTGGCAACGAGGAAGAGGTGCTGGGGCCCCGGAGCCTGCATAGGAAGTGGGCAAGGGGCTACCCTCAGCAGGACCTGATTAGGGCAAAGGGTACTCCAGGCAGAAGAGACCATCTAGGTGAAGGCCTGGAGGCAGGAAATAGCATGTGTTGAGGTGGACCAGAAAGACACAATTGGGCTCAGGGTCTGCAGGCCTGGGTTTCAGCTTTACCTCCAACCTTCTGTGGGATGTGGATCTCTGGGTCTTAGTTTCCCTATCTGGAAACCGGGAGGTGGATTCTAGCCTCACTCCTGAAGCTTTGGGGAAAAATGAGAAAGCCTCCTGCCTGGGGTAGGACCCTGTTCTGGTGCCCAGTTTGCTGTGAGACCCTGGGCTGGATGTTTGCATCCCTCAGCCTGTCACTCTCCTACTTGTGACACCATAGATGCCATGTTCAGGCAGCATTTAGCAAATTCTTGATGGTGCTTCAAAGTGAAAAACAAGAAATAGAATTTGCTTTTGAACATCCAGGAAACACCATTGGCGTTGACATGTTTTCTTTTAGGGACAGTAAATTGTGTATTCTAACCTCAGGGCCTTCACACCAGCTGTGCCCTCTCCCTGTCCTTCACTGACTGCCCCTGGCTAAATGGGCCTGACTCTCCCCCAGTCCAGCTTGCTTCCTTCATATGCTCACAGCTTCCTGAAAGGACAAACCTTGGAGCTGTGCTTATCTCCTCTCTCTCTCTCTTACCACGTCTGAGCTCTCAGCACACTCTGCCAGCTACACTATCAAAGTTCCACCAGAGTCCAACTCCTCCTCACACCCCTGCTCCCTCCCTCTGTCTGTGCCCGACATGCTTACCTGGGCTAGTGCAGCAGCCACCTCGCTGTCTGTGTAGCAGCCAGAGGGATCCTGTGACATTGTGATCACATCCTGTCAGTCCTCTGCCAAGGACCCTGCTGTGGCTCCCCGCTCATGATGGCTTAGGAAGCTCTGCAGGACCTTCCCCCAAGCCTGCTTGCCAAGACCTCCCTGCCTCTTCTCCACCCCCTCTTTCACCCACTCCTGCCTCAGAGCCTTTGTCCTGGCTGCTGTCTCTGTCTAGAACACTGCTCCCTGACACCACATAGCACACTTCCCCCTTTTCCTGTCTGATCTCTGCCCAGCAGCTCCCCTTCTCCACCCCCTGCCCACTTCTTGGTTCTGCCCCCTCTTCTAGTGATTTCTGCGGGAGCAGGGCTTTTGTCAGGCTCATTCATTGCTGTATCCCCAGGACCTGAAACAGTATCTGGGGCTTAATAAACATTTGTTAAATAAGACTGGTGGGCAGATTGTGGACAGGTGGGTAGATGGGATGGTTTGGAGGGTAGATGGGCAGGGAGATGGGGGATGAATGGGTGGATGGGTGGGCGGGTGTGGTTGGACAGATGGATGGACAGAGACAGATGGGAAACTAAATACTTTGGTTGGAGGAACCCCAGTTAAATGTTTTCCAGCAGAACTTTGGGGTGGACTGGTGCCCTCCAGTCTGAGTGGGCCTAAGAGGGCACAAAGGCCAGTTTCTGTTTAGGTGCCCAGTGTCACTTTCCTGTGGACACTGGTGCCACACGTTCCCACCTTCCAAGGGTCCGGCAAGTAGTCCTAGCACATCTCTGGGCTTGCTCTCTTGTCTCTTCAGATTCTGGGTTAGCTGAGGGATTGCCGAGTCCTGCTCTGCATCCAGTGCCGGGCCTGGGGCTCTATGCCCTCCAGAAGGAGCTCAGGTGGGGATAGGGAGCTAGGCTGTAGGGGCCCTGGGGGTCATGGGATGCTGAGTCTGAGAATAACAGCAGTCTCATGGTGGCCTAGAGTGTTCTGGGCTCTCTTCTAAGCATTTTATGAAGATGATCTCATTTAATTCTCCAAACTTATGAGGAATGTTTGATTATATCCCTACTTTATGTATGAGGAAACTGAGGCACAGAGAGGTTATTTAGGATCCAACTTCAGCAGCTTGGCTCCAAAAGCCTGTCCTGGCACCCAAGCTTTGTGCCTGTCAGGCCCCTGGAGTCTCCACGGCCTCACGTGTCCACCACCTCCCTCTGCAGGGTGCCACGACCGGGCTGTCCTGCTCTACGAGTACGTGGGCAAGCGGATCGTGGACCTGCAGCACACCGAGGTCCCTGACGCTTACCGTGGGCGTGGCATTGCCAAGCACCTCGCCAAGGTAGGGAGGTGGGGGTAGAGCCATGCACCCTCCCACTCATACACCATGGCCCTGGGGGCCACCCTAGGCCTGTTTCTTGGCCAGAGTGCAGACAGGTGCTCACCTTGCCACCAGTTTGCAGCCAGGGGCTGGTGATGGTCAGGCAGTGCATTTTGCCTACTCCTGGCTCCTGGGCTGGTGGCTGTGGTTCTGGGCCCAGGCCCCAGGTTCTGCATAGCTAAGCCTCCAGGGCTGCTGACACCTGCTGTGTGTCAGGAGCTTGTTGGCTGGGATCCCAGCATGTCACAGGCGCTCAGTAAACTTTGTTGGAACAAGTGGATGATGAATGTTCATTATTCAGCTAGTGCCCCATTCCCTGCCCTCACCCGCTTCTTCCCCAAAGCACCTCAAGCTCTAGGCTGCTTGGAGAGCAGGTGTGGACTCAGTGAGGGGACTGGAGCTGAGAGTGGCCTTAAGGTTCCCTGAGTGTTGCTCCTGGGGCCCAGACTCCTCCCTCAGCCTGCTCTTCCTGCCCAGCCCCTCCAGGCCTCTCTTCCTCCTCTACCCTCCATGTGACCAATGAGGAAACTGAGATTTGCGGACCTGAGTAGAGGGGAGTTGGGCCCCACCCTCACCGTGGAGAGTCCTGCCCCACCAGGGCACAAGGGTCCACACCATGTGGCAGTTACTTTGGCACTTTCTTGGGCTCTCAGTTTCTTTATCTGCAAAATGGGAGATTAGACTGGACTTTTGTCACAAGTCTTAGGTTATAAACTCCAGAATCAGGTGTGGACTGGATGGTAAGGCACACCAAGGCCATCTCAGGGTGTTAGAAGGTCAAATGGACCAACCATGTAAGTGCCTGGCATCTCATAGGCGCTCAGTAAATGCTGTTCCTTTTCATCAGAACAGCCAACCCCACCCAGACTGCCCTCCTCTTTGTTTCAGCAAACATTTCTTAAATACCAGCTGTGTGCAAGGCACTGGTAGGCAGGGAGGTGCGTCATTCAGCCTTGGTCTCCATCTGCTGAGCTCACTGGAGACTATGACAGCAGCCACAGACCAGGGCTACACACCAGCCCTTCAGTGCTTCCCCACTGTTGTCTCTGGGAGCCCTGCAATAACTAAATGCAACCTTTGCTGGGCGCAGGAAGCCCTAGGGGCTGTGAGAGCCCCGATGCACCCTGACCCAGCTTCCAGGGGCAGGTTCCAAAAGGAGGCCTCGAGTGAGCTGTCATGTGAAGAATAAGTGAAGACAGGAGTTTAGACAGGCCCCCAGGGAACGCATAGGCCCTGAGATTGGAAAGGACAGGCTATGGAGACAAGCCTGTGGGACAGACAAACTGCAACGGGGTGGGATTCTCCAGGTTCAACCCCTACCGACTCCACCATTTGGCTGTTGGCTGCCCTGTGCAAAGGCTACTTCCTGAACAGTTTTGGGCAGGAGCTCAGGATCCAATCCTGGTTCATTCTCTCCCATGACATGTGCTTCAGGCAATTTACCAATGCTTTCTGCCTCAGTTTCCCCAACTGAAATATGGGGGTGGTGACAGCACCCCTTACCTCCATTGTAGACTGGATAAAATGGGTGTTCATGGGCAGCCAGCTCCCATCCTCAGAGGGAACAGCCTGGGAGGTATGGGGACCAGGCTACTGTGAACCCCGGGTGTGGGCACTGACCACTCTCTCTGTCTGGCTCTCAGGCTGCTCTGGACTTTGTGGTGGAGGAGGACCTGAAGGCCCATCTCACATGCTGGTACATCCAGAAGTATGTCAAGGAGAACCCGCTGCCCCAGTACCTGGAGCGCCTGCAGCCATGACCCTGGCTTGCAGGGCAGGCGTGTTCCTGCCAGACCTTTCTTCACAGCCATCGCCCTGGCTCTCTTCGTGCTGTCAGGAAACCTGGATCCCATGGGGGACTACTCAGAGTTATTTTTTAAGCATGCTCATCTGCGGCCCCTGGAGGTAGCTGGCCAAGGATAGGCAGTAGTCCTGTAACTGTGGCCAAGGGGAGGCCAGGTAGCTGCAGTCCAGCGGTTCCTGCTCTGCAGACACTGGCTGGCTTCTCAGAAGAGCACACGGCCTGTTGTGGGCAGGCCTTTGAGGGCCTGTGGCCAGGACTGGGACGTGGATAGGGCATCCCTGTGGCCATTCTGGGTCCCATCTGTGTTCCCTGCTTTGTGATTGGCAGATGGGCTGACTTGGCACCCCGCACCACCACTGCCTTTCAGTCTGTGTCCTTTTTGCAGATGAGGAGTATGTTCCCCAAGCTGAGAAGAGCAATAAGAAACTATGTGCCAACTTCTGAGAGGTGCAGCACCAAGCTGTGGCTGCCGTTAGTGCTGCCCCTTGTCTTCCTCCAGCTGTGTGCCCTGGCAGGAGGTGGCAAGGGGCAGCCCTCCCTGATGTGTGAGGCCAGGAATGGGTGGCCAGGGCACTAGCTCAGGCCCCATGGTGCACACATGAGCCCATGCACACACACGGGACTCTGAGTGCCAAGCTGTGTGTCAGTGGAGAGGCCGACGGTGGGAGCACTGGCTGCTCCCTCCTTGGTGCCCATTCCCTTAGCTCCTTGCTTCCTTGTTTGTCAGCTCTGCAGGAAACCAAAGTCCCTGTTTCCTGTGGCTGCCCTGCCCTCCCTGTGTGCTTGTCTGCCAGAGGCCAGCTCCAGGTCTGGCTAAGCATTGCAGGGATCCCCACCACTTGCTGGCCTCCTGGGTGCCCTGTGGGTGAGCTTTCTCAGAAACAACCCTTTGGAGCTGAGGTGGAAAGAAGGAAAACTGTCCTCAAAAACCATCCTCACCACCCCAAAAGAAACATTTCTGTGGAGGGATTTCCTTTACAGCTATAAGATACCATGGTGATATCTGATGATACCATGGTGAGCTTATGGCCCAGCATGGTCTCTGACCTACCTGTGGTCACAGGGCCCCTCCTAGACCAGCCTTCCTGGTAGTGGCCTGGGAGACACACCCCAGCACCCTCTGCTCAGCACTAGCGTTTCTGTGGGCTCCCTTTCAGGGGCTACGTAGGGCTCAGGGTCCTGACTCCAGTGCCCTGTTCCCCCACAGGCCAGATCTCTGCACCTGATCCTCTGTGGGGCAGGAGGGGACCCTAGGAGTTGGAGTTCCTTTAGGACTGAGGCACAAGTTAACAGTGAATCCTTGAGAGTGATGTTTTTCTTCCAGGCCTCTGGCTTGGAGTGGGGGATCCCAGGGGATGGGGGTGCTGGTTACCATGGCAACCTGTCCATGCACCTCTCTGTTCCCAGGCTTAGGGATGAACCCCCACCACCAGCACTGCAGCAGCTGGGTTGCCTTGTACACAGAGACCTTCCCACCAAGGGTCAGAAACATCTTGATCTGCACATGCTCAGATAGCACCCCCTTCTCACTGTATTCCCCAGCTGTTTTCAACATGCTACTAGGAGGGTGAGGGTAGTCCCTCGGTCCCCACTGTGCTGGGGATTAACTGAGAAATTGCTGGCAAGAGGTGGACTCAGCTCCTGGATCCCTCCCAAGCCTGGGGCTGTCCATTCCTAACACGTTCAAGAAAAAGGGTGGGCTGCAGGCCTTAGAGTAGATGGGCCAGCCCAAAGTCTAGGTCCCTCCCTCCCTAGGACCATCCTCTCCATTTGTTCATCTCTCACCAAGCTTAAGCACAGATTCTATAGTGAAAACTCCAGTGGCTTAGTGAGCTGGTGCCATCTCCCTCCACAGCCTGTGGGACATGGTGACCCTGTTCCAGGAGGGTACCCTATACACAGGATCCCAGGACAAGTAGGGTGCTAAGGATCAGGTCGCACCAGAAGGGATTTGTTTCTGTCCCCATTGTGTCCCAGCCCGAACCTGTGTTCTAACAGCAGGCAGCTCGCCATGCCCAGACCAGCCTGCAAACAAAACCTAGAGCTCCTCAGGGTCCAGGGGGTGGGGAGGAGGGCCATGTAGCCTTAGGCCCAGGAACAGTGTGTCCCCAGCTCCTTCAAGTATGACCTAGCCTCCTTGCTGCCTTACAGTGCTGCCGTGGCGAGGGTATAATGCTGTTCCCAGCCCTTGGGCTCCAGCATAGCCTTGAGGCAGCAGCAACAGCTGACTCCTCTGCCAGGCGGGGGGCGCAGCAGACCCTGTGGCCTGGAGCCCTCAGCCAACATGGCCAGTTGTGCCATGGCTGGCCTGCCTCTAGTGCTGCCCCAGGTATCTGACATCCTAGCCTCTGTTCACCCTGTGCTGATGCCCTGGGAGCCCTTGATCTGAAGGAGGGAACCTCCCCACCCCCTTTCAGCAGGGGGTTGCTCTCCTGTCAACTCGCGTTGTGAGTTTCTCTTACTTGCCTCGTCTCCACAGGTAGTAACTCGTGCCTTTCCTACTCAGGACCCATTCTAGGGGATGTCTGGGTCAAGACTCCAGACCTCCCTTTGATATTTGTCAAACTTCTGAACAGACTGCCCGAGGTACATTTCAATAAAAGCTGGCCTAGCGTGTGGCTTCAGGGCAGCCGCCAGAGGAGGCCCAGCAGGTTCTCTCTGGCCAGGGGCTGCTATCTCCAGGCTGCCTTTCCCTACACTGTTGGCAGTCTGAATCCTGGCCACTTTTACCAATGAACAGATGGAAGCACAGCTGGCTTTGGGAGCCCACAGGGTGTGAGGAACTGGAAGTGAGGGCAGGCTAGGTGGGAGGTCAGTCCCCCAGCCGTGCATCTGCTCCTGTGTGATTGGCAGCATAGTCCCGGTTCTCAAGCAGGGAGAGTAAGGCTCTGACAAGCACCAGGACTTGGCTGAGGCCTCACAGCAAGATGGCAGTGGCATCAGCAGGGACTCGGACACCATACTTTCTGTGTCCTTTGTTAACAGCTGTCTACCCCAGAGGGGAAGGCCCCTTGGAGGCCCTGGTCACACTCACCTGCAGAGCAGCTGGGAGCCAGTTACCTGGAAGAGATTGTCATGGCACTTCACACAGCCTCCACTATAGACACGTTCTTTTCCCCCAGATAGTCGCCTCTTGGGGCTTCTCGTCCAGCAGAGAGAGGTGGGGCATCCATGCAAGCTTGTGGAGTCAAGTCACAATGGCCTTAGAACAGGGTTGAGAGAGAGTCCTGTACCTGGCCCAGGTCCCCCTGCTCTCTTGCCCAGGGAGGCAGGGGTTTTTTCCTAAGTGGCATGATTTTTTCCTAATTCCCACCCCAGCGGTTACAGTGCCACCCCCAGCCGTTTGAAGAAGAGGAGTGGCCTGCAAGTGCCAGGCCCTCCCCAGTCTCGTCTCACTGGAGTCTCCTAGCAGCCCTGTGAGATGCCAGTCATCAGGCCCTCACCCATCTCGTGGGTGAGGGAACAGCTCAGTGGGGTGAGTGTTAGGTTACTGCCTGTGTGGCTGGGAGGTTGGGGACAGGATATATGCTGCCTTTGTAAAGTGATGTGCCCTTACCTGTCATTAAGCCTTATGTCCACTCGGGTGACAGATGGCCTTGGAGGGCAACACACATAACATTTCTTGGAATTTCCCTGGTCATTTGGAAGGCTGAGGTGGGTTCTGTCTTGAGCCACAAGGTGCAAGAGTAATTACGGATGCCTTGTCATCTTTTACGTTGAAAAGATGACATTACATGCAGAGCTGGGTTATGACAGGAATATTGACGGAGTGTGCAACCACACACTTGTTCCTTAGCTCAGGAGTCTCAGATTTGAAGGCCACCCAAATGTCCCCTCTACTGTTCTCAGGGTCCTACTTCTTCCAAATCAACACCCTAAGTTTTATATGAGAGGGCCAGCAAGACTGTGAATTCAGCTTGTACCTGCAGCCTGCAGGATCAAATGCAGTGTTGTGTTTTCAGTTGTATCCTTATGGCTATAGGATATTAAAGAGATTGTTTTCTGGCTGTCAGAGATGCTCTTTAGTTTTGTGCCTGAACCTTGAGCTGAGTTTACACTTCTCTTTCTGCTGACTGTGTGGTCCCAGCAGCCAGCCCACACCAGAACTTTATTGTCCCCACCACAGTGACTGGGGTGGCAGCCAGTCTCCCAGTTCTGCCTTCAAGAGGCACCTCACCCTACACTCTTAAAATAGGGTGTGATATTAAGTAGTCATTTTGCCACTGAGTGCTGTGAACTTCCAGGGCTCCATTTGCCCTGGGTGGTAAGGTCATTATTGCGACCCATTGAGTCAGATAACCAACCCCAGCTTTCCAGGCATAAAAAATGGTTCCTCAGATGCCATTCCTGCTACCAAGAATAGTCAGTGTAGAGTCAGGAAGGCAGAAACAGCCTCAGGTATAGGATTTAGTGTAGGAGGACTGGTCACAAGGACTATTGCAAAGAAGAGAGGAGCAAAGACGAGAAGGTGAGGTGACCCAAATATTAGTAAGTGCATGAAACTGCTATTGCGCTGAGCTGGAGGAAGAGAAATGTTACCCAAAGCCACAGTCTGTGGGCTGCTGTTGGGACCTCACTTTCTGAACAAAACCCAGGGATGCATGCACACTGGTCACTGTTGCTGTCACCACTAAAACCCACCAAGTTCAGACAACAGTCCTTTACTACCTCTTGGTGTCCTGCCAAGGCCTCCCATCAGCAGAAATGAACAGCGCACTGGGAAGTGCAACTCTCAGACAACTAGGCCCTCTGTGATAGGGAGGATGGGGTCTAGACGCCAACCAACAACTAGTCAGGATGAAATAAGGAATGTCATTGCCTGCTGTGCGGAGGGGGGTGGGGCACCTGCCATCATCCTAACCCATCTCCCCAGAAGGCTAAAACAGCATGTCAAAGACGGAGATGACCACACCGCCAAGCCACTTCAGGATGCTGTGAGGACGCAGATCGCACTTAATGGCATGTCATCTCCATCGATACCAGGGTGCTGTGGGATGGCATGTTGTGAGCTTGTGTTTGGGTTAAGGGATACTTGCAGGCCATCAGTCAGGGAGGCCATTGGGCCACCCTGTGGGGTGAGATCTGGCAATGTCCATTGCAGAGAGGGTGGAACACAGGAGGTCAGAGGAGGACCCCCCTTAGAGCTTCCTTCTGAAGGTCGTTCAGATCCGGGAGGCCACTCAGGGATGAAATCACACATTAGATGTGGAAAGATGCTGGGATGGGGACAAATAAGCCCTCCACAGTCATTTGGGAATCTAGAGAGAGTTGGGGAGTAATCTGCACTCTTAAGATGAACAGGCCAACTAAAAGCACAGATGAGGCCATAAAACCAGGCCATCTTGTTCAGGTCTTCCAATAAGAAATAAGAAAATTCTGTGACAAGGCTGCCAGCACCCATGAGCAGGGGCCTGCTGCGGCATGGAGGGCCCGGAAATGCTGTCTGGAGGAAGGAGTGTCCAAAAGGTGAGTGTGCTTTGTTAAGGGACCAGTCCACAAGCCTCACACAACTTGGTCTCCATGATCTCTGACCTCATCTCCACCACTCTCTAGCCACACAGCTCCCTGCCCTTTCTCACACCCGCGAAGCCACTCCTACCCCAGGGCCTTTGCATGCAGTGTTCCATGTGTACAGAATGCTAATGCTCTAGCCTCAGGCATCCTCAGGTGTCCCTCCCTCACGTATTCAGTCGGGCCTCCTTTGTCTGATCACACCCCTCCCCATTCCCTTATCCTGCTCTATTTTTTCCAGTCATTACTTTCTTTTTACGTTATATAAGTGGCTTATCTTGTTTATTATTGTCTGAATTTCCCTGCTATAAGACAAGCTCCATGAGCACAGGAGTTTTCTTGTTTTCTGTTTTATCCATTTCAACATTCCCAGCACCTAGATCAGTGCCTGGCATGTAGTTACTCCTCAACAGTAATTGTTGGATGGGTGGATGGATGGATGAGTGGATGGACAAATGGATGGATGAGTGGAAGGATGAACAGTTGGAACAGCAAGGGAAAAGAGAGGTCTGGGTAGACTAAACATCATGAGCAATGGCCTAGCAATGCAGTCGTTCATGGCATATCTCAAAGATGCGTGAGGGAGTCAGGAAATGAGCCTGAAGAGGAAGGTGGGTCCTGATGATGGAGAGCCTTGAGATTTGATAGAAGCTGCTACAGCTCAGTCTGTTTCCACAGTGGACACACAGCTGCATGTAGCAGCCTCCCTCGTAGCAGGTGAGCCCCTGGGTCTGAGTTCCAGCTGATGGAATGTGCATGGAAATGAGCTCCTTCCAGGCTCTATCTGTCTCATTCCACTGCGGGGTGCTGTCAGTGGCCAGGCTTTAGGGATGGTGAATCTCCCAGCTGTTAAAGAACATGGCTCCGTGGGTTGCTGCACAGAGAAAAACCACTTGTCAATAACAAACTCTCATTTTGGCTTGTTAGTGAGTGAGGAATACATGTCTATAGCATTTTAAGCATTCTACATTTTGAGATCTGTTTGTTATACCATATACTGTACCTTGAAGTATGATGCTGAGTATATAGCATGGACTTGGAGATCAAGCAGCAGGAAACAAGGACATAGATATTGTAGAGTGGAAAGTTGGAGACTCTTGTTATGCAGGGGTAAAATGTTTGTTAAAATCCTAACCTACAATCACTTGAAGGGCAGACCAGGGACCTATAAACCTGTGGCTCTACAGAGAAGTGGTTAGAATGATCTGGGTATCAATGGTGTTGGTTTTTCCTTTCATTTCAAACAAAATAAATTTTATAGCAAGATGTAAGAAAGAAATCCATGCCAGCAAGGTGCAGTTTGCAAACAAAAGAAAGGGGAATGAAAGTGTCAGGGGCCTTGTAGTGTTGGAAAAGGTAACTGCCCCAGGACTCCAAGTAACAGGAAATGAAACTGAAAAATGCTTTAAGCAACAAAGGCCCATTAAAATGTTCTCAGTTCTACAAAGGCCTCAGCCCCATGGGGAAGATCAAATGAAGCTATTAACTTGGTCCATTAGCTGGTTGTCTGAGATGCTGTGGAGGTAAATATCAGTAAACTGAGACAGAGCCAGATGAGGGGACAAGAAAGCAAAGAAAGCCACTTGAAAGCCATGTTAGAAAAGAACCGTGGGTGCAGTCACATGAAACTTACTGGAAGGAAACCTCCTAGATTTGGGGGAGAACTGTATATGTTACCAAAGAAACCATGAGCTTAAGGCCTGGTTCCTGAAGCTATACCTATGTGGACAGAAAAGGAGCTGGAAAAAGTGTGCAGATCCTACTTAGATGTGGCCATGGAAAAAAATGGGAGAGGTGGTTGGTCCAGAGCACAGAGGTGGCTGAGCTAGTGCGGGGTCCTCACAAAGCCACCCCACGGAGCCCCACTGTTGCTGGCCCAGTCCGTGAGCTTTGCCTGCATTCATCTTGTTCCTGGTCCCCTGTTTCATTCAGGTTTAGAGCAGGCAATGACTTGGGTTTTACCTCTAGATCCAGGATGATACTGGTGGAAAATATGATGTGTCTCCAAGAGATAGGAGCCCTGGAGCAAAAGTGGGGAGTGGGGATGGAGGTGACCCTTTGGGAGAGGGTATGAGTGGAGGGAGGAGGAAACATTGTTGCAGACACAGTAATTAACCAGAAATCCTCTCCTGTCCTCCCTGGACAGACTGCTTCCTTGCCTCCGTAGCAGTCAATTGCAAGCAGAAGTGGACCCAAGCTTTCAAAAGGTGTTGCCTTGCTCCACCTGTCCTTCCTCTCTGCTGGATAGACACAAAAGGGGAGAGATGGAGGCGTGGGACAGGTGATCTAGGCCCCTGATCCACTGGCAAGAGCCTCACACTCTAGACTACCATGAAGGCAAAACCCAACTTGGATTATATCTGATCTCTGAAGTATTGTTCAGTCTGTTTGTTAAACTACAATCCCTTGACTGACACACATTTATACTTGTTGCTGAGGGTTATGGGAACCATTGAAAGGTTTCACACAGGGATGCGTCATGACCATACCTGTTTGAAAGAATTACTGTGGCTGGGGTGTGGAGAAAGAGTGAAAGGCAGACTAGGAGGTCATGGCAGAGCCTGGTGAGAGAGGGCGGTACTCAGAATGAAATGGGTGGGTGTGAGGCTTTTCAGTGTCATGTCCCAGTGTCCCACCACTGACAAGAGGTCAGTCAGGATCCAAACTGTGGTCTCTCTGGGTGGAAAAGGGCTCTGTGTGTGAGGTGCACATGCATGTACACGTGGCTCCCAGACTCCATGATGCCCAGCCCAGGCCAGGGCCCATCACCTCATCAGACCTGTGGTCTCCGGACTGTTCTTTTCCTCTTCTGGACAGCTCTCCACACAGAAACCAGAAAGATCTTCCTAAAATCTCAGGCAAATTGGGTTTCTCTCCTGCTCCAAACTCCCAATGCCCTCCTCTCTCAGGGTAAAAGCTGAGAACCGCTCAGGTTCATCACACGTAGCTGCACAGGCTTTCTGTTCTTCAAATGCTTAAGCTTGTTCTTGCCTCTGAGCCTTTCACTTGCTGTTCCATCACTCTGAAATGTTATTCCTCACAATAGTATCTGTTGCCCTGTCTGTCCTGATCCAAAGTTACTATTTGGAACTTGTTTCCTGTTCGTAGAGCATCTCCTGCCACTGAAATGACAGCTGCACTGGGGCAGGACCACACCTGTACTACACCTGTGGTTTATTGCTGAAACCCCAGCCCTGGCACAGCATTTGGCACAGAGCAAATGCTCAATAAATACCTGTTGAATGAATGAATAGTCCCTTAGCTGGTTTGGTGCCTGAGTCAGAACTCAAGTGCAGACCTTCACGTTCACAGGCCTGACATATCACAGTGTGCCCCCAGGCCTCCATGGGCCCCTCTGTGAGGAATCCAAGCACCCAAATACATCTGTGGATTCTGGGCATAGGAACAAGGAGCCCATGTTTTGATCCCTGCACTGGGCTCTGCAAGGTGCTCCTTGCTCATAGTGTGAGGCAATATCCCTCCAAAGGTAGGCTAGCCAGCAAGACAATCTTGGGGTCACAAAGCCAGAGTTCAATGGCAGTCCCAAACCCACTGCACAAGCTCCCACCCTCAAGGGAGGTGTAGAGTAGTGATGATATCTAACTAGAATTTAATGATCTTTTTTTCTTGTTTTCACTGTATTTATTTTTGTAGCTAACAGCACATAATATAGATGTTACATTTAGAAAGTCATATAGAGTTTCCCTTTTAAATAAACATAGTTCAGTGTTCAAATAAACCCAGTGAAAGAGCAATAGTAAGAGTAGACTGAAGATTGAACCCAAATGGCAAACTCAGGTCCCTGCTCACTTCTGCACAGGAAGAGGAGGGGCAGGTCAGGGGAGGCCACCTCAGGGCCATTTCAATCCCCTGAGGTCACTGGGGCCAGAGCCAAGGTCTCTGACTCTCCATCCAGTGCTAGCTCTCAAAGCCAGGGGCAGTATTTCTGACTATGGCACTGAGATACAAGACGCCTGGGCCAGATGGTTTGTGCAGCTCATCGCACTAGCTCACCCTTCCCGTGGGGACGTGTTTTATGGGGACAGAAATGGCCCTGTTAGGCAGATGTTCTGCTGAGGTCTTTTCCATGGACTGAATGCAGTGACTGGGGTAGGGGTGCTGCAACTGGCTCCCAAGTTTGTCCCTGTCAGTGCCCTGCAAGTGACAAGTGGCAGTACTAATAGCCAGAGCCTGGGAAACAGTCCCCTCCATGCTTCCTGCAGGGTCACTGGAGGGTTTCTGGGGCCCTGGCCAGCCAGGAAGGGGCTGTGCTGCTCACTGGGCACCACACCCTCTGAAACATGTCTGTCTCACTTGTATAATTTATTGCACAAGCAGGTGCTCACAGTATTAGTTGAAAAACTATTGAATGAACATATAATGGAGAAAACTGCACATTTTTTCTTAATTAAAAAAGTTAAATGTACCAGATTAGACCTCTTCTTTTTTTTTTTTAAGGTTGTTTTTTTTTTTAAAGATTTTATTTATTTATTTTTTAGAGAGGGGAAGGGAGGGAGAAGGAGAGAGAGAGAAACATTAATGTGTGGTTGCCTCTCATGTGGTCCCCACTGGGGACCTGGCCTACAACCCAGGCATGTGCCCTGACTGGGAATCGAACCTACAATGCTTTGGTTCGCAGCCCGCGCTCAATCCACTGAGCTACGCCAGCCAGGGCTAGACCTCTTCTAAATTCATTTTTATCATTGCAGCCTAAAGGTGTCAAAGCAAGTTTCAGTTCTAGGTTTCCCAAATGTGTACTTCCCACCCCTCACACACACCACCGAGTCTTCTGGCTCCCGAATGGGTGGAAACCCAGTTTTGGATGACACCTAGGAGAACATTTCCACCAGACACCATTCAGAATACTCCAGAACAAGTGAGGAAGAGAGTTAACAGAAGGAGGATACAGTTAACAGAGACACAGGTGTGGGAGCAGGGCCCCAGCCCGAGAGTCTCCCCTGCAACCCTCACACTCCATGCATCCCCAAGTCTGCCCACCAGGCAGAGGTCAGGGAGCCCATGCTGGAATTCTCCCCTTGCTCATCAGCCTGAAAGCCTCTGTGGTGGCCATCCCCTTCCAAGCAGTCCCGTCCCTTTGGGGACAGCTGTGATAGCAACAGGGTCTTCCCTGCAAAGGATCTATCCCCCTATCACTTTGCATCAGGTTGAAGGATATGCCCACGTCTAAGCCCCCAGGACCAATGGTTGTCACCTCACTTGGAAAAGGGGTCTCTGTAGATGCAATGTAGTGAAGGATCTTGAGCTGAGGTGACGCCCCTGGATTATCCAGGTGGAGATCAGACACGCCCAGACCACCTGACCACCGAGGCTGAGATGGAGTGATGTGCACCAGTGGGGAAGAGGTGAAGGGGGTCTCCCCTAGAGCCCTGGTGGCAAAGCCCTCCTGACAGTCTTCAGGCTTCTGCACTCACTAGTTAGCGGCCACAGGGGACTGGTACACTGAGAACCATGGGTCCTCGTTCCAGTGCGTGCAGCCCCAGCACCCCTCCCTCTTCCATGTGCTCCCTCCCTGGGGTCTCTTTTGCTGGCCCTTTCTCCCCCAGCTCCTTCTCCTCCTCCCTTCCTAGGCAGGATAGACACAGGAGGACAGGGCATGTTGCTCCCTCCTCCCCACCAACTCCTATTTTGTGTCAGGCATTCCTTTCCATCTTCATCGTAAAACCCAATCAGATGTAACAGTCTCAGATGACACTTCTTTCCCCCATTCAGCTGAACAGTCACATTTGTGCCTGGTGTGAGAGGCCGTGGAGGTCCTGGCAGCAGAGAAGGAACCCCAGCCAGGGAGACTAGGATGACCTTCTTGTGCCCTGCCCACCCCGCTGCACCCCGGCTCTGAGAATCTCACCGCCTGCTTCCAAGACCCATAACTTTGGGCACAGAGGCCTGGGCGCCCCTCTGTGTGCACCCCTGGGGTGCACAGGCTGAGCAGGCATCCAGCTCACACCAATCCCGGGAAACATGATCTTGACTTTCCTCCCACCAGCCCCTCCTTTTCATGGGGGTAGCAAGGGCCACACCCACCCTGCGTCAGGCCTCCTCTGAGATGTGGCTAGAAGGCTGCGGGAGAGCAGGCACAGGGGCGGGGCCTCACTGCGTGGCCAAGCCTGGGACTCGTCTCCTCTCCTGGCATGTACCATCCTGACCCTGGCGGGGGTTGCCCCACCTTCGCCACCTCTTGCCCTCGGCTTGCTGTCAAACACCCCACCACCTTCTGCCCAGCCCATGAGGAAGTCACCAAGCCACCTCGGACACGGAGACCAGAATGCAGCTAGTGTGACCCAGTGGCTGAATTCTCAACTTTATTCCGTTTTAACTTATTTAAACGCAAATGTTAAAACCGACAGGCAATTTACTTACTGGAAACTTTTTGAGTACGTTGGACACAACTTGGGTATGTGACTCTTCTTTTCAACTGTGAACTTTATGAAATCTAAATACTGACCAACTATTCCTGATGAAAATTCAGTGTCCTGATTAAAATATGCTCTAAGTATGAAATTACTCCCAAATAGCAAAGACTTAGTATGGAAAAAAAGGATATGAAGTATCTTATTTGTAAATTCTGAATTGATTACATATTGACATGTTGGATTTTGGGGATATTTTGCGTTAAATTATTTTCATATATAGGGTTAAATAAAATATATTGTGTCTCTCTCTCTCTCTTTTTTTTTTTTTTTACAAATTCATGGACTTTCTTCTTTTTTTAAATTTTTTGTTTTTCAGTTAGGTCGACTCACCTGTCTCATTTTTGGTTTTTAAAATGTGGCTACTGGAAAAGTTATCAGGACATGTATGGGTCCCAGGGTCTCTTTACGGTCAGCACTGGAGCCACTCTCAGAGCCGCCCTCCCCCTCAGCTCCCCAGCATCCTGTGAGCCCTGGCACCGGGCTCAGTGAGCGAGAGAGCTGAGCGAGCCCACATGTCATTCTCCACAGCCAGTTTTCCTGGTGGACAGGGCTGGGGAGGGAAAGGGGACAGGGGCTCCCCCGACCACAGCCCTGTGAGAGGTCTAATGATGAATTCCACTCTCATGGTCACTTTTGTAAACAACTGAGGTGGAATTCACACAGCATGAAATTAACCATTTTAAAGACTACAACACAGTGGCATTTAGTGTATTCACAGTGCTGTGCCACCATCACTTCTCTCTAGTTCCTAAATGTGTTCTTCACCTGAAAAAGAAACCTCAGTCCCATCAGCAGTCTCTCCCCACCTCTTTTCCTTGCCCTAGGCCACCATCAACCTGCTTTCTGTTTCCATGGATTTGCCTGTTGTGGACATGTCACCTACAAGAAACCAATCACACACGAGTTTTCTATTTGTGAATGACTTCTTTCACTCAGCATGATATTTTCAAGGTTTATTCACACAGTGCCATGTGTCAGTACTGCCTTCCTCTATATGCCATTTAGTTTATCCATCATCTGGGGATGGCCATTTAGATTCTTGCACCTGTTGGCGACCATGAATTGTGTGCTGAGAACAGGAAACGTTAGAATAAGATGGATTACAGTGGCTTCTGTGCCTTCTGCAGTGGCCCCACTATGAGGCACTTCTGATGTACTTCCTGCTGTGATCAGCCTTTCCGTTCTTTCAACCCCTGGGAACCTAGTGGCCAAACTTCCTGGTGGGGTCCCCTTATCCCTCAGGTGTCCCCTAGGCAGCACAGTATGTAAAACAATGTCGGACCCTCACCCCCATCCCCTTCTACCCTGTTGGGGATGTAACAAGCTGCAGCACAGAGCTGTTGCAACCACCGGCCCGCAGTGATCACAAATGTTGCAGATGCTCACGAGACACAAGAAAACATACACACGGACTACCAAGTCCTGTGGAGGAATAGGAATGGCACGGCCACTCTCTCAAGGGGAGAGCACCCTGCTTTCCCGACCGAGCAGGCTTTTTCTTAGGTAGTATTGGGTAGGTGAATGGATACAGAATGTGGATTTATCATCTAGCAGGCAAGATCAAAAACAGGTAGATAGTTCAAAGAGCTCATGCTGAGTTTTGGGGCTGTTATCACCTAACAGATACAGGTGTAGTTTCATTTCCTGCCTGAGCTTACACATCCAAGAGCATCCTAGCAAGCAGGTCTCACAGGATTTTGCATATTTTATGCCCCAGGTCTAATTTACCCCAGGTGTCCACTGACTCTGGTCTGGACCTCACCCCGTCCTGCTATTTCCGCAGGCCCCGAGTCGGGCGGAGGAGACAAAGGCAGCCGGGAGACTTGGATTTCTCACATCCAGAACAAGGACTCAGGCTATCATCAAAGCTGAGGGGACAGGGGTAATCTGGATCACTCCCTCACATCCACAGCCCCCTGAGTCTCTTCCCTGATGGCTTATTCCCACATGATTGTGTCTGTCTTAGGTTCATTCTCTTCAGAGAATTGTTACCTGTCATTGACTATATGACCAAGCAAAGGGAGCCAAACATAGAGCAGGCAGTGCCCATGTTCAGGGAAATAAGTTTTGTCTCCTTAGGCCTCCTGGTTCTCAGAGGTTTCTCACTGAGCCTTAGCCACAGGGAGTTACATCTCCTGAAACCAGCCAGGGCGGACTCCACCCAGACCCATCCTCTCTCTGTGTCTGGTGCCTCGGGGAGGGGTGGGCCATGCAGCCATGCAGCCTCATCCCTTTACACGTGCTGCCCATGGCCCTCCAGCAGCACACTGGGCCCCTGTCTAGGGAATCCAAAACAAGTGTCCTTGCCCATGCATCCTTGTCCCAAGTGTATCTTCCCTTTGACCTCCCACTTCTTTCAGGCTGGAGGGTGGCAATAGTCACTCAGGGTGTGGACAACAAAGGGCCTTGCTTCACTCATGGCTGTAGTCCATGGGAAGGAGTGTGTCATGGGCTGAACTGTGTCCCCCAAAATTCATACCTTGGAGTCCTAACCCCCAGTACCTCATAATGTGACTATATTTGGAGACAGTTTCTTTAAAGAGGTGAGGTGAAATGAGGCCATGTTGGTGGACCTCATGCAATCCACCTGCATCCTCACAAGAAGAGGAAGTTTGCACACAGAGGGAGCACTGCAGTGGTGCATGTGCAGCAGGGGACTCGGTGAGTAGGCAGTGCCTACAAGCCCAGGGGAGAGGCCTCAGGAGACATCAGCCTGCCAACATCATGATCTTGCACTTCCAGCCTGCAGAATCCTAAGAAAATTTACATTTCTGTTTTTTAAACCCCTGAGTCTGTGGTACTTTGTTCTGGAAGCCCTAGCAAAGGAGTATGAATGTATTTTAATGTCCTGAAAATATCCTAAATTTCTCCATTTCTCTGGTCATCCCCCAGCTGTTTGTGAAATCAAAATACTAATAGATGTCTCACCTCCCTCACCAGCTTATTGTGAGGATGCCGCAAGCTATAAACTGGGCTCTAAAAAGGCACTCTCACTATCAAACCATCTTGGTCTTGCTTACCACATCCTGGTGTGACCAACATGGTCCAGGACCTTGCACATATTAAAACTGAAATTCCGGTGTCACCCTCTGTATCTGTGCTCTGTGTTTGCCACAGCCCTGAATTAAGGGCTCATTAAGTGGGATGATGGAAGGCAGGGCCCTTGTTCATTCTCTGTCATGAGGGTAGGTACTCAGCAAGGGTTGGTGACATATTGTACAGTGAGTAACACTTCCCCTTTGAATCCCGTGACTGCTGAATAGGATCGCTCCCCTGGCTGACTGCTCTTGGCTGCCAGTAAGGAGGCACAAAGAGGACTTAGGACAGTCTATGCCTTTCTCAGACTCCTGCTGTAAAACTGTGGCTGCTGCTCACCTCTGGATAACGGGCGTGCACCCGACCAACTACCAGGTTGTGCACACGTCTGAGGTGGGATGCTGCTGGGAGGGATGATGGAGGCTCCCAAGGACATCCTGCAGGGACACTGGCTGGTTGCTGCTCAGCTGAGAACTAGGCTTTTGTACCGCCAAGCACCATTAGGCCAGGTCACAGAGCACCAAGTGGAGAACATCTGCCAATAGGATTTTAGAGCTATTCCAGCTATTAATTGCTGTGTAATAAGCCACCCAAAACCACAGTGGCACAAAAACAACAGCCATTGGCCACAGTTCTAGCACAGGACTCCTCTTCTGTGGTTGCCCACATGCCTCCTGCACCTACCATGGCCGCCATTCAGCAACTGGTAGGAAGATGGCCTTAGTGGAGAGCAAAGGCTTCGATGAGTACATGAAGGAACTAGGTATGGGAATGGCTCTGTGGAAAATGGGTGCCATGGACAAACCAGACTACATCCTTACTTTTGACGGAAAAACCTCACTGTAAAAACTGAGAGGACATTTAAAATAATACAGTTCTCATGTAACCTGGCACAGAAGTTTGAAGAAACTACAGATGACGACAGAAAAATTCAGACCATGTGCAGCTTTGTAAATGGCACGCTGGTTCAACATCAGGAGTGGGAGGGAAGGATAGCACAATCACGAGAAAGCTGGAAGGCAAGCAAATGGTGGTGGATCGCGTTATGAACAATGTTACCTGTACTTGGATCTATGAAAAAGTTGAGTAAAAATTCCATCATCCTTCTGGACAGGAGTTAGCTGTGAGGATAAATGAGTTCAGTTCAATGAGCAAATCTCTCCATGCTTTTTTCCCCTCATTACTGTTCTGTTATCTTCATCACAAACATTTACATGCAACTATTTCCAAGTGTTAGTTTAATTAGGGCCAACCTTTTGGCTAGTAAATAAGTGTGTTTATGCTTAAAAAAAAACAGACATCTTATTCTACTTGTGGATTCTGGGGTTCAGGAATCCAGACAAGGCACAGCAGGGAGAGCTGGCCTTTGCCGCTTGATGTCTGGGCTTCAGCGGGGATGTTGTGAAGGCTGTTCTGGTGAAGCTGGGGGGAAACAGGTTGCGTTGTAGGCTGCTGGTGGGAGTGCAGGGTGGCTCAGCTATATCTATCAAAGTGACAAGTGCATGGGCCCTTTGACCCAGCAACTGGTCTTCAGGAAATTACCCCACAGCAATACATACACACAGGCACCAGTATGTGGTGCAAGCACATCAGCTGAAGCATCTGAAACTGTGGGAGACTGCTGGGGACCATCTGATAAAATTATGGTGCCTGTCACCACAGAGTGCCACGTGCTGTACAAACCAATCCCATGTGTGCTGACAGTGACCTCTAAGACACAGTTAAGGGAAAAAAACTGGACACTGCGCAGTGTGCACAGTGTGTGCTCTTTGGGTAAAAGAAAACAGTGTTTTTAAAATATGTACACACTTGCCTGTGTGTGGGCTCTTTGTAAAGAATATGCAATATAAATGTCCATGCTAACACTAGAAGACGTGAAGGGCTAGGCAATAGGAAGATAGGATAAGGGAAACATTTTCACTGCATGTTGTCTTGCAATTTGAATTTTATATTATGTGAATATATTACTCATTCTGAATTAAAATTCTATTTTTTAAAAAAATTTATTTATTTTTAGTGAAGGGACGGGGAGGGAGAAGGAGAGGGAAAAAAAACATCTATGTGTGGTTGCCTCTTGCGTGCCCCCTACTGGGGACTTGGCCTGCAACCCAGGCATGTGCCCTGACTGGGAATTGAACCAGCAACTTTTTGGTTCGCAGGCTGGTACTCAGTCCTCTGAGCCACACCAGCAAGGGCTCAAATTCTATTTTTAAAATGCTAAATTTTGATGTTTTAACCGTAAGTTCAAAATTTTTTGTAGAAATATACCAAAGATATGGTTTTGAAAGATTTGCCTTTCCTGACTGCCTACTATGTGCTATGAAACATAAAAATGAGCATACTCTGTTGAGCACATACTCATTTCTACTCAGTAGAACCCTGCATGATATGTGAATAGTGTCCTTTGCTTTCATCCCACACTTACCTTTCTAGACTCTTCTCTGCAGTGAGGGCTGGAAATCTGTGAATTTCCCAGACCTCCTTGCCAGCTGACTGCCAGTGGGAGGCACTGGCAAGGGTTTGGAAGATGGGAAGATGTAAAAGCCACCACAGTCCTGAGCTGGTGCACCTCAGGCCATAGAGACGGCAGCAGCTTCAAGTTAGCAGAGCCCAGCAACTGCGACTGCGGGCCCTGCTCAAATTAAATAGGGCTAGACACCTTGCACAGCTTACAGCCAGCTGGTAATCACAAGGCATTACCTCCCCTGACCAAGGACACTTGAGAGCAAATGGTTTACACTGCTCCTCCCTGACCAGAGAATACACAGCTTAAATCACCCCAGTTGGGGACAGAGAGGACACAGACCCACTTAATGCCATTTGTGCCAGTCTAACCCTAGGACGGATGAACTCAGGGGAACAAATAACAAAAACCCAATTAGAGCCAAATGGACCCAAAATAAAGGTAAAATAATACAAGAGAACAAGGAATAATCCCAAATTCCCCTATGTGCTCATTTTGACATATCAGTGTACTAAAAACACACCTGAAAACTGATGAATATTCTGCTGAAACACTCCCCTAAGATTCTCATCCACAAAAGAGAAATAAAAACCCTCAAGAAAAAGCCCTGGTGCAGATAGTGCCCATAGAGCACATCCATGACACTTCTTGGGCATGAATTTTTTACTTGCTTTCTGCTACACTCTAAGGGTCCCCATGAGACTTACAACCAGGGGAGCAGGGGTCAGCAGCAGCTTGCCCTGGGCTAGCCCCCTGATCCTGTCTCCCTTTTCTCTGACTTCCTGTGAGCTAACAGCAGCCCCGCCTTGGCTCACTGCTTTTCTATAACATGACTACAGAGCCAAAGCAGAGCACCACCTGGGCTTTCTTGATGCTTTTTCTACCCTAAGCCCTTCCTTGTCTCATTGTCTCCAGCCTTAGTAAACATAGTCTGTGAATCACCTGGAGTCGTCCTGTGAAATGGTGAAATCATTCCTACACAAAGTCAAAAACCCACACGCTGCCACCTGGCCTGAGGCAGAACTGCTTCCGGTAACATTTCAGTGATCAAACAGGTTTAGGAAGAAAGAGGCCCTGGTGAGTGAGTCAGAGCAGAGCAAGCAGCTCCCGTGTATTATAAAAATGTAATGCCACATTAAGGGTCACCCGATACTTCTCTGGTGTAATGGTCAGATGGTTGGTGGGGGCAGTAGGAGGCCTATTCCCCGGGTGTTTCAATTCCTGGATGTTTCAACCATTGTTGGTTTGGAGACACTAGGTTCCCTTTGGAGCCTAGGACACTCATTTTTCCAGTGGCCTTCCCTCTGGCAGAGAGGAAAGGGTCCTGGAGGTAGTTGAGCCCACATCAAGTATGTGCATTCTTTCTTTGTGTGTCCTTCTTGTCTTCAAGAATAACATTGCCCCTTTGATGTCCATGGTAGTCCAGGCCCTGGGTGACCCTGCGGTGGTATAGGGCTTAAAGCTGGGACTAGAAGGTAAGCCTTTTGTTTCCATAAGGTGGCTTTTAGCTCTTCCTCTATCCTGTCTTGGTTGTTAAAAACCTGAAAGCTACCTCCACCAGTCGCTCATTGAGGGTCTGGGGTCCCAAGGCTAGTTCTCATGTTTTTCTGATGTTTGGGGCTGTCTGCTGGATAAAATGTGTCCCCAGAAGAGCTTGGCCCTTAATAGACTTTGAGGCAATGTCTGTATATTTTTGTAAAGCTTTTGTTAATTGTCCCAATAGAGCAGGGCTTTTTTTCTTTTTTTGAGTAATTTTTTTATTTTGTCATAATTAACGGGCTTAATAGTATATATTTTTTCACCCCTTCTATGAGACAAGTAACCGTGTGGGTCTGGCAATCCCTTCCCTCTCATCCTTCATCTCTCCCAGTTTGATAGACCCAATTAGGGTCCTGATCTGGGATTGTGTCTCCCTGTGGTTGGTATATGTGATGTTGAGTATGACGACTGATATATGTGATGTTGAGTATGACAACTTAATTCACCGGCATTAAGTCATTGCAGCTTCTGTATGTGCTGCTTTTTATCGACAGTGCAGCAGTTGAAAGGACAAAGCTGGTACCATTTGCTATTGTGGTGCCATTTAGTGAGCAGGCCTGAGACCTTATTAAACATGACTGCTATTTTACTGTTCTGAGCTTATGTCCCCAGGACTGAAAATTACTGGAAAGCAAGAACAGAACATGCCTAACCACTCCCCGCAGCCGCAGGCAAAAGATAACATTGGAACAAACTGCAGCTCCCTCAAAACCACACAAAACCTCCTGTGTTACAACATCCCCAATAACCCAGGTGCCATACAACAGCACCCCCACCCTTTATGATCTGATTATAATCCCATAAATGCTCAAAGCCCCCACCCATCAGTACTGGTGTATCTCTCTGCACCATGACCCTCTCCTCTCTTGGAGAGTGAATAAAACCTTTACTCTTTACACTTTCTTCTCTTTGTGAATTCTTTCCCAGCCTGCCTCACTGACCACCCTAACAACAGTGGGAGAGGACAATTTGTAAATCATGCCAAGTCAGGTCATAAATCAGTGTTAAGTGATTAAACCCCTCTGTGAATTTGCTAGGATCTTTGGAAAACTGACCAAATTTATCTTTGCCAGGTCAGACATAGAAAAGGACACATGTACCTGAATAATTATGTCACCAGGCTCCCTGTTTGCCACTTCCCTCAGAGGTAACATAGTAGGGTTCCAGTGACGATGAGTTCCACTCTGGGGGTGGCAAGACTGTAAGCAGGGGTGAGTGCCAGCAGTTCTGCAACAGAGGAGGGATTAAAGAGTGGCAGCTGCCCTTTGGGGGGCGGCAGCAGAGTGAGTTGGGAAGCAGGCTGTTCCACCCTTGGACTGGTTTTGTTTGACCCCCCCAGAGACAGAGGAGACATCTTGCCATGGCTGTGAGGAAGGTGTCCTCTAATTCATCTGACATTGTGGGAACACACATCCCATGAGATTTCCTTAAAGCCCTGTCTTAGTAAAGGGCCATAAACACCTGAATATGAAGTATTTCCCTCCATTTGCCTTCATTTTTGCAAAATAAATCTAATTGGAAAATAGTGTTATAATTTAGAAAATTTTGTACAGGCCAGATTTCTCTGTCCCCGAGTTTGTATTGAGGCCAGGCAACTTTGCAAAATAAAATGAGGCATTTTTTCTTTTGGTTATTGTCCTTAAAGGTGTACTAATTGTTAAGGAGATGCCCTAGGGTGGGGATCCCAGGGAATGCTTTTGCTGCCACCCATCTTGTCTCTGTTTCACCTGGTCAGCATAGCTGATGGCTGCTCAGGAGACCTCCAGTACCAGACATGGGGCACCAGACAAACTGTTAATTTAGTTATTTCTCTGAGTTCTATAAATATTTGTTTAGTTTAAAGGTGTGAGTTATACATTTGTTTTTTGAAATTTGTAATTTAGAATAGGTCCAAGTTTTCTAAAGGATTTTTTAAAAGACAAAATGTATTTGCAAATGCATCAGAATAAAACAATGACTGTTTTTAAATGATAAAAAAACCCAAATGATATTGTCACAGAGTTGATTATAATGCAGTTGAAATGGAACCCTGTCCTTTCTGCAAGACACACCATTCCAAAATGACAATCAAAATTATAAATGAAAGTATATCAGAATTTTGTAGACTTCTGGAGATTTTTCATATAATCTCTAGAACATTTATTTTAACAATAAAATATATGTATATAAATAGAATATAGTTATTATTTTTTATTGGAAAAAGCTTCCCATGTATTTTTAAATATATTAAATTAGCCTAAGTAGTTTAAACTTTCTTTTAAGGGGAAAAAATAACTCTTTGAGGTATTACAGGGGCTAATTGGAATAACTCAAAGCTATTTCTAGGTTAAGAGAAAGTCTTTTAAAATTTACTTGAAAACAATAAAAAAATGAAAGAAAAATTTAAATCCTGGAAACTATAAGACACTGAAGAAAAAAACTAAAGAAGATACAAATATGTGGAAGCATATACCGCGTTCATGGATTGGAAGAATTAACATCATAAAAATGTCCATACTAGACAAAGCAGTCTACAAATTCAATGTAATGCCTATCAAGATACCAATGACGTAACTCACAGAACTAGAACAAATATTTCAAAAATTTATGTGGAACTACAAAAGGTCCTGAATAGCAACAGCAATCTTGAGAAAGAAGAACAAAGTTGGAGGAATCATTCTACCTAACATCAAACTATACTGTAAGGCCATAGTATTCAAAATAGCATGGTACTGGCATAAAAACAGATACATAAGTCAATGGAACAGAATAGAGAGCCCAGAAATAAACCCACACCTTTATAGTCAATTAATATTCAACAGAGGAAGCAAGCACATACAATGGACTAAAGATAGTTTGTTCAATAAATGATGTTGGCAAAATTGTACAGGTATGTGCAGAAAAATGAAACCAGACCACCTTGTTACACCACACACAAGAATAAATTCAAAATGGATAATAGACTTACATGATAGACTTGAAACCATAAAAATCCTAGGAGAAAACATAGGCAATAAAATCTCAGACAAAACTCATAGCAATATTTTTTTTCTGATCTATCTTCTCAGACAAGGGAAACAAAAGAAAAAATAAACAAATGGGACTACATCATACTAAAAAGTTTTTGCACAGCAAAGGAAACCATCAACAAAATGAAAAGACAACCCAATGAATGGGAGAACATATTTGCCAATAATACATAGATAAGGGGTTAACATCCAAAATTTATAAAGAACTTATAAAACTCAACACCAAGAAAACAAACAATCCAATTAGAAAATGGGCAAATGACCTGATAGACACTTCTCCAAAGAGGACACACAGATGACCAATAGACATATGAAAAAATGCTCAACAGCACTAATCATCAGAGAAATGCAAATTAAAATCACAGTGAGATATCAACTCACACTGGTCAAAATGGCTATCATCAATTAATCAACAAAGGCTGGCAAGAATGTGGAGAAAGGGGAACGCTTTTGCACTGTTGGTGGGAATGCAGATTGGTGTAGCCACCATGGAAAACAGTATGGAGTTACCTCAAAAACATGAATATGGGCCTTGGCTGGTGTGGCTCAGTGGATTGAGCACTGGTCTGTGGACCAATAGGTCACTGGTTAAATTCCCAGTCAGGGCACATGCCTGCGTGTGCCTGGCCAACTGGGGCCAGGTCCCCAGTTGGGGGCATGAGAGAGGCAACTGATTGATGATCTCTTGCACATTGCTGTTTCTCTCCCTCTCTTTCTTTTTCTCTTCCCTTCTCTCTAAAAGTACATAAATAAAATCTTTAAATTAAAAATGGAATGACAACAAACTCACAACTATCAACAACTGAACCTGAAAAAAAACAGCCCTGGCTGGTGCGGCTCAGTGGATTGAGTGCCAGTCTGGGAACAAAGGGGTTGCCAGTTTGATTCCCAGTGAGAGAGCATGCCTGGGTTGCAGCAAGATTCCCAGTGGGGGGTGCCTAGGGGGTGAATCATACATTGGTGTTTATCTCCCTCTCTTTCTCCCTCCCTCCCTGCTGTCTAAAAATAAATAAATTGAGTCTTTTAAAAAATAATTAATTAATATAAAAAAACAAAAACAAACTAAGCAAACAACTAGAACAGGAACAGAATCACAGAAATGGAGATCACATGGATATCAGCAGGGAGGGGGAGGAGGGAGAATAGGGGAAAAGGTACAGGGAACAAGAAACATAATTGGTAGGTACAAAATAGGCAGGGGGAGTTTAAGAATATTGTAGGAAATGGAGAAGCCAAAGAACTTATATATATGACCCATGGACATGAACTAAGGCAGGGGGAATGCTGGAGGAGGGTACTGGGCAGAGGGGAAAAAATGGGACAACTGTAATAGCATAATCAATAAAATATACTTAAAAAATATAAATCAGGTAAAAAAATTAAAATGGAACTGCCTTATGACCCAGTGATTCTTCTTCTGGGAATTTATCCAAAGAAACTGAAACACTAACTTGAAAGAATATGTCCATCCCTATGTCAGCGTTATTTACAATTGCCAAGATATGGAAGCAGCCCAAGTGTCCATCAGTAGATGAGTGGATAAAACAACTATGGCACATTTAGACAATGGAATACTACTTGGCTGTAAAAAAGATGAAGATTTCACCCTTTGTGGATGAACTTAGAAAACATTTTGCTAAGTGAAAGAAGTCAATCAGAGAAAGACAAATACCATATGATCACATGATCACACTCATGTGAAAACTAATGAACAACAAGAACTAACAAGCAAATTAGAGACAGACTCATAGATAGAGAGTAGGCTAACAGCTCTGGGGGTGTGGTGTGGTAGAGGTATGAAGCAAAAAGGAAAAAGGACTCATGGACAGCGGTGTGGTGATTGGTAAGGAGGATTCTGGGGGAGGGGAGATCTATGGTTGGAAGTAGATGAGGGTATAAGGAGGATAAATAGTAATGGGAAAAAACGATAAAAAATAAACTATTAGCCTTGGCTGGTGTGGCTCAGTGGACTGAGTGTCGGTCTGCAAACCAAGGGGTCACTGGTTTGATTCCAAGTCAGGGCACGTGCCTGGATTGCGGACCAGATCCCAAGTTGGAGGCACGCGAGAGGCAACCACACATTAATGTTTTCTCCTTCTCTTTCTCCTTCCCTTCCCCTCTCTCTAAAAAAAAACTAAATAAAAATCTTTAAAAAATAAACTATTAAAAATAAAATTCCATAAAATTTAAATCCTGAGAAGTTTGTCACATATATTTGGCCTAAACATTATATATTGTTATAAAATAATATTAGATTATTTATTTACCTAATGTGGCAATAATAGGTATGAAACATTAATATAGACTAACAAAACCTCAGTTCTTAGGAGAGAGATGATTTTCTTGAAAGTTAAGTATCTGATTAACACAATATGACATATAACTATTTTAATAAAACACAGAATCTTTGCTTTTTGGCAGATATAGAAAAATTTATTTCTTCTCTGTAATAGACTAAAAAATAATTAAATCAGTTTTATATAGTTTATTTTTTGATATTCAGAAACTCTTTTTTCTTTTTCAAAAGCATATTTTTATATTTATACTTTCTATCATTAAAACCTATATTTTTCCAACTTAATTATAATTTTTTAACTTTTAGAAACCTTAATTTCTAGTGACAACTAAAAGTAAGTAATTAATATTTTTAGATTGGCAAATTTATGAATATATGTCATAATTTCTAGGAATAGTTGTTTTCATTGGCAAGCACTCAATTTTAGAAGACATACTTCAAATAAAGAATAAGATAGACTCATTAACAGATCTAAATTAATGTTTTAGATTTCCTGTAATAAAAATCCAAAAGTAGGTGAACTTGAGACTTGTCTAGTACTTAATGCTTCAGTATTTTGTGTTAATAATTTTAAAAGACATTACCCAAACTTAAACCAACTTTAATATTAAATATTTCCCCAGACCACATGATTCTGAAAAAAACATTGGAGATAGTTCTTATTTTATTACTATGCACATAAGCAGTCTTATTAATAATTGCAGAGAAGACAGTATATATTTTTTATTTGTTCTTAACAACCTTTAAGAAGGGTGGAGAAGTGGGGGTGGAAATATCAGGCTTGGGTTTTTTGGATTTTTTTAAGATTGTACTTATTCACTTTTAGAGAGGGGAGGGGAGAAAGAAAGAGAGGGAGAGAAACATCAATGTGTGGTCACCTCGCACCCACCACCAACTGGAGACCTGGCCTGCAACCCAGACACATGCCCTACACCAGGAATTGGACCAGCAACCCCGGTTTGCAGGCTGGCACTCAACCCACCGAGCCACACCTGCCAGGGCTCAGGCTTGGGTTTTAAAACTTGCACTTTCCCCCACTTTTTACATCGCTAATTACCCAGCAGGAAAACCTGTTGAGACTATCAGTGAAAGCTTTAAAGGTCATGAATGGATTGTGTCAACAAAGAAAGTCTTGGTCTAATTTAAGGAATTAACACATGTAACGTTCCAAATTGTGTTCAGAGGGGAGAGAGAGAAACCCGGTAACAGAAGATGCAATGTAGCACAAGAAGAGTGCAGTTGGCAGAATTGGTGTAATAAATGCTTTAGACAGAGGACCTGGAATTATGGTGTGAGTAGAGAAATGTGCTGTCGACGTGTCTACCCTGTGCCCTGAGGGTGGCCTTACCAAGGTCTAGGGCTAGATGCCCCAGGGATGGATTTACCCCACTCAGACAGGGGCTCAACTCCACGACAAACAAGGGTGGAGGGCAGGAGTCCCTTTGGATGAGAGGAGTGGTTAGGTCCTGACCCACTGGACCCTGTCACCCAGGTGTCACCTGGGGACAATGGTGTATGGGTGGGTGATTCCATGTCCAGAGGGAAGGTTTATATTCCATCTTGGCATGGACAAGTTTCTTTTTCACAAAGAATTAACTCCACAGCTGACAGGTAGTTTCCCCCCACGGGTGATGAGAAGTACGTGGGATGAATGAGAAAGAGATTGAGGAAGAGAAGGTAACTCCAGGTCCCATGCTGGACGCCAGAATGTTACCAGACAGGCATTGTCCCAGAGATCTTCCCTGAGCTGGCCTGTGGTGTGTGGGCTCTTGACTTCATGAAGGAAAGATTTCACAGCACGAGTCCAGGTGATTCTGAGAGTACATTTACTAAAGCTGGGGACAGTGAGACAAAGGAAGGGCTTTGGGTAGAAGAAGCAACAGGAGAGCCCAGGCGGTGCTCTGCTTTGGTTCCTTAGAAATGTTCTAAGAAAGGAGCGAGCCAAGGCGGGACTGCTTTAGCTCACTGGGAAGTCAGAGAAAAGAGGCCTTGGAGACAGGTTCAAGGGGTTAGCCTGGGTTGAGCTGCCACTGCCTGCTGCTCCCCTGGTTGCAAGTCTTGTGGGGACCCTTAGAGTGTAGGAGAAAGAAAGTAAAAATTTCATGCCCAAGAAGGGTCATGGGCATGCTCTAGAGTGAGCCTACAACAGCTCTTTGTCTTGAGGGTTTTTATTTCTCTTTTGTGAATGAGAATCTTAGGGGAAATCTTAGTATTTTAGCAGAATATTCATCAGTTTTCAGGTGCATTTTTAGTATGTTGATATGTCAAAATGAGTGCATAGGGGAATTTGGGATTATTCTTTGTTCTGTTTTATTATTTTACTCTTGTTTTAGATCCACTTGGCTCTAATTGGGTTTTTGTTATTTGTTTTTCTGACTGCCTGCCCTTGGGTTTAGTTGGCATAAGTGGCATTAATTAGGTCTCTATCCTCTATGACCCCGACAGGGGTGATTTAAGCTGTGTGTTCTCTGGTCATGGAGGAGCGGTGCAAGCCACTCGCTCTCAAGGGTCTTTGGTTGGTGAAGTTAAGGTTTTGTAATTTACTAGCTGGCTATAAAGTGCCAGCCTTGTTTCACTTTTTGAAGTCAAGTGTTCAAAGTGCCTGGCCTTGTTTCACTTTTTGTCTTAGCTTTCCTATTCCATTTGCCCAGGAGTTTTCCTAGCTTCTCACTCCCCTGTCACAGTGGCAGCAGCTGCATGTCAGTAGAGCCCCAGCAAGTGTGATTTCTGGTAGCAGGAATCATGGTTTTTGGAAAATACTATTTTTGCTTTTGCTCTTCTACCTAAGTGGCCAGAGCTGTTCCCTCAAGTTACTAGTATGTGGGTGTCCTTACTGCCCTTTTGCTTCTCCTGCCCACCCAACGCCTCTGTAAACAATGTTCTGATGAAATTCCTTCTGTTTGATATACTTAGTGTGGCTTCCCCCCGTAAATAGACACTGACTAATATAGGTAAAATGATCATTTTATAGTTGAGAAAATTGCACAGAGGGAAGATATGACTTAACCGAAGGGCAAACCCAGGAGCTCTCCTCCCTCACTGTATTCCAGCTGCCTTGGTCCCATTCCTGGGATAAGCTCCAATGGCCCTCCAGAGCCTCCCACCTGTTCTCTAGGTGAAGAACAGACTATCTCCAGCTCTTCCTGTCCACATTCTTTCTCTTCATTCAGGTTCCATGCAAATGTTATATCTTGGAAAGTGTCCTTTTGCACTATTACATCATCCTGCTTAATTTCTTCTTACTACTTGACACACTCTGAAAACATTTATTTACTTAGTTGTTTTCCCACTGGACTGGAAAGTCCATGAGACCAGGAACAGTGTTTTTTGTTTGTTTGTTTTTGTTTTTTTTTTTGAGAGCAAGGAAAGGAGAGATAGGTAAATAGATAGAGAGAAAGAAACATCATTTGTTGTTCCGCTTATCTGTGCATTCATTGGTTGATTCTTGTATGTACCTTGACTGGGAATTGAACCTGCAACCTTAGCATATGGGGATGATGCTCTAATCAACTGAGCTACCTGGACAGGGCAACTGTGTTTTTCTTACTAACTGCTGTGTCTCTTGTGCCTAAGCATACCTGGCACTGAGGGTGCACCCACAGTTATTTACTAGAATAATGAATAAATAAAAAAGGTAGTAAGAGAAGTGACATACTGTTTTTGAGGACCGGCTAGGTCCCAAATTCTCACTGCCTGCCTGTCTGTAAGCAGGTCATGGTCTTCTCAGAGTTTCCACAGCACGGGAGCCCATGGAATCCCAATTTCCACCATTTAGGTCTTGCCCTCCAGGGGTGCTCAGTTACTACATGCTGACTGAATCTGCCCATAAATTTCCAGAAGATGTTTGTGCACTAACAGTGATCAAGAGGCGACATTCTGGGGGACTCAGCTCAAGTCAACAGACCAGAAGCAGAGAGCATGTTAGAAGTTAAGCGCAAGAGGTTGGGAGATGGGAAGATTATCCTATCCAGTTGTTTCAGCATTAACACTTCCTCTATGTGCTAGATGTGGGCCCAGGACCTGTCCTTGTTAGCGATGATGGTGGATTTCTGGAGCTCTTCCTGAGAGGTGCCATAGTATACTGTATAATAATATGTAGAACCAGGCAACTTGGGTTGAAATACTGGTGTGTTACAGACTGACAGCGGGACCTTGGTGAGGCATTCAGGTCCTCTTGGACTTGGTTTCATTTACAAAATGAGAGTGTTGATTCTAACAGTGTCACTTTCATAAGGTTGTTGTGAAGATCAAGAGTTAAGTCACTTAAAATATTTAGAACAGGGCTTGGCACTGACAAGTTCTTATTGTTACCTTGTGCTCTTCTAAGGTCCATACATGTGTCATGTTATGTAAGATCTTATGAGAGGTGCTGATATCAACCACATGTTACAAACCACAAAACTAAGAAACAGAGTAGTAGATAAGCAGCCCCATACCAGAGTGTGCAGCCAGGCTTCAAACATAGCTGTCTCGAATCCCTAGAAATCCTCTTAATCACTACACTGGTCCAGGAAAAACAACCTATCTGTAGGTTGTGACATAGCAACACGGTAATTGTTCAGAGGCCTCTAGCACACCCTACAGGAAGAGCTGGTATGTACTTCTGAGGGATCAGACAGGTCCAAAGTCTAGAACAGAGATTTTCAGTCTGTTTCATCTTATGGCACACAAAAATTAATTAATAAAATTCTGTAACATACCAAAAAATGTCTGACAAAAATAGATATAATTTTGATTGATTTACAAAACAATAATAAAAGTAATTACCTACCCTTTTTGCTCCAAAGTGACTGTTTAAAAAAATCAGGTGTCTATATTTGTAAATAAGGATTCATGGTACTAAGATTTAACCAATCAGAAGCAAATTTATTATGTGACATGACCAATAAGATGCAACTCTACTATATGACCTATATATTTATGGTTCCAGACAGGACATTTGCACTGAGGGCTGTTGTGTTGGCTGTTACCGTTTAATATGACAATCTAAGAAAAAAGAGGTCAATGCCCCTGAATAGTCAGGTATTACATGTTTTAAAAATTCTTGTGGCACCAGGTGAAAATTGCTGGTCTAGAAGCACGGTTGACTGGGAGAGAAAGGCATTCAGGCAAAGCATGGAATATCTGGGGACCCACAAACCCTGCATTTGCTATCCTGGCAAGTTCCAGGCAGGTGAGAGAGGCAGTGGGAGCTGGAGAAGTAGACGACCTCCAAACTATGGAGGAGTCTCTAGATTGTGCTAAGGACCTTAAATTTATGGAATTTAATGAGGGACTTAGAGGACTGCATGTGAAATTTAATGAGGGGCTGAGAGAATGTGACCTGGAAGTGTTGCTGGTAGAAGTGGGGTCCTTGTGCTGTCAGAAGAAAAGCCTTTCAGGACCATGACTGGAGGGATGGAGATGGTGGGAAGGTTTACTGAAGCCAGAGCAAACACCAAGGACTGTCCCCGGTTCAGCTCCATCCCACCATGGAAAAAGTCCAGGTTTATCTTCATCAGGCCCAGAAATAGGGCCAGTGTCCCAAAATTCTGTGTCATGCCAAGGCTTAGTCCAGTTTAGTCCCTGTCCCCATCTGGCTAGTTTAATCTGTTCCCAGCTGTATTTTGCCTGGTGCTGTGCCCAGGCGCGCATTTGGAGCCTGTGTTTGCCGCTCACGTGGCTGCCAGACATCAAGAGGCTGCTAGGTCCACATGGCTGCTATTTAGAGACTGTGTGAGTGCAGGAGCACACAAACAGGTAAATGTGTGTTACTGAACCCCAGGCCTTTGTTAAGCTTGGATTATATTCTTGGGCTTGGGAAGGGCCAGGCGCTCTTTCAAAGTAACCTATCAACTTCCCAGCCCTTCACAGGCTTGTGTTCGGTCCTCCACCTAACCAATCTATTTCCTAGATCTTCTGGGTTCTATGTTCCTTATCAAACTCGATCCTTTTCCCAGACTAGACAGACAGGCCTTTACAGTCATCATCTTAGTTCCTACTGGCATAATCTAGGTGAATAGGCCAGTTGTACCCAGGAGATCGGAAAGCTGGTACTTCTGTTATTGTAGGTAGTTAGCTAGTTATTAATAAGAAAGGAAGCAAAAGAGATTAGACATTGAGTTTAATAAACTGGGGAACATAAGCCTGTTTGCTTAGCTTGGAAGCTATAGCTTCACAAACTCCAGGAGATGGTAGCATTTCTCAGCCAAGGAGATTAACATTCCTCTCCCATCCCTCTCTGGTACCAGATTGTTGGGGAAGCAGGAGGAGGTAAGCACATGTGCAACAGAAGTCAAAATGGTGCAGGGGGAAGCACTTGTCTGTAGAGGACTGTCAGCCTAACCTGGGAAGGGGGTCCATTGGCTAGGGCAGAGATGTCATCATTTTCACCAGGGACCACATCAGCCTCACAGTTGCCTTCAAAAGGCGGAATGTAATTTTAGGGCTGTATAACTGTAACTACTCCTTAACTAGGGGCAAGGAGCTTGGCCCTGCCGCCTGGTAGAAACAAGGTGCTGGATTGGATAAAACAAGGTGGAGGGCTGGATTTGGCCCGTGGGCCTTGTATTTGGCACCTGTGGGCTAAGGGGTGGATTCATCAACAGCCTGTAAAAGCTAGGGGTGTTGATTGGTTATTTTGAAAAAGCTCTTGGTTATAACCCCAAGGGAACAAAAAAGTGCTCTCTCTCTCTCAGTAACCCTCACACACCCTGTTCATTCACGTGTTCTCTCTGGCCCAGGAACAACACAGCCATGTGAGTCCAGCGGCCAACTGGGGCCCACAGTGGACCACACAGGCTCCAAAGAACTAAGCTTTAACATGAAACAGAAACTCTGGACACTGGCCTTTGTTTTGGCTTTGCTGAGGACATGGATGGACTTTTTCCATGGTGGGACAAAGGGAGATGGATCACTGGAAACCCATGGGGAGGACTTCTACCTGAATAAACCTTGCCACAGCACAACCTTTCTTGTGTGGGTCCATCAAAATGTTTTTTTGTGATCTTGTGGAAGAGCCCAATTTCCACTGGCAACACTTCCTACATGAAGGAAGTAGGGGTTAATTCCACTTGGTAGAGCAATGCTTCAATGCCCTGGGTTTCCTATGAATGTTTCAACTTCCTAACAAAACAGGCTTATTATACAATTCAGCTCCCTGGTTGATTAGGCTTCCTAATGTCTGATTCCCTTTGCTCACTTCCTTTATTTTTTTAAAAAGATTTTTTTAAATTGATTTTAGAGAGGGAGGGGTATGTGTGTATGAGAGAGAGAGAGAGAAGGGTGGGGAGAGAAAGAGAGAGAGATTTGCACTTCTTGGTTGGTTCTTGTATGTGCCCTGACTGGCAGGGATTGATCCTGCCATCTTGGCATATCTGGACATCACTTTAATGAGCTGAACTACCAGGCCATGGCTGCTCCCTTCCTTTGTTAATATCTAACTACCTACACTAGTAAAAGAAAACCCCAAAGGAATCCTCATTGGTGAGTTGCATCTACACCTGTCAGCCCTCCTGCCCTGGCTTGCTGAGCTCCCCCAGACCCTGGTTGGTGCTGAGAGCAGGCGCTGTACTTCCTCTGTCTCTGAATCTGGAGCAGATTTAGGCATGAGTTGCTCAAATATTTATGAAAGCAATTAATGTCTAGCAATATTGCCTGTTGGAAGGACAGAGACTAGAAGTTCAAAAACTGCAAAGGACTTCCCCACCACCCCAAATTAGCCAACAGGTCTCCGGTAGTCTAGTAATCACTGAATTTGTTTAGTCCATCCTGACTCTTGACTCTACAACACGCTCCAGGTAGGAAAATGCCATGTCCTGGGCAGGGCTCCCATCAGATGGGATGATTCATTCAGCACAAGCCTTCAAAGACACCCAGATATGAGATTATGATCACTGCGGACAGTACTAGTGGGGTGTGTGGCCGGGACTGAAGGGGCCCAGTGGCTCTATCTAAAATGGACTTTTCTCTATGGCAGGAAACTATTTTTCCCATAGCATTGACCATATGTTGTAGTTCTTTCTTTCTTTGCTTACAGACTCTCTTCCAACAACTTGCTAGCAGGGGCCTCCGTGAAGCCGGGACCACGTCGTCTCCTCTCCAAAGGATTGCTGGAATAAAGGTAATATGGGGAATGGAGCGGGAACTGCGACCACCTCCCACATGGCCCGGGGGCATCTCCCGCCCTTCGGTGACCTTAACAGTCAGAGCCAGCTGTTGAGGGCAGGTCGAGTGGTCTTCGCCTAATGCGATGTTGAGGAGCCAGGCTTGATTCACCCGCAGCGGACCCAGCCAGGAAGCAGCGGGCTGACAGCCCAGAAAGCGTGGTGCCCCTAGGCGGCAGCGGGCGACTCTGTGACACCTCTCGCGCGGCGCTCTGGGAGTTGTAGGCACCTCCCATTTCACTCCGCTTTAGCTCCTTGCTCTCGAAACCCCAGCACGTAAAAGCAGATAGGAGCCTGACTCTCAAGCTGTGAACTTTGGGAAACTTCATTTTCTAAGAAGGTGCGTGAATAGGACCCTCCCTTGGACAGCCCCGTGTACACCTGCTAGGGTAAGGACTTCATTTTCCAGGGGACCTCGGAGAGGCGGACTACGGGAGCGCAGTGCATTGTGGGCATGGTAGTCCAGAGATGTCTCAGGTTCTACCTCCTGAGCAGTCGTGTGTTGCAGAGCGTACTACATTTCCCTTCCGCCCGCCCGCTCTCCCAAGGCCGCCTTGGCGCGAGACACTAGCGAGCCGAGTGTCTCCAAGATGGCCGCGTGGGGAAGGAGGCGTCTTGGCCCAAGCAGTAGTGGTGGCAGCGCCCGAGAGAGGTGAGATCGGAGGCTTGTTGCTCGCCTCCGGGCATGTGCCCCAGGAGCCGATGACCCGGTGAGGCCTCCTGTGGGTGCAGAGCTCTCCCTGCCTTATCTCTTGAGCTGTCTCTTCTCGCCCACCCTCCCTCTGTTCCTCAGCTGGGCACGCGGGATTCCAGTCTGAGCCGACTCGGAATCCTGGTGGGAACCGGCGCCCGCCTGAGCCGGGTCCAAGCGGACTCCACCGAGGGCTTAGGGCCTGGGCCGAGGCTGGGGCCGCGCCAGCTCAAGGGACCTGCCTAGCTGCCCGCGAGGCCAACGGCGTCCTAGGCTCCCGTCCCGCCTGGCCAAACTCGGGCCATTTCGGCAGCGGCCCCTGACGTGGCGAGGAATGGCTCCCGGGAGGGAGAAGGAGGGGAAAGCCTTCACAGAACGGGCCCCCCTGCGGGAGGGTAAATGCGTTCTGCAATTTTATGCCAGGGAGCCCTAACCCTCGCCAGTTGGGTTTCTCCGGCCGACAGCCGGTCACTTCCCTGAGAGGGGATTCGTACTACTTTCAGATGGTTTTCTGCAAGCGCGCCGGTCGTGAAAGTCCTTTAGAGTGACCTTTCCTAATGAATGATGTGTGGGTAGTGAGCTAGGAGCTTGTTTCTTCCAAGGTGGGTCTTGATTTAGAGAACTGATTTCTAGAAGATGAGATTGGAGTACTTTTCGTGTTGAACTTAGAGTTTTTGCTTCTAGAAAGCAGTTTCAGCGAATAGAAGCCACTAGAAGTTTGGGATGGGGTGTGCATTGGTGGAGTCACCTGGATAAACTGTCCTGTCGATTCTGTTGGGGTATGATTGGTATAGCAGAGGACAGCAAGAAAGGGAAGTTTTTATGTTTGCTATTTTTGTCTTTTTGGTGAAGATTGTTAAACAGAAAAGTTCTCTTTCTCTCCCCCTCTTCCCTTTCTATCAACTCCTCTGTTCTGCATTATTCCTTTTCTTTTACTGATTCCATCAAACATTTGTTGCTGTTGACTGCAGATGGTTTTCCCAGCCTAGGAGATTATTCCTGTTTGGCAATTTCAGACAGATTCCTTTAGCCTGTATTTTATTCTTTAACTCAGAGTTATCCAGCATTGTTTGTTTTGAATTTCCTGTTCCTTGGAAAAGCAGTGAATGGCAAGCAGATATTTTTGTTTTTCCAACTCCCAACCTTGTATTTCTTAGAGCAGACCACAGAAATAAATGAAAGAAGGGATCTCGATGATTTCCCAATGGTCTTTAAAACTAGGAAACATTTTCAAGATATTTAATGCAAACATTAATCCTTTAATAATGTTTAATGCAAAAATTATTAATCTTGCCACTAATTTTCTTTAGTAGGAAATAACCTGTTTAGAAAACTTAAAAGAGTGTCAGAGAGAAAGGCATTCCTCCCTACTGGATAAAAACAACTGAAGGCCAGACATCTTGGGATGCCCCAGACATCATACATGCAGGGGCTGTTAAGCTTTTACTGGTCTAAAAATATTAGATATTGGGAATGTTTTCTCCTTGGTTGGAGACAGCCATTAATTTAAAACTGAGCTTGCAAACCAACAGTCCATACACTGTTCTTTGTTTTTTTTTTTTTTGGACCCTCAGTTAAGAGAATTTAAATTAATTGCCAGCACTTATGAAATGAAAGATTTTTCTTAACACAGATACACACACACCCCACCCTCTGTATTTGAAAAGAGTGGTGGCTGACTTTTTTTGGTCAGGTCAAGTCCTTTTAGTTCATCAGCCCTCACCTGACAGCTTGACTTATTGCCGTTACCTGCTTGGTCTCCTTAAGGTGTCAGGTCGCAGCCTTTGGCCAGGCACTGAATGCTCTGCTCACACATGTAGATGATGTGTGTTAGCTGGGAATGGGGCATCTGGTTTTGTGGTTTGAGTGACACCATCTCTCCTCCTAGGTGATGCACCGTTGAGGGGGTTACCCCTCTGTTGGCACCATCTGTCTCCCTTCCAGGTGATATGCTGTGGTGGGGGTGGAGGTGTGGGGAAATATATGGGCACTCGGTTTGCCTTTGCTGTGAGGCCCTAGCTGGAGGAGTCAGGTTTCCCTAAGAGCCTGCCATGCTGGGGTGGGGTGGGGGGGTGGAAACAAAATCCTCCCACACACCCCCCACCCCTGCCAGCTAGCTAACTTCTGGGCACACCTCCATTCCTGTCCTGTGGGTGGGGCAGGCTGGATTAATTGATTGGCAGACACCATAGATTATGAGGCCCCAGCGTATTAGTGGCTCTTATGACTGAAATATGGCTGTTTATGGCTCTCTTAAAAGACTTTGTTCCATGTCACATTTGTGCTGACTCAAATCTCAGCTCCACATTGTAAGACCACTTTCCCAAGTTGCTGTACAAACCTGGTTGGAATCTGCTTTATGCTGAAACTGAAGGAAACATTGTCTGGTTTGGGGCACTGGTAGGAGCAGAGCAGTGCTTTGGGCAAACTTTCCAGATTGGCCAGTGGCTACAGACTCCAAAGCAGGCCTTGTATTTAAAGGCTCTGGAGCCAGATCGGCCACAAGGATTACTGTCGTCAGCTGTGTGTTAGTGATGGTTGAGTTTAGAATACACAGTGTGTGGAGTCTTGCTTTACCTGGTTCTTGAGTCTAGAGCTGTGTTTATTTAGTAGCCACTAGTCACGTGTGGCAATTGAATTTAAGTAAAATAAAGTAGAATGAAAGATTCAGCTCCTCAGTGCTTGATAGCCATGTGTGGCTGTGGCTGCCATCTTGGATAGCACAGATAGAGAAACTGTCACTGCGGAAGTTCTATTGATAGGACAGTGCTGGTCTAGACTAAGACGGGAGGGGGTAGAAATATCAGAATGAAAGCTTCTTGCATGTTGATTTTTCTCTTCACTCCATTAAATCTAGGAAATCAACAGTGTTTGTAATGAAGAACATCAGACTCTGAGCTGTAACCCGAATTCTTGTCCAAAATTCAGCACTCTGGCAACGAACACATGAAACAGATTGCCACTTGGCCTGTCGACGTCTTTGAGACACACTTGCCCAACTAGGAAGGCACAGTGCAGGTATCTGTGTGTTCTGCCACTTGGGTGCCGACCTGGATCAGCTCACAGATGGTCCCGCCTGTCCCCTTGGGCTTCTGATCTCATTGTCAGGGCCCTTGAGCACCCTGAACGTTCTGTGACTGTTCTCAGCTCCTGCCTTTCTCCTCACATGAAGGTGCACTCTATCTGGTTCTGATTGTGGTTGGAGGCAGCAGCCCTGCTTAAAGGCCTGAGGTGTTCAGAGGGTCTGGCGTGCTGAACTAAAGGCTCAGGTTTTCAGGTGAAATCACTTTTTGCAGCCATCTGCTACTGTACTTTTAGGCAGCTGGTTCTGGGGGATTATTTGCACACCATTCTGTAGCACACTTTATTCCTTGGTACTTGATCTTTTGACAGCTTTGCTTTAATCTGTGAATCAGACAGATGTGGTTCTAGGTGGTGGTGGGGGTTCATTTCCCAGTTCAGCTGAGCCATGTGGGTAGGTGGCACACATTCCCCTTGTTCTGATCCAATTCTTTCCTTTTAGAGCCCAGGAGCCTTCGGGGTTTGTGGTAGTTGACCTCTCGTGACAGACTCCCATTGTGGCTCTAGTGTGTGCTGGAAATGTTGTTTCCTCCTGATCTGGATGAGCCACAGAGGCACAGCATCTGCACCCAGGTCTGTACGTGTGCAACCCTGAGGGGGTAGGTCCCACCCAGCTGGCTGCCAGAAGTTGGACATGTGCACAGCAGGCCACATGCTCTGATCCCAGAAGTTGGATATCGTAGGTTAGGATCTGCTGGGGTTCATCGTCTTAGACATGTTTGTTTTCCTTTATTCGCTGGAGCAATCTGGACGGCAGCTGCAGTAACTTGTGCCTCTGTGGTTTAGTCCTTTAGGCTGCATTCCCGTTCAAGGCCCAACTTGCTGAAGCAGAGGAATGATCTGCCCAGGAAGGGGAGAAGGAGGCTGAGGCCAAGCCCAAGTTCTGCTTTTCTGCCCTGAGCTTCAGAGAGAGAGAGAGAGAGACAGAGACAGAGAGAGAGAGAGAGAGATACATGCACCTCAGTGAGTAAGGACGGGGAGGGTGTGGAGGTGAGAGCACTCCACAGAGTGAGCACACACAGGAACCTCCCTGCTACCACTGTGTTCTGTCCTGGCATCAGCAACAACTTTATGGGCCACAGAGGTCTTGGGAAAGCTAATAATCACTTAGCCATAGCAGTTCTTTAGCTCTAGGCTCTTCATTAAGGTGGCCACTTGTGACTTTCAAGCATTTGAAATGTGGCTCATATGTCTGAGGAACTGAATGTTTTAATTTTACTTAATTTAAACAGCTGCATGTACCTTAAATTGGGTGGTGTTTTGCAGCTGTCACTTGGGTTTGCACACCCAGCCCTCATCCCATCTTAGCTGAAGCACTCTGGGAGAGCTAGGCCTTTGCCCCATTTGATACCAGGGAAGCTGGCTCAGAGTAGCAAGGGGGTTTGCCCTCGGACACAAAGCCTGTGAGTGACTGAGAGGGAACTTGAATCCAGGCCTCTTGATTCCCACACTTGGTGCACTGTGTTCTTGTTCCCAAAGCTGAGAGCTGCTCAGTTACCAGAGCACAGAGGAGGAAAGTGTTCTCTTGCATGTGGCAGATGAAACTATCAGGTGGCCTGTGGAAGCAAGTTCCTTGACCTATTTGGAACTCTTCTCAATATTTTGGGTTACATGCCTGTGCCTTTTTGTTCTGTCTGGTCTTTATGGCTGCAGCATAGAATTTTACTGCTTTTTTTGGCTCTGGAGAAAGCAATTTTTGGTTAGCCAAAAGTAGGTCTTCTTAGACCTAGGAGGTATAGGTAGAGTTCAGTATTTCACATGTTGTAGGTGATCAAGTAATCTCATGCTTAGTAGGTAGAAAGCACAATGACATATGAACCTAGTTTAATTAAACCTGTTCTCTTAATTACTCTAATTGGGTTTTTTTTCTGTCACTTATTTCAAACATGCTTCCACTAATGCCTGTCACAGTCAGACCCAGTGCTGAGGATGCTAGGATGAAAATGCACACTCTCCTTCCAGGGAGCTTGGAGTCAACATCCTCTTGTGTTTCAGATGGAAACTCATGCCTTAGTCCTGCCTGGGAACCCAGGGCCACTCCAGAAAATGGGCTTAGGCAAGGGCTTCCACTCTGGTTGTATTTGTTCTGGATCCAGCATGACCAGAAAAGGACAGTGGCTTGCAGTGCCTCTTGGCCAGTGCTCCTTTGAGTGCAGCAGGAACACGGAACTCTCCTCATGCTCACTGGCAGGACTGCAGGGGGCTGAGACCAGCAAGGCACCTTACCACGAGCCTGTGCTCAGGCTCACGCAGACCTGTGGAGGTGGTGGGCTTGCTCCTTGCAATTGCAGGCTTCTCTGCAGCACCCAGAAGCTGCTGCGGGGGAAGTGAGCTGCCTCCTGCTTCCCTTGGTTTTGGAGGGCCCATGGCTCTCTGGTCTCTTCACCCCAAGGGATACAGAGCTGTTGAACAACATTTTTTTTCCAGAGAAGGTTTATAATTAATGTTCCCATTATTTTTTAAAAAAAGTACGTGTTAATTTTTAAAATACAAAATTCTAAATATGAAGAAAAATAAAATTTAAAAGTCATCTGCTAGACCACTATCCAAAGAAAACCATTATTGACCATTTTTGTGTATAACATCTTTGATACTCCATCCCCCTCTTAGTTTGTCTTAGATTTTTAAAAATTGTGTTAAACACATCAGAAGTAAGTATATTTCTGATGAGTTATAAACTTCCTACCATATGTATGACTCTTTAAAGTTGTTATTTAAACAAGTACAAATAAAATCCACAATGAGATACTACCTCACACCCATCAGGATGGCTAAAAACAGTGTGTGGCTAAAAACAGATGTGGAGAAATTGGAACCCTCTGGCACTGCTGATAGGAATGTAAAATGGTGCAGCCACTTTGGAAAACAGTATGGTGGTTCCTCAAAAAATGAAAACTAATTACCATATGATCCAACTATTCCATTTCTAGGTATCCAGAGGAATTGAAGAGACTCAAACATATTTTTACACTGATGTTCATAGCATTATTCACAATAGCTAGAAGGTGGAAATAACTCAGAAGCATCCATCAATGGATGAATGGATAACCCAAATGTGGTTTATACATACATATGTTGGAATATTATTGACCCTTGAAAAGGAAGGAAATTCTCACATGTTATATAAGAGATGAACCTTGAAAACATTGTACCAAGTGAAATAAGCCAGTCACAAAAGGACAGGTACTGTATGATTCCACTTACATGAAGTGCCTACAATAGCTGTGTTCATAAAGACAAAGTATCAATAGAATGGTCAGATGTGGTAGGGCGGGAGTTTAATGGGGACAGAGTTTTTTAGTTTTGCAAGATGAAAAAGTTCAGGTATGACAGTATGAATTTATGTAACACTACTGAACTGTATGTACATTTAAACATGGTTAAGATAGTAAATTTTGTTATGTGTACTTTACCATAATTTTTAAAAATTAATAAAACTGTGTGCTCAACACTCAGCTGGAGAAATAGAAAACTAGCATTACCCTGGCCGACTTGCCCCTCCCCTGGGCAGAGGCTACCTCCCTCCTGAGTTGTCTGTCATTTCCTTGCTTTTCTTCATAGTTACCAAACATGAAAACATTCCTAAATAGCACATCCTTTAGTTCTGTGTGCTTGTGAATTGTGTACGTGAAACGTTCAAATGCCTGTGTTCCACACCTGCTTTCCCTCTGTTGTCCATGTCATGAGCTGCAAAGTGTGCAGCTCTAACTCCATTCATTTTTGCTCTTGTGGAGGATGTCAAGGTTTTATCTTGCCGGTAATTTTTTACTTTCACCAAACAGTGCTGCTCTGAACATTCTTGTGCAGCTCCAACTATTGGGGAGGTATCTCCAGATTTTGGGATTCCATGTTTGTGAATACTTGTAATCCCAGATTCCTTTGAGATCAGCTTTGCAGTGGTTTGGGGGACCAGGAGGTACCCAGATCCCTTGGGAAGCCAGCATTTGTAGAGGACTCCTTTGATGAGTATTTCCTGAATCCTGCCAGAGCCGACTGAGAGGGGAGGAGGGTCAGGTCTCAGGCTGAGTGGTTGAAGGCAGAAGAGAAGGCAAGTTCAAGAACCCCAGTCACAAGTGCAGTGTCTGCAGCAGCCACTTGAGTTCACATAGGCTGATGCTCTGCTCCACAGGTTCATTAAAAGGACTCAGCATGTAGAGTGATGCCAGCGCTGGCAGACGGGGTTTGGTTAGAAGAATAGCCCTGAGCCGAGAGCACTAAAGGTTCAAGTCATTTGGTAAAAGGGGACCCCCCTTTTCTGTCTGAAGCCACTTCATTTCCCTCCCCAATGACATAATTCTCAGGTAGTTGTATATCTGTCCAGAAGTATTCTATGCATATAAAAGGAAATGGATTGGCTGGTGATGCTCTGAAATAATGGTTCAAGGCAACCTTCTAATTGGATTCTTTCCTTAGTTGGGTTACACCTGACCCAGAAACAAAAGCAAGCCACATGGGGGTGGGTGCTGGGGCAGTTCTCTCCAGGGTGTTCCCTGCTACCAGGTTTTTGAAGTGCCAGTTCTTGTTAACCATACAGAACTGAATCCAGTGGTTTGGGCTGCCTTTAAAACCTCCATTTGCAGGCACAGACAGTGTCTCAGCTGCCACAGCCCAGGTGGTAGGGGTGGGTGCTGACTGCTTGGTGGGGAGTGATCTCTGACAAAGGGGACCTCGTACTGGTGCATCCATGTTTGTTTTGAACTTTGCTGTTTCCTTCCTTGTCCATCAGATGAAATCCAAGAAATCTTCTCTAGACTTCAGATTTCATCTTTTCCCATTGGAAACTAAGAATCCCTTTCCTGAATGGGGGATAATGGCTTTGGCTTTACATAAGGAATTGGTGGGCCTCTGGCAGTGTGCGCAGCACTGCCGGCCGGGCTGGCTGCCAAGACCACCTTGTTTGAAGGTGCCTGGAAGTTACTCTAGTGTGGTTATGCTCTTGTCTTCACACCATGGAGAGCTGGTTTACGATGATGGGATAGGAGTGGGGTGACCTGCCCACAGTAAGACATGGGGCTCCGGGAAGTAGGACATGCTTGGGCAGGCTCAGGACATGAGTACTTAGGTAGTGCGTGCACCTATGTCTGCTCATGCTTCTTCGAGTTGTGGTGTTTATGACTACCTGTGGCCAAAGCGCAGGGTGACCAACTGCCTGTGCCTGCCCGCTGTGGCTCCTGTGCTGTTGGGGCTGATGTGAGCACACTTGACCACAGCAGTGAAAGGTACTGGCCTCTCACGCCTTTCCGGGCTGTATGGGACCCATGGACACATGCACTAATCCATGTTACCAGACAACAGGAGGTGGCCTTGCCTACCACGTTTACCCGAGGAACCAGAGGGCATGGTCTCCTCTGCCCCCGGGATGGCTTCGGAAAGGTGTACCTGGGTGCAGGTGGATGCCAGTGGGGCTTGCAGAGACCAGGGCGGGGGGACCTGGGGAGGTGCTCAGTCAGCAGGGGGTAGGGTGAGGTGGGATCTGCCCCACTGATGTGTTCCCGAGGTGGAATAGTCTGTGCCAGGTGCTATGGTTCCAACTGGCATTTTCTTACTGGGCCTAAAGGCGTTTTTGTTTTGTTTTGTTTTTTCATAACTTTTAGGATTGCTACAATCCACTGGGCAGAGAAGGGCCCTGCATGACTGAGGGAGATTTGGGGCCTGGCAAGAACATTCTGTAATCCCAACCTTGATAACGACGTTTTGCTTTGAGTGCTCCAGGTGACTTTGTGGCCAGAAAGCTTCCAACAGTGAGGTAATAGTTAGCAGGACCTACGGCTGACTAGGAAGTGCCCCCTCTTCAGTTCACAGGTCATGAGTGATCTGACCTCTCCCCTGCCCTTATCTGTATCTCTCTCCTCTTCCTCTCTTAGCTGAGGAACTTGAAAATACAAAGGAGATCTCTGGGCCAGGATCTTCCGCTGGGGAGCCATCTCCTCTGGTCCCTGCACACTTTCCTGTCTCATGGGGCTTCCTCTTAGGTTCCCTTCTTTGCCACCTTTAGGCTCTGTAGTACTGAGTCTTGCCTGGGAGTGGTCATTGAAATGACCTCCGCTTTATCTCTGAATTAAAACCAAATGGAAAAAGTCCATAAAGGCCTCCAAAGGGAAAGCCCGACTTTTCCTGTTTCATACACTTCCAGTGGATTCTTACAGAAATAGCTCATTAACACCCTGGAAAGGTGGCCCTGAGCACTCATGTAATGCCAAGGTGCTTGGCAACATCCTGTGGTTAGGAGGCTTCCCGGCCCTAGGGAATGGCTTCTCCCCAGTGCACACAGTTTAATTAGGGTTTTTGATTTAATTAGGAGGCTTCTCTGAGCTTAGCTGAATTATGGTCACCGTTTCAGGATGAAGAGTTCCTGAGTCCCAGCCAGTGTTTTTTGTTAAAGTGGCTCCACCTGTGAGTGGAGACCCATTCCCAGAGGATGCTCCACCCACAGCACTTGGTGGCACTACCAGCCCATTACCAACGACTCTCATTCTAATGTGACCACAGGAAAACAGTAGTCATTTTCCAACTAAAGGGAAACCCTGCTCTTAGATTTGCTTACTTGTTTGCTGAAAGTAGCTTTTACCGTGCTGAATCCTTCCTGCTCTCTGATCCCCTGTCCTTTTTTCTTGATGTTTGCCCCTAACAATCCAGTTTCCACCACCTTAACATGTAATTGCATTTATCTTTGAAGGAGGGCTAGGACCACCTTAATCCTGAACACAGGTTCTAGGGGGTGACCTTGTTTTAAAAGACTTCACTGGGCTGTAATGTGCATGTTCAGTGACCAGGAGGCTCTGGGCCCAGCTCCCCTGTGGCTTTGCTCTGAGTGGCCATGTGGTGTGCACGTGCTGGACTGTCTGAACCGCTGGGCCTGGGGTTGGTGAACATTTACAGCTGTACTTCCTGTTGGACAGTCAGAGCTCCATGGGTGGGCCATGCTTCCCTGGTGTGTCCCAACTCATGGATCCAGAGGCCCAGGTGGAGGGCTGTGGACTCAAGTGGAGAGAGCAGTAACTACCAGGAACCAGATGGGGGGCCCAGAGGTTGCTGAAGGAAAGGGGCTGGTTTTCACTGAGGCACGTGACAAGATGGCTCTGCGCAGCCTGTATTAATATGGGTTAAGCAACTTGATCCGGTCTCAAGAATTGTGTCCTAGCAGTGTTCTCAGAGGCTGGGCTAAAGAGGGCTTCTAGTCAGATGAACTGATACCACAAAACCAGGAGAAACAGTATATATACTGGACAGCAGTATAGAGATTCAGAAAGATCTGGAAAGGCTGAAACAAGCCAAGTGAAAACGAATAGTTTTGTGCAGGTCTCTAAGAAGGTCTGCCCGTCAGGGGTGTGGGAAGATTCTGCTTTGGATGGGAAGTTTGCATGAGAAAGTCCTCAGACTGAGAAATCCTGAAACTGCCTAAAATGCCCCTTTGGTCCATGGTCACTGCTGCTGTTTGGCCTTGATGTGGAGCCTAGCCTTTTGGAAGGCTGCATTTGAGGGTCCTGTCACCCATCCCTATTCCTGGGGGAAAGTCAGGTCAACTCAGCCACTTGAATTGGGTCTTTGTGAATAGTGTTTCGTAGGAGAGAAGCATTTACGGACAATAAACAGTCCTGGGCTATAGGGTCAGAATGAGTGGGCATACCTGGGGGCCCCATGGGATCTTTATGTCCAATAAGTGTCAGACTCATGACTGTTCTTGAGACGTTGTCTTTTCTAATTAAATCAAAGAGTTGCTGGCCTGGGGAGGGCCATGTGGGCTTTGTGCAGCGTCCTTCTGCGAGGGTCAGAGGAGTTTGGTTCTCATTCATCCAAGACAAAAATGACTCTGTTTACCTTGTGTTCTTGCAAGTCAAGGATGACTGCTTTGGAACCATGCAAAGTGCAGGGTGTTTGGTATTATCTGCCTCGGGGGTCTGTTGGTTTCCATCAGAGTGTCCTGCAATTGCCCTGATTAACCAAGAGCAGATTTCATCCTGCTGACCCTAGGCTTCTGTTCTGGGTGTATTAATGTGATTTGGGGCTGAAATCCTTCTTGTTTCCTTGGAGCCCCTCTGTTAACTGTCAGACTTGCCCATCCACTGCAGTAGACTACTGCCAGGCCCAGTGCATATCGTAGATTGTCAGCTTCTTAGAGGTCAGGGTAGTCCTTTTCCTGCATCTTTTTATATTTCATTATTTTATTCTTTGAGAAAAAGTTCTTTACTGATTGTCTTGAATATTGGGCTCTAAGGGAGATAGAAACGAAAAGATCAGTGAGATGTTTTTATTTTGTCAGTGAGAGAGCAGGCTGTCTGCGGAGCCTGAGGCCCAGACTCCCCTTCAGGGGCCTTCCCCTCGCATCTCAGCAGAGACATGGAGTCAGTACTGCCAGCCTAACTCTTGTCCTTCTCCCACCCCTCCATCCTAAGGGTGAGCTTGTCGGCCACAGACTGTTACATCGTGCACGAAATCTACAATGGGGAGAATGCGCAAGACCAGTTTGAGTACGAGCTGGAGCAGGCCCTGGAAGCCCAGTACAAGTACATCGTGATCGAGCCCACTCGCATCGGTGACGAGACCGCCCGCTGGATCACTGTGGGCAACTGCCTGCACAAGACCACTGTGTTGGCCGGCACTGCTTGTCTCTTCACCCCATTGGCACTGCCCTTAGATTACTCCCACTACATCTCCCTACCTGCTGGCGTGCTGAGCCTGGCCTGCTGTACCCTCTATGGAATCTCCTGGCAGTTTGACCCTTGCTGCAAGTACCAAGTGGAGTATGACGCTTATAAACTGTCCCGCCTGCCCCTGCACACACTCACTTCCTCCACCCCTGTGGTGCTGGTCCGGAAGGATGACTTGCACAGAAAGAGACTGCACAACACGATAGCGCTTGCTGCCCTGGTGTACTGTGTAAAGAAGATCTACGAACTCTATGCTGTATGATTTCAGTTAGAACAGGGAGAGAAGCCAACAACCCAACCCATGGGAGACGAGAGAGTATTCAGATTGCACAGTAACATTTTTTTTGCTCTGTGAGACAACGGAGTCCGGGAAGCTGTTTGGGTTAATAGTTGTTATTTAAAAAAAATAACACACATCGCAAATGTACCAAGGGTTTTTCCAACTCATCACGCTAAGATGTGGATTTCTGTAACCCACAAGGGAGTCTGAGACTGCAAGTCTGGGCAGTGGAATGTCAGTGGAAGCTGAGGGGGTATGAATGTGCTTGAGGTGGGGGTCTTTAACTATATTGTTTAACTGTATCATCCAGAGCCAACCAGAAGCTATTGACCATTAAAATGATGAGAATTTCAACTCCAGGTGTCTTTTCTTTCCATGACTGTGCCTGCAGCAGCTGCTGCCATCTGCCTGTGGTAGGGGACCACCGAAGCTGCCCTGCTCCTTGGATAGGATGACAAGGCCTAGAGGTCACTGGGTCTCTGGGTTCATGTGGAGAACTAGGGCCTGTGACCGCTTGTCCAGATTCTGATTTAGGACACAAACTAATGTCTGCATATTTTTTTTTTTTCCTTCCCATCACTGTTGGTTCCCTGTACATTTTCCTTTATTTCACCTTTTTTTTTAATTTTAGATTATTCAGTACAGTTTCA
>CM052545.1:53951855-53962832 GCA_028533065.1 Trachops cirrhosus
CCCTCTCCCCTCTGGTCACTGACATCCTGTCCTCCATTTCAGTGTCCTTTGTTATAATTTACTTGTTTCTTTGTTTTGTTGTTTAGGTTCCTGTTAAAGGTGAGATCATATGGTATTTGTCTTTCATTGCCTGGCTTATTTCGCTTAGCATAATGCTTTCTAGCTCCATCCATGCTGTTGCAAAGGGTATGAGCTCCTTTCTTTCAGCTGCATAGAATTCCATTGTGTAAATGTACCATAGTTTTGTCTGCATATTTTTAAAGTACTGAAGCTGTTCCTGGTGTGTACCAAGTCCAACCCACTGCCCAAGGCTGAGGGAAGAGCCCTTGAGGAACCTCTTCAGCACCCTTACATGCCCATCTGGTGCCTCCATTCCACAGGTGCCGACTCCTCTGTGTCTCTCCCTCCACAACATAGTATATGCATCATCTTCCACATTCCCCTACAGCTTTTGGTAAATGGAAAATTATCCCCTCTACAAAGAAGTTGGTCCCCATGCTTTAACTGCAACTTGAAAGCCTCTGTTCTCAGCCATCCTTGAAGAGCTCCATAGCACTTCTGAAGGGTCCATCTTTCAGAGGCAGCCAGACTGAGTTTCCCCCTACTTTTAAAGGATCCATCTGGAAGATCATACCAGGGAGTAATGAAGGGGTGCATAAGAAAGCATCAAGGGGGTGACTGGGCTCTTTTCTGCAGGGAAAGATCCAGAGCTTTAACAAAGATTTCAAAAGGGACCTGTGGCCCATCAAGGTTGAGAAACTGATATAAGTCTAAGGGTCCTAGAGATAGGAATTCAGTTGAGTGCTACAGGCTAAAATAGTGCTGGGTAAACATAACTGCCTACGTGGTAGTCTGGCCATCTCGATCACAGTAAACTGGTAGTGACTGCAGTGCCCACAACTGCTCAGATGTTCGCTGGTTCCTGGGTGGGCATGGTGGGTCTTCTCTAGTCACCCAGATCTGGACCTGCCTGTAGATCACATTTCATGGGGGAAGTGCCTGGAAGCCAACAAGCAGTGGCTATCTCAAGTCAGCTGAGCAGCACTTACCAGAAACAAGCTAGGTGCACTGAACAAAGTGATTCCAGATTCTGAAATGCCACCTTAATTCTGTATCCTGTGCCAGAGAGGAGAGAATGTGGTGTTGGGGACTACAGGGCAGGGAGCGAGAGCAACAGAGCCACACCTGCCAGGTCTGGATGGCCTGTCCTGCTGTGGGTGCTGACTCACCTGTTGCCACTTTTTACAAAGACGGCACTGACAAGTGGGAAATGCTCACATGTAACATACCACAATGCTCTCAAAGAAACATTGAATAACTGTCAACTGAGAGAAAGCAGAGGCCAAGTTAGCTAGGCTCTCTCCTCTGCAGAGTCCACATACATGAGTCCTGTGTGTACTAGTTCAGTGAATGGATCATGCAATCAACCTGGTACCTGAGTCTTGTTTTAACTGCCCACCTCTCTCCAATTTCAGAGAAGAGCAAGACCCCAACTCATCAGGAAATGTGGAGCAGACCCTAGCTAACTTATTCCTATGTCTCTGTCCTTGGTATAGACTCTCTACTGCCCCCAAAGTAGTGTTCACATCTGGTTCTGCAGCTGTCAGTCCCTGATGAGGAAGGGTAGGGAAGCTCTCTCCTCAGTGCCTCCTGGGAACCAGGCAGTGTGCTCAGGGAGCTGTGCACTCATGCCACAGAATCCTGTATAGCTGCTGTTACTCAGCAGAGCAGATGCGCAGTGCTTCTGTCTGGAAAAACTCACTTGGTTTTGTTTTGCAGACTCTGATTTTAGCATGAAGCGGAAGACAGCTTGCTTCTGCTCTCAAACCAGTGAAACACCAGGAATCGTGAACAGTAAAGTGGAAAGTACCTTTGAACTTTCTCTGAAGGCAGAACTACTTCAGAATCATGTTTTTCAAACCTACCCAGCAGAATTCAAGGATGAAAGAGATGAACAGGGAAAACAACCTTTGAGGACAGAAAAGAAACAAACACCACTACCACTGGTGGCAGATGTTCACATTCAAGTGTGGGTTTGGGACTCCAAGAGCTGAAGGCCAGGCCATTCCTGGGCCAGCTCCCATCTTTGGAGTGCTCCTGTGAAGCGTGCACTGGTCCTCAGGAAAGTGCTGCATTGCCATCCACGTTGCCACCACTGCAGCAGGCTCCACAGGCCTTTACCCAAACAGTGCTCTCCATGGAGGGGCGTGGAACTCCAGAGACACCCAGATGGCTTTAGGTGTAACATGGACATCAAAGAACACTGCATCACTGGTCCTTTTTAGTCCTTTCCCTTGTCCTAGAAGCAACCAGGAACATCTGTGTGAGGTGAGCACATCTTTCATACATCTCATATTGCCAGTCTGCTCACAAGCAGATGGCCTTTGGATGCAGCCTTTAGTAGACAGTGGATTTAGCTAGATTTTAATGGTTTGGTTTGTGTTAAATTATTTTCTATTTATATGGTAGAATACAAAGTTTCTAAAGTTAAGTTTTAGAAAGTATTTAAAAAATGATAAGTAAACATTCAGTGGTATTTGAATATGACTCAAGTGTCATATCTAGGTTGAGACCCTTTTGTCTGCTCCAAGGTCCACTTCCCAGTCCATACCTGTGAGTCAGGGCTCAGCAGGCCACTGTCAAAACTGCTCCAAAACCGACCACCTCAGCAACACAGTTGATGCTGCCTTGATGGTGGGTATGCGCCTTTCTCTCCTACCTCCCAGGAGGGAGGTAGATGGTTTCGGAGGAGAGTGAAAAGCCACCCATCACGTCTATATCCACATTTCAACCATGGGCTCCTAGAATGTTCAGGTCATGCTGGGAGCTGAGATAGGTCACCAGATCTAATCCACTCCTTGTCCTCCTACTTCCAGGAAACTTGAGAGCCTTGAACACCCACACCACAGTCTGCCTATGGCCACTATTTTGAGTAGTTGTTTAAAATACAAGCTCCATAGGTTCACAATTAGGACGTAATATAACAGTGTAATATGGTAGCAAATTTTTATCCCAATTCAGGGAAGCCTGAACAGTTGACCCACAATTTGCACTGTCAGCTTCAATAACAAGAAAAGTTTCACCCTAAAGTTGAGTATGAAGTTCATTTATTCAATGAACCTCAATCATATATTAATAAGTCAGAAAGGTGGACACAGGCATCCTTTCTGGCTACTCTGCCACTGTCACAGCTAACAAATAGGCTGATTTCACCAGGGAGCAGTCACAGCTGTGGAACCCTTGCCACCTCACTGGGGTTCTGAGTCTCATACTAGAAGACACATGGGGTCCTGAGGGTTGTCCTTTCCCCCTTGGCTGCTGCCTCAGGAAACTCATCTTCTTGGAGTGGTTTCTGGTCCTATGGGCTTTGGGTGGGAGTCAACAAGGAAACTGAGGAATTCCTTTTTGGTACTAAAGCTGGTGTCACTTGGGATATGTCATATGATCGATCACATTAGCCTTTTGCTGTGCTGAATGACATATTGTAGGACCCTAGGAATGGATATGAATAATGCCATCTTAAACTATAGCCTTCTCCTTTTACTATTGGAAATGGACTCTGCCAAACCAGTTAGGCAAGTGGTCTTGGGTAAGTCAAACATGAAAACAACTGGGTCAAGGTGATGTCAGGCTGTCTTCTGATGTCAAGATTGAAACATTTTCTAGGAGCTGGCAGAGGCTAGAATTCCAAGGAGGCATGGTTATTCTAGTCTGTAAGGACTATGACTCTTAATGTTCCATTCATTTATTTCATATTCTCAGCATTAAAACCCAGATCCACATTGACTCCTTAAGAGTTAACACACACAGCTGGGAAGACACCTTTTTTGTTTCCCATTCTTGGCCAGCAGGGGTCTTGCCAGGGATCTGCAGGACACGTGTACCTCCATCTTTCCCACCTGTCAGACAAATATCCAGTAATACGCAGCTCTGTGTGGCACTAGGAGTTCTTGGATTTCTGCTCCCGTCTGGCCCGGGAGGCCATGAGGCTAAAGAAGAGCCCAGGAGCCAGAGTTCGCAGATATATGGCCAAGGAAGGCAACAGGTCAGCCAGGATCACGTCTTTCTTTTTCTTCACCACAGCAGTCAGAACATCTCGGGCCACCTCCATAGGCATTCGGCCCTGGGCCGTGGTCTTGTCCATAACTAAAATAAACAAAAGAAACACATGAACTTGGAAGGAAAAATCCCTGTCTTGAGTCAAGCTGCCAATGACTGTCGTTCAGCAGGCTCACCACATTTCCCATCATGAAGCTCTTCCCAGTCAGGAGGCAGGTGGTATGCCACCATCCCTGACTCTCCTGTACTTCAGGAAATGAGGACCCGTTCTGTGGCTTAGCATGTGAGTTGGGTAAGAGATGTGGGTAGGACATGGGAACAAGGTAGAAGGGGCCTCAGTCAGTGCTCAGAGCTGGTGTACAACAAAAAATGAGGACCAGCCCTGGCTGGTGTGCCTCAATGACTGAGCACTGGCTTGTGAACCAAAAGGTCACTGGTTCGATTCCCAATTGGGGCACATGCCTGGGTTGTGGGACAGGCCCCAGTTGGGAGGTGGGGGGGGGCGCGTGTGAGAAGCAACCACACTTTGATATTTCTCTCCCTTTCTTTTTCCCTCCCAATCATGTCTAAAAAAAATAAATAAAATATTTTTAAAAAAGATGAGGACTGGCCTAGGTGAGGTCTCAGAGGTCTGAACTAGCCCCTCGCACCACAGCTGAGGAGGGGTTTTCAGACCTTAGGCATTTTTGCCTTTTGAAACCACTAAGGATGTTGAACTATCAAATTCAACTTGGGCGGCCTAGCTTAAGTTCTGCAAGGCAGGGGTGGAAGAAGACTATGACACCCATATGCACTATAAGCTCACTACAATGAAAGTGAAGAAGTGAGTCAGAAGGGATGTCACACCCAATGTCATATGTTAACTGAATATGGAGGAGAAAAATCTTTGGTTGGTTTTGTGTGTTAGAGTTGCTCTGGGAGGTTTAGGAGGTATTAGGCTGGTTAGCAGCAACTGATGTTTCTTGATCCCTAGTAATCTGACAATTTTCCCAACAAAGCAGGACCAGTTGGCAGGCATAGAGGAGAGGCCACTATCACAGGCCATTAGAAACTAATTGTGGACTTCTGGTCAAGATGCAGGCATGGTAGACATGCTTTGCCTCCTTCCTCAGCCACAAAAAGAATTACAACCAAATCTCAAAACAACACCCAAAACTATCAGAAAATTGAACTGCATGGAAGTCTAACAACCAAAGATTTAAAGAAGCCCTATTCATCCAGATGGGTAGGAGGGGCAGAGACACTGAGATGGGGTGGAGAGGTGGCGAAGGTGGTGGAATGGACACAGGCAGTCCCACATTTACATGTGGTAGATAAAAATTGGGAGGGATACCTTAGGAGCAAGCAATCCTAGCCCCATGCCAGACCACACAGCCCAGGGTTCCAGTGATGGGATGATAAGTCAGTCCCCATAACCTCAGGCTGTAAAATCCAGTGGGGGTTGAGAGAACAGAAGAAACTGCCAGATTTTCAGGAAACTCCACTTAAAGAGCCCACACGATCTTAAAAACATACAAAAACTGTCCTGGCAGGTGTGGCTCAGTGGATTGAGTGCTGGCCTGCGAACCAAAGAATCACTGGTTCAATTCCCAGGGCACATGCCTGGGTTGCAGGCCAGGTCCCCAATAGCGGATACGCAAGAGGCAACCACACATTGATGTTTCTCTCTCTCTCTCCCTCCTTTCTCCTCTCTAAAAAGAAATAAAATCTTTTTTAAAAAAGTACATAAACCCACCCACTCTGGGATGCAGCATCAGGGCAACAGCTGGAAGGACACCAGTCACATATGGAGAGTGGGTGAAGTGTCTAGAAATGGGGCAGGTGCTGGGCAAACTCCCAGAAGCCATGCAGCAGCACAGTCTCCTCCCCAAGCCCTCCCCCGACAGAGTTACAAAGTGGTGAAATGGGTTGCCCACCCTGGTGATTACGTAAGTCTCCACCCCACACAATTTACAGGTGTCTTTTACAGGGAGTCAAAGCAGCTCTACCTAATACACAGAAACAAAGAGGGAGGCTGCCAAATCAAGGAGACAAAGAAATGTGGCCCAAATGAAAGAACAGAACACAACCCCAAAAAAGAACTAAATGAAAGGGAAACAGCCAACCTATCAGATGAAGAATTCAAAACTTTGGTGATCAGGATACTAAAAGAACTCAATGAGTACAGCAACAACATAAAGGAAGAAATGAAGGCTACATTAAGTGAAATAAAGAAATATCTACAGGGAACCAACAGCGAAGGGAAAGAAGCCAGGATTTGAATCAACGATCTGGAACATAAGGAAGAAATAAACATTCATATAGAACAGAAAGAAGAAACAAGAATTTAAAACAACAACAACAAAAAAAACGAGTAGATTATATGGACCCTCTGAGACATCTCCAAATGTGCCAACATCCAAATAATAGGGATGGCAGAAGGAGAAGAGGAAGAGCAAGAAATTAAAAACTTATTTGAAAAAATAATTAAAGAAACCTTCCCTAATTTGGCAAAGGAAATAGACATACAAGTCCAGGAAGCAGAGTCCCAAACAAGTTAGACCCAAAGAGGACCACACCAAGACACATCATAAGTAAAATGCCAAAGGTTAAAGACAAAGAGAGAATGTTAAAAACAGCAAGAGAAGAGCAGGTAGTTACCTACACAGGAGTTCCCATAGGACTGTCAGCTGATTTCTCAAAAGAAACTTTGCAGGCAAGAAGAGACTGGAAAGAAGTATTCAAAGTGATCAAAAGCAAGGCACTGCAAAGCTGAATTACTCTATCCAGCAAAGCTATCATTTAGAATGGAAGGGCAGATAAAGTGCTTCCCAGATAAGGCAAAGCTAAAGGAGTTCATCATCACTAAGCCATTATTTCATGAAATGTTAAAGGGACTTATTTAAAAAAAAAAGAAGATCAGAACTATGAACATTAAAAAGGCAACAAATTCTCAACTATCAACAACTGAATCTAAAAAGAAAAAAAAAAAGCTAAGGAAACAACCAGAACAGAAACAGAATCATTGGTATGGAGATCATTTGGAGGATTATCAGTGGGGAAGTGGAAGGAGGATAATTGGGGAAAAGGTACAGGGATTAAAATAAACAAGGGGATATTAAGAATAGTATAGGAAACGGAGAAGCCAAAGAATTTATATGCATCACCCATGGACATGAACTAATGGGGAGTATTGTTGGAGAGAAGAGGGGCACGGGGTGGAAGAGGGCAAAGGGGGAAAAATTTGGACAACTATAATACATAATCAATAAAATAAAAAATCCTTTTGTAAGTTATCCAAACTGCCTGCGTTTTCTACCAGCATGTGTTCTCATCATGTTTTGGTTAACACAGAAGAATAAGAGGTTTCTGATTGTTGCTTATTTTTAAATGCCCACAGAGGAAATTTCTTAAAAAGATTCTGTTAAGTATAAATAATATAAATATGAATCTCTCTGGATCTGTGTCTCTGGTTTCTATTGACTTGCTGAGTGAGAGAGCAGTTGCCCCCCAAGGCCTGGATAGTCTTGGTTCAGGTTGGGCTGTGGTGGGTGTAGGACCAGGAGGCCCCTGGTGAATGGAGAGTACAGACCCAAGAGATCACATCCAGAGAGACAAAACATAGAAGACAGTAGTGCTCAAGGGGGAGGCAGGTCCTATTCGAGCGTGGGAAGGCAAAGCTGGCTTCCAAAGCAATAGTACCCACGGGGCCAATCTACCTGAGAGGCAGAAACCGATTGGTCTCTGTTTGGCCTGCCTGTATCCTGGGGCCAGGCAGTTGGGCCCATTAGTGATGACTGCAGGTCAGCTTAGCACTCTCATTGGCTGAAGCAAGGAGATTCTGAGACTGGAGCACCCAGGCTAACCCCACAAGATTGGGCTTGTTGCTTTGAGTACCTTGAAATCAGTTTTTCTCAAGCTTAGTGGGTGTGGAACCATTTGGGTCAAGCAACCCATAGTTCCCATAAGGTTTATTCACATTAACTTCCCTTTAATTCATTGACAATGGGTTTATTGGAAGCCTGGCAGCCTTTCTGCTTAGAAACTTCCTTTCCAGCCCTCAAAGTCCTGGCCTACAGGGGCCCTGTCCAATAGCTGCAATGGGTGGTTAATGGTGAATGATTAGTCAGTATATATATAACCAACACTTATAGGCATTTTCATTTTAAAAATTATATTCAAATGAATGACCAAAGAATCATCAGATATGAGCAGAGTTGTCTCGCTGTGGCTAACCAACAGCTTTTTAAAAAAGAAGAGCCCTGGCTGGGGTGGATTGAGCACCGGCCTGCAAACAAAAGGGCACTAGTTCGATTTCTAGTCAGGGCACATGCCTAGGTTGTGGGCCAGGTCACCGGTTGGGGGTGCATGAGATGCTATAATCCATGTATCTCTCAAACATCAATATTTTTGTCCTTTTTCTCCCTCCCTTCCCCTCTCTCTAAAATTAAATAAAATCTTAAAAAAAAAAAAAGAAAAGAAAAGGGGCCTCACCTCCATATCTGGAGCCGTCAGCAGTGATGGCATTTAGAGAGAGGTTGGTGTGGATATAGCCAGGGCTGATTATGGTCACCTTGATCTCATACTGTTCCATCTCGGCACGAAGACAGTCGAAGAATGCCTGGGTCGCATGTTTGGAAGCTGCATCTGCAAAGGTTGTTGGCCAGAGGCAGGTGAGTGTGCTGGTGTGGGACGTGTCCTGGGACAACACCAAGTATTCATTCCCATTCATGCTTTTCTTTATTCAGAAAACTGGTTTTAAAATTGAAGATGATAAAATTACAGTATATAATAATGTTCATCTCCTTATTTTGAGAAGTACATTTAGTCCTTGTTTTTAGGAAACACCTAAAGTATTTAGGAGGAAAAGGGCAACATGTCTTCAACTTTCTTCAAATGGTTAAGGAAGGAAAAATTATAAATTTCATATATACATACATGTGCATGTATACACATATAATATAAGACAAGAATGTTTTATGATAAACATGATATAGATAAAATGTTAACAACTGGGGAATCTGCATGAAGGGTACAATAAGACTTCTTTGTATTATTCCTGCAACTTTTCTTTAAGTCAGAAATTATTCTACTTTAGGAGACTTCTGGCCAAGATGGAGGTGTACATAGATACACTATGCCTCCTTGCACAACCAAAAGAAGAACAATAAATTTAAAAACAAAAAACAACCAGAACTGCCAGAAAATCAAACTGTATGGAAGTCCAAACACCAAGAAGTTAAAGACACATTCATTCAGACTGGTAGGAGAGGTGGAGATGGGCAGCAGGGGCGGAGAGGACACAGGCAAGGCAGTGGCTGAAGGACTGGCTGGGTGAGGCAGTGGCTGGCAGCGCCATGCTTGTGTGCAGATAAACCAAGAAGAGCAACTGGGGAGGGAGACAGACAGACAACTCACGGTTCCTGAGCAAGAAAAGAAAGCCTCAAAACCACTGGCTAAAAACCTGTGGGAGCTTGGGGGCGGGAGAAACTCCCAGCCTCACAGGAGAGTTCCTTGGAGAGACCCACAGGGTCCTAGAACATAAACTAACCCACCCACCCAGGAATCAGTATGAGAAGGGCCCAATTTATTCATGGGTAGTGGGGAAAGTGACTGAAAGTGGGACAAGAGCTGAGCAAGTGGCCTTGTCCCCTCTCAGACCTTTCCGGCACCTACAGCGCCACAACACAACAACCTGGGTTACCCTGCCCAGGCCAATTCCTAAGGCTCTGCCCCTTACTATGTAACAGCTGTGCCAAGACAAAAAATATGGCCCAATGAAAGAAAAGATCAAAGCTCCAAAAACAGAACTAAGTGATGAAGAGGTAGCCAACCTATCAGATGCATACTTCAAAACACTGGTAATCAGGATGCTCACAGAAATGGTTGAGTGTGGTCGCAAAACAGAGGAAGAAGTAAAGGTTATACAGGGAACCAACAGTGATGGGAAGGAAACCAGGACTCAAATGATTTGGAGAAGGAAGAAATAAACATTCAACCAGAACAGAAGAAACAAGAATTCAAAAAAATGAGGAGAGGCTTAGGAACCTCTGGAACAACTTTAAGCATTCCAACATCCAAATCATAGGGGTACCAGAAGGAGAAGAGGAAGAGCAAGAAATTGAAAACTTATTTGAAAACATAATGAAGGAGAACTTCCCCAATCTGGCAAAGGAAATAAGACTTCCAGGAAGTCCAGGAAGCTCAGAGAATCCCAAAGAAGTTGGACCCAAGGAAGCACACGCCAAGGCACATCATAATTATATTACCCAAAATCAAAGAGAAGGAAAGAATCTTAAAAGCAGCCAGAGAAAAGGAGACAGTTGCCTATAAAGGAGTTCCCATAAGACTGTCAGCTGATTTCTCAAAAGAAACCTTACAGGCAAGGAGGGGCTGGAAAGAAGTATTCAAAGTCATGAAAGGCAAGGACCTACATCCAAGATGACTCTATCCAGCAAAGCTATTGTTTAGAATGGAGGGCAGATAAAGTGCTTCCCAGATAAGGTCAAGTTAAAGAAGTTCATCATCACCAAGCCCTTATTATATGAAGTGTTAAAGGGACTTATCTAAGAAAAAGAAGTTGATCAAAAATATGAACAGTAAAATGACAACAAACTCACAATTATCAACAACTGAACCTAAAAAAACAAAAATGAACTAAGCACACAACTAGAACAGGTACAGAATCACAGAAATAGAGATCACATGGAGGGTTATCAGTGGGGAGGGGGAGGGGGAAAATGGAGGAAAAGATACAGGGAGTAAGAAGCATAAATGGTAGGTACAAAATAGACAGCAGGAGGTTAAGAACAGTATGGGAAATGGAGAAGCCAAAGAAGAACTTAAATGTATGACCTGTGATATGAACTAAGGGAGAAGTGCTAGTGGGAGGGTGGGGTGCAGAGTGGAGGGGAATAAAGGGGAGAAAAAATGGGATAA
>CM052545.1:53963332-53983022 GCA_028533065.1 Trachops cirrhosus
ATGGAGGAAAAGATACAGGGAGTAAGAAGCATAAATGGTAGGTACAAAATAGACAGCAGGAGGTTAAGAACAGTATGGGAAATGGAGAAGCCAAAGAAGAACTTAAATGTATGACCTGTGATATGAACTAAGGGAGAAGTGCTAGTGGGAGGGTGGGGTGCAGAGTGGAGGGGAATAAAGGGGAGAAAAAATGGGATAATAGCATAATCAATAAAATATACTCTAAAAAATTTGAGAAATTATTCCACTTTTAAAGAAAAAAAACTCTATCCCCCCCCCCCACAAAAAAAAAAAATACTACTCAATGCCTAATGGGTAAAACATTCAAATAATACAGAAGGACAGAAAGTAGAAAAGTACAAGTCCCACATTCCAAGTCCTGGAGAATTTCATTCTCCAGAGGTAACCAACATTAATGGTGTCTCAGGATTTATTTTTTATATATCCTGTGTGCATATGCATATATGTGATTTTAATAGAGCTCATACTATTCATATTATTGCTGCAAGTAGCCTTCACCTGGTGACAACAGTCTCGACTGCCATGCAGACTTGCTACACCCCTCCATGAGTCCCTGGACTTCAGAACTGGCCCTTCACAGGTTGTTTCCAGGTTTTGTCATCAAAGCTATGTTATTAGTAAGCACCACTGCATGCACGAGAGCGTGTATACATAAAATCTGAGACTGGCTCTCTTAATGTATTTTGTTTAACAAACTTCCATAGAGTGGCTTTTCATCAGAAAGAGCTACTGAGCTTGCTCCACCTCTGAGAAATGGAGCTACCGCTGTTCTTCAGTGATGGCTCCACAATAGGAGGAAGGGGACACAGCGACCCTACAATATTTCTGGGAAACACACGGCATCCGCACTGAAAATCAGTTTCCTCCATTCAGAGTTCTAAGTGTTTCAGCCTTAAGAAAGGGGGATCCACTGGCCAATAAAACAGGAAGGGGAAAACCCCAGGAAGTGTTGCCACAAGTCACATGAGAAATTCAAGTGTCTGGACTTGGTACAGTGTCTTCTGGGGCCAGCTTCTTTGGTTTAGGCCACATTGCAAGGCCACATCAGTAGTCTGTGGGTAGGTGGGTGGGCAGGACTGTTCCTATCAGCATGATTCCAGAAGTGCTGTCCAGGCCCAAGGACTGAGAATAGGAAGTCATCCTGGGGATCCCCAGAATAGAAGGCTGTACCCTGACAATGAGTCTCCCAGAGCTCTCTGGCTGCAGGTCAGCAGCCAGGCTACGGTGACCTACTCATCACCACTGGTGTGCAAGTACTCAGCCCTCCTACCCACAAGGCATGGTGCACACTATACTGTCTGGATCACCTGACTTGGTCCTCACCACAGTAGTATGGGGGATATAAAGCTGCTCTCCCATTTTATGAGAAGACACCAGCACTCACCACTGTGCTCAGGAGGCACTGCCACATTCAAGCTGGTCATCATAAAGTGCCCAGACCAACCACGTGTGATTTACTTTAGTCACAAGGTAAGTGGAGAACAAAACTCAGACTAAATCAAAGTAAAGTTTTGAAATAGTTTCATACCAAGAACATGGTGTATCTTTTACCCTGACTTACCTATTATTTGCCTCATTTGCTTTATCATTGGTGATTAAATATATATGTATAATCCAGAACCATTTCAGCAGCCTTAGATGAATGGACAGGAGTTGAAAACAGAAATAACCACAGGAACAAATATAGATACAGTGCTTCATAATTTACAAAGGATATTTTTTGAAGATTTTTAAAAATTTACTTTTTTAGACAGAGTGGAAGGGAGAGAGAAAGAGAGGAAGAGAAACATAAATGTGTAAGAGATACATTGACTGGTTGCCTTTCTCACACCCCCCAACTGGGGACCTGGCCCACTACTCAGGGATGTGCCCTGGCTGGGAATCAAACTGCCAACCTTTTGGTTCACAGGACGGCACTCAATCTACTGAGCCACATCAGGCAGAGCTACAAAGGACTTTTCATCTTCATTTGTCTCATTTCATCTTTAAAACAACTTTGTGAAGTATGTAAGATGATTGTAAGACTCATTTCATAAGAAAGGAAACGGAGGGTCAGACAAGTTAACTTGCCAGAGGATCTACAACTACAACCAAAATGTACAGCTGGGCTCAGAAAGAAAGAGTAAGTTTCTGTGGCATTTCCAGGTCAGGCAGCTAGATGTCTGTCCCATGCTCTCAAAGTGCTGAAGCAGTTCTACCCTCCCTGCCTTCTCTGCCAAGTCTGCTGGGTGTGGCTGAGCTGAGCATTTAGAGGTGGTGAGAGCAAGAGTTGGCTCTAAGTATTTACTTCCAAAGGCTGGAGCAAAGAACAGGAGTCAATAAGACAGTCTGTGAAATTACCTTTGAAATCTCTTAAGAAAATTAGATTCTGTTTGCTTGCTACATGATGGCAGACAGATGAATGAAATGGTATCTCAAAATTTTGCAATAGCCACTCACATACATGGAGGTGAAGTGTGACTTGCAAGTCAATGTGGCAGTTTTGATTATTTGATCCTACCTATTTCAACTTTTGGAAATTTATTTTACTTAAACCCTCCCATGAGTGCCTAGAGATATAAATATTTAAGGATGTTCTATGTAGTATGTAACTGTTAATGGTCAAAAACTGAAGGGGAAAAAAATCCTTAAGTGTCCAGGAAAATGGCTAAATAAATTATGTCATATATCCATTCAATAAATTACTATATATCCACTTAAAAGGTTTAGGTAAATCCATATATATTGATGTAGAAAGATAAATTGCTGTGTGAAACAAGCAAGCCACAAAACAGTATGCATAACATGACCCTATTTTTTGTATGTTTGATCATATGTAGAAAAAGCTTGGAGGCATATGCCCAGAGTGATACGAAGTAACAGTACCTGAGGGCAGTGGTAATCAATAATTGCAACTAACACAGGCATGGTACTTATGCCTGGCGCTGCTCCAAGCACTTCACTCAACAAAGCCCATCCCCATTTTGCAGATGAGGACTGGGGTGGCCGAGTGGTTGGGACACTTGCACAAGGTCACAAATAGGGGATAAGAAGTAGACCTGGGACTTGAATCTGAACATTCCCTGCTCAGGAGAACACATTCTGATGAAGTTCTTTCATATTCTGTATTGAGTATTTCTCTAATATCTGCATTCTGGACAGAAAATGTGGTATTTCTATAATCGGGAAAAAACAAAAAGAAGAACATTTGGGGGAGGGAGAAGGAAGTACTCACATGCCGATCGAAAAGGAATGCTGATTTTGCCCTGGATGCTGCTGATTGCCACGATGTGACCCTGTCGCCTTTTGATCATGGAGGGCAGGAGTGCTAAGGAAAGAAGTCAGAGACTTTATAAGAGGACTTTTCTTCTGGTCACTGCACCCAACACTGAGAGGAGGTGTCCTCACTTATTAGATTTCATTGGATCAAAGAAGGTGAATGGAGAAAGCCCTCCATGGGGAAGCCCATGTTTTGTTAGAACTTTTAGGCCTCCTTCGCTTGGCAGACTTCCAGCTGGCACGTAGAGGGGAGGAGCGGGGAGGAGACAGAGAACAGCAGACAGAGGCCTCATCACTAATGGCCAGCTCAGTTTCCTAGAGAGCTCTCCCCTGGAGGGAAATTGTGCCTGGACATGAGAGTATCTCTACTATGTAGGGTTTATGCATGACACTAAGAGGAAATGGAGGCAATGCTGTACAAAGGAAGCTGTCACTGAAGAGAGCATCTTGATTTAAAGCTAGAAAGCAGATAGAGAAAATGCAAATAAAAATCTGGAAGAAGCCAGCACCCAAGCTGTAAACAACAGCACCTTTTCCAGGGTAAAACAGAGGATGAAGACAGGCAACATTCAGCTAACAAGGAACCAAGTGACATGAAAAACAACAACAAATGTGGAGGGCCAAGCAGGATAGTGCGTGCCAAGGGAGCTGGAAGCAGGCCTCGGGTTCAGCACAGCTGCCCCAGGCCACGGAAGACTGCCTGATAGATTGTTGTAAGAAAAGAATGACTTGGCTGCTTGCTATATCACCATACCAAGAAGGAATAACAAATGTTCTTAAAAAATAATGTGTACCTAGCCTTGCAGTTTGTCTTTCTCACACTCTGCTTCAAAGCTGCCTCAATATATATAGCCTGACCTCACCAATAAACAGTTCCCTCCTCTGCATCCCAGAGAAGGGACTCCACCTGAACCCTCTTTAACTCTGTCTCTTCATTTCTCAATCCCCTGTCGCCCTCCCTTGGGACCTGACTGATCTAGCCACGCTGGTTGTGGGAAACAACCCCCCCCACAACACATCAGTGTTCTTTTTTCTTTCGTCTAAGACTCACCTTTCGTTAGAGCTACTGGGCCAAAGTAGTTTGTCTCCATGACTCTCTTGTCCACGTCCGTGGTGGTGTCTAGGATGGCGCCGCGGTAGCTAACCCCAGCATTGTTGATGAGCACATCAACATAACCAAAGAACTGCAGGATCTCAGCTGTTGCTGCAACAACAGCACCAGGGTCTGTGAGGTCGAAGGTCACTGTGAAAGGCTTGTGTGCCTGCACCTGGTCAGATATGACAGAAATCAAATGCACCTTCAGAGTAACAGGCCATGTGAGCCACATGTCCCTGCTGTTCTGAGTTAGAGTGGCCCACTGGGCATGGCTGAAGCACCTTTCTTCTAAAGAGATGTGGCCTGGGGGATCCTGCCTACAGTGATTGTATCTGATGTGGGCAACTTTTCCACTGAATTGACAATTACTATTAGAGCCAGACAGTAAGTTCCACAGGACAGGGATCACACAGGGTATAGGTTACTACACAGATTGCCACAGGAGCTATTAATCATGGCTCCCTTACACCAGCATTGTGCTGTATATTATAACTAGTTAAGCAGTGACCCTGCTGAGAGGTACTATCCTTCTCAGGTTAGGTCACTTTAATTTTTTGTTCATGAAACATTTTCTATATATCCCTATGTGCCAGACACTGGGAACACAGCAGAAAACAAGACAGATAGGGTTCTTTTCCTCCTAAAACATACAGTCTAGTGGAGAAGACAGACAAACCGTAAAGAATGCCACAAAGAACTGTAAGAGACTAGAGAAATGAATAATTGAGCAATCTAACTTACAGGACTTCTCAAGTGAGTTAAACAAGAGATAAAAAAGATGTGACATCAGAGAAGATGGCAAAGTAGGAAGTGCCAAGAATCCATTTTTCAACCTGGACAACTATACTGACAGAAACTCTCTGAAGTGGTACTTCGGTACTCATGCTTAATTTGTTCCAAATCTTGTGAAGAGTGCCAAAACTGACAAGTACAGGACTGTTCATGAGCTACCATGAGACTGACATCTCTACCACTGTTTCATTGTGAGAAAGGAGCACCCACCGAGTAGTGAGCAAGTACCAACTGGCTGAAATATTTTTTATCATCAAAATGCAACAAGTACAGGGTTTGATGAGTTCTGAGGCTGATAAGTACTGAGGTATGACTGTATTTCAGAACTCTGGAATCTATATGAATGTTTGCAGCTTTCAGGAAGATTGCTGGGTTGGAAAATTATAGATATTGTGGTCATTTTTAGCCATCAGTTCAGTGGTGGCTATCCATCCCCAATCCACCTGGCCCTGTGGCAGTCAGCTATGGGAAAGACAATCAAACACTTCTGGTGGGTGCAGTTTGAGGGAGCCAAGGTAGGCAATAAGACCTTGTCTTCCAAATATCTGGGTATTATTCTGATGGTACATTGCTGGTCTGAGCACCAGGGTGCAGCATGGAGAAAGATTGGTGTCTTTTAACCACTACTAGCTGACGTGGCTTCCAGTAGATTTAAAGAAGTCACATATTTTCTTTGGTGTTAAAATATATATATTATATATATATATATTCCCAAACAACATACCTGAGGATGCCCAAATGATGGGCTTCTTACTAGACAAAGACTTTAAGACAACTGTCTTAAAGATGCTGAAAATACTAAAGGAAAACATGGACAAAGGCAGAAATTGATGTATGAGTATAAACAAAATGAAAATATAAATTAAGAAATAAAAGTTATTTTAAAAATTCTGAAACTCAGAAGTACAATAACCAAAATGAAAAATATAGTAGAGGGTTTCAATAGGAGATTTGAGTTACTAGAAAAGATAATTAGTGAATTTGTAGACAGGACAATTGAAATTATCAAATCTGAGAACAAAAAGAAAATGAGAATGAAGAAAACTAAACAGAACCTAAGGGACATATGGGACACCATCATGTGGATCAATATATGCATTGTGGGAATCTGAGAACAGAGAGAAAAAAGGGTAGAATATTTGAAAAATAATTGCTGAAAAAAATTAAGAATATGAATCTGCACATCCAAGAAGTTCAATAATACACAGGATGAACTCAGAGACTCACAGTTAGACACATTATAATAACACTGTCAAAATACAAAGAATTCTGAAGACATCAAGACAGAAGCTACTTCTTACATAAAAAAGATCTTCAAAAAGATTCATCACCTGACTTATCACAAACTTTGGAGGCTAGAAGACTGTTTATCAAAGTGCTAAAATAACTGTCAACCAAGAATTCTATATTTGATACAACTATCTTTCAAAAATAAGAGAGAAATTAACATTCCTAGGTTAAACAAAAGCTGAGGGAGTTTGTTATCACTGGACCTGCCCTGCAAGAAATACTGAAAGAAGCCCTTCAGGTTTGAAATGAAAGGAAGCTAGACAGTATGACTTAAAGCCATCTGAAGCACTAAAGATTGGCAGTAAATTAAATACATGGGCAATTTTAAAAGCTGATATTATATTTTAAAAAATAATAAGTAAAAGCTAATATTATTGTAATTTTGGTTTGTAACTCTACCATTCATTTTCAACACAATTTAAAAACATGCATTTAAAAGTGATTATTAATTGATGTTATTGGATAAGCAAAGTATAAAGATGAAATCTATGACAAATAGCAGAAGGGGGAGGACAGAGGTGTACTGGTGTAGAGCTTTTGTATGCTATTAAAATTAAGTTGACCATGGATCCAAGACAGCAGCAGAGTAGGGGGAAGATACACTCACCTCCTCCCATGACCAAACTGTAATTACAAATAAATTATAGAATAATCATCCTGAATAACCAACTAAAGACCAGATGAGAGTAGTTACAACCAAGCACTTGCAGAAGAAGACACTTTAAGACAGGTAGGAAGGGTGGAGACATGAAAAAGGATGGCCTCATCCCATGGGTGGTGGCTGAGGTTCCACAGGGATATCTCAAACACGGAGGGTTCCTGATGAGAAGCGTGGGGTCTCATCACCAAGCCAAGCTCATCAGCCCAGAGGACCAGAGCTAGAAGAGGTGCCCACATAACATCTGGCTGTAAAAAACAGTGGGGACTGACTTCTGTCCATCAGGGAGAGACAGAAGTCCGCTAGAGACATAGGCACCCCTCTTAAAGGGTCAGTGCACACAATTTTGTTTGTAGCCACTCACCCTGGATTCTGCAGGAGAGAGGGTGGACCAGACCAGAGTCATGTGGGAGTCTGTTGTGTGTGGCTCTGGGGAGAGAGCTGAAGGAACAGCCCCTAGCGTCCCTGTGCTGAGTCATTCTCTCATACTGCAGACACCATCTTTCTTGGGTGGAGCAATCCTCTTCATATGGCATCAGTCTCAGAGAAATCACTGGTCCACCTTCCAGACTCCCTCTCTCCCCACTCTGCATAACTTATGCACTGCTTAGAAGTCAGCCACCTTTTATGGGGTGTAGAGTTCTGGGCAGACTCAGGGAATGTCAGTGATTGAGTTAATGTGGCTTTGGAGCAAGGGTCATTTTTCCCACTTACCCAAGAAACCAACTAGTGCTTCCTCCTCATGAAAGACCCTCTAGCCTCACCTTCTGGGCTTCAAATGGACTGACCCATTTGGCTCCTAGTGGCTCCGCCCTGCCAAGGACTGAGCAGAATCTGGGACTGACTGAGTTGTTTGGCTGTGGGGCGGGGGCTACAGTCCCTACCTTCCGTGAAGCTTGACCAGCACATCCACCACATGGGAGATCCACTAGCCCCATCCTGCCTCTCACAGAGACCCTACCAGTGCTGAGCTCAGGCTACACCTGGCAGAATCCAGGATAGACTGGGTTATGTGGCTCTGGGACAGGAGCCATTACCCCCTCACATGCCCAAGCAGGGCAGAGCCTTCCCTTCACATGGCCAAATCTTGGTCTGTTTGGGTTGGATAAACTCTGCTGGCCTTGCCCTGATGTCTCCCTGAGACTCTACCACAAAGGTGTGCAAGCACCCAGTGGGTGGCAGACAGACTTGGTATACCCTGGGACTTTTGCTGAGCAGCCTCAGACCCAGAACTGGCACTCAGTTTGAACCTGTATCAGTCTAGTGAACACCACTCACTTCTGGACTCACTAAGGACCGACCTAATGCAACTTGAGTACTGCCAGACGCTCTTTCAATGACTGAGTCTAACAGGCAGCCAGTAGGCAGAGACAGGCAGAGGCAGATCTCAGGGAGCGTAAGACTTTGGCTGACTAGCCCCTGGGCCCAATGCTGGTAAAAGCTGGCATCGGGGTGCAGGTTGATCCTTCCCATGCATACCAAAGCTCAGCAAAAACAGCCATAAACTGGGGATGGATTTGTAGCTACAAACAGGTTGCTAGGGGCAGTAACAGGCAGCATCAGACATTAGTCTGCACCAAAGTCCCTCCCAAGAAGGCCAGAACCAACACACCCAGACTCAGACAACATCAGAGAAGAATCCAATAAGCATCACAAGTGGCATATCCAAAGGGAGATCTTGGGAGGCACCAGACCCTGCTGAGATGAATTCTGCATCATGTGGAAAGTACCAGCAGAGCAGCCTCCACACTATGGTCAAGGTTAAGCCTCACAGCCAGCAAGCCTGAGGGTTGATCCCAGCATGAATGGGCCAGTAGCAATCAAGACTCAATTACAACAGGAGGGCCCACATAAGCCACACACAGGACATTCATGGAGCACCCCTATCAGGTGATCAAAGAGACTGTGCCACTGACCCCACAGGATACCTACTTTATTCTTAAGGCCACCCTACCAAGACTGGGAGTCATAGCAAATCTACCTAATGCATAGAAAAAAACACAAAGAGGCACCAAAAATGGGGAGACAAAGAAACATGCCTCAATGAAGGAAGAGGAGAAATCTGCAGAAAAAGAGTTAAATGCAATGGAGGTAAGCAACTTACAGATATAGAGTTCAGAAAAATGGTTATAAGGATGCTCAAGAAACTTAATGAAAACTACAAGGTACTTAGTGAGAACTACAACAGCATGAAAAAAAGACATACAACACATAAAGAAAGGAACATGAAGAAATAAAGAATACAGTGTCTGATGTCAAGAATACACTGGAAGGAATAAATAGATTGGATGAAGCAGAGGGTCAAATCAGTGATTTGGAAGACATGGTAAGAAAAAAAACACTGAATCAGAGCAGTAAAAAAAGAATGAAAAAAATGAGGATAGTTTAAGGGACATTTGGGACAACCTGACACGTAACAACATCCACATCATAGGGGTACCACAAGGAGAAGACAGACAGCAAGGGATAGAGAACCACAGTGAAGAAATAATGACAGAAAGCTTCCCTAATCTGGTGAAGGAAAAGACACACAAGTGCAGAAATATCAGAGTCCCAAGCAAGATGAACCCAAAGAGTCCTGGCTGGTGTGGATCAGTGGATTGAGTGCTGGCCTGTGAACCAAAGGGTCACTTGTTCAATTCCCTGTGAGAGCACATGCCTGGGTTGAGGGCCTGGGTTGTGGGCCAGGTCCACAGTGGGGGCACATGAGAGGCAACCACACATTGATGTTTCTCTCTTTCTCCCTCCCTCCCCCGCCCTCTAAAAAATAAGTTAAAAATAAAGAGAGAATCTTAAGAGCAGCGAGAGAAAGTTACCTACAAAGGAGCTCCCATTAGAATGTGAGCTGATTTCTCAACAGAAACATTTCAGGCCAGAAGGGACTGGCATGAAATTTTCAAAGTGATGAAAAGCAAGGACCTACAGTCAAGACTACTTTACCCAATAGGGTTATCATTTAAAATTTAAGAAGGAATAAATAACTTCCCCAAAAATAAAAAACTAAAAGAATTTGTTACCACCAAACCAGTATTACAAGAAATAGAGGAGAGGGAGGAGCTGGGGAGAGGGAGGAGAAGGTGGGGGAGGACAGAAAAGAAATTAGTTGAAAGAACAAAATGGCAATAAATACATACCTATCAATAATCACTTTAAATATAAATGGCTTAAATGTTCCAATCAAGAGATATAAGATAACTGAATAAGCAATAAAACAAAACCCATATATATGCTTGATGTGGACCCCAGCTTGTGGGGTCTGCCACATTGCGGATGAGACTAGAGAGATTAACACAGACTGCCAAGTCCTGTGGAGGAAATGGGATGGTGCAGCCACTCTCTCAAGGGGAGAGCACCTTGATGCACCTCAGCGCGCCCTGGCCACTCTCTCAAGAGGAGAGCGCCCCAACCATTGCCTTGACAAGCTTTTATTGGGTTCAATTTGCATAGGAATAAAGCTCATCAATCATTGTCAGGCAGAAATGATTAAATAACAGTATATACAGTATACACGCTCACTTAGTGGTGTCTACTGCCCCCACTGATTAGTACAGTGAAGTCATCATTGTTTACGCACGTGCATTCCAGTCACTCTCCTTGGCTGCCAGGTTCTTATTTCTGACAGAAGTCAGTCCCCACTGACAGTTGTGCAAACTGTTCAGATAGATAACATTCAAAGAACTCTGAGGGCTTATTCTGAGTCAGGGTCAGATAAAGGGTCATAAAACTTTAGGGAACAAATTCACTTCCTGCTTGGTCCCTTATTATTTAAATTGAGGGTATTAGCAAAGTAGGTTTCATAGGATGTTATGCATTCTTTCTTAGGCCTGATTGTCCTAGGGAACCTGCCCTTTCCAGCACAGGGTGGCACCCACCTCCGGCATTGTTTCAGGCTTAAGTCAGGCAGGGAAAGCAAGGCAGCCAAGATTAGGAGACTTCTTGCAGACAGAATGAGTACTCAGGCTATGTCAAAGCGGAGGGGTGAGAGTCCATCATCCCCTTTTTCTATAGCCCCCCCCAAGTCCTTCCCTGGGGCCCCCATGATTGTGCCTGTCTTAGGTCGCCCCTCCCTTGAGGAATCTTACCTGTTATTGGCTAACCGATCACGCATTGGGGCCCAAGCAGGGTGAAGTAAAGGGGGCAGAGGCAGCGCCCCTGCAAGAGAGATAAGCTTTGTCTCCTTAGTGGCTTATGGTCCCAAGGTCGCTCACTCAGCCTTAGCCATGGTGGGGTTACAGCTCCTGAAACCAGGCAGGGCAGTTCCCAACACATGCTGTCTATACAAGACTCACCTCAGAACATAACACACATAGACTAAAAGTAAAAGAATGGAAAAAAGAAAATTCATGAAAATGGGAAGAAATAAGAAGCTGGGGTAGCAATACTTATATCTGAAAAAACAGACCAAAAACAAAGGTTATAGTAAGAAACAAAGAAAGACACTACATAATGATAAAGAAAGTAATCCAACAAGAGGGTAAACATTTATGCACCCAATATACAAGGTGTGTTCAGAAACTATCCAGCCATGTAATAAGAAAAATAGAGACATTATTGATGAAGATACAAGATACAGGGAACATTGTACACAGGACAATGATGCCTCAGTCCTCTTCAAAGTAGGCACCTTGGGACCTCACACAGTTCTCTCAATTGCCATCAGCTGCCCTATCATATTTTCCTGAAACTCAAGGATGGTTTGAAATTTCTTCCCTTTCAAAGGTGATTTTAAGTTTTGGGAAAAGCCAGAAGTCACAGGGCGCTAAAGCTGGGCTGTAGCTGGGCTGAGTCACTTGGGCGATTTGATGTTTTGCCAAGAAACTTTGCATACGATGTGATGCATGAGTGGGTGCATTATTGTGATGAAGCTTCCAATCACCAGGTGCCCATAGTTGCGGCCTTCTAAATCATCTGAACAGTTTCTGTGCAGGAATGTTCAAGCTTAATGTAAAATTTGATGCAGATTCATTGCTCTACTCACTCATTTTGAATGTGATGGCCACACAGTACACATGCTCACTTAGTGGTGTCTACTGACCCCACTGATTAGTATAGTGAAGTCATCATTGTTCACGCACGTGCATTCCAGTCCACTCTCTTTGGCTGTCAGGTTACATCAATGTTGTGCAAACTGTTCAGGTTATATTAACTATGGTGTACTTTTTCTGGACAGACCTTACAGGAGTACCTAATATGTAAAGCAATTCTTGATGGACAGAAAAAAAAAAGAGGTAGACAGTAATACAGCCATAGTAGGGAATTTTTAAAACCCCACTGACATCAATGGATAGATCTTCCAGATAGAAAATCAATAAGGAAACAGTGGCCATAAATGCCACATGAGATCAGATGGATTTAATTGACATCTTCAGAGCATATCACCCCAACACAGCAGAATACACCTTCTTTTCAAGTGCACATGGACTTTTTTCTAGGAGAGACTATATGTGAGATCACAAAACAAGTTTCAGTAAATTTCAGAAGACTGAACAAATGGGACTACATTAAACTAAAAAGTTTTTGCACAGCAAAGGAAAACATCAACAAAATAAAAAGACAGTCCACTGAAAGGGAGAACATATTTGCTGATACATCTGATAAGGGGTCAATATCTAAAATTTATGAAGACCTTACAAAATTCACCACTAAAAAAACAAAGAACCCAATTAAAAAATGGGTAAAGGACCTGAACAGACATTTCTCCAAAGAAAACATATACATGACCAATATCACTAATCATCAGAAAAATGCAAATTAAAACCACAAAGAGATATCACCCTACACCTGGCAGAATAATTATCATCAATAAATCAACAAACACCAAGTGTTGGTGAGGATATGGAGAAAAGGAATCATAGTGCACTGTTGTTGGGAATGGCAGATTGATGCAGCCACTACAGAAAGCAGTATGGAATTTCCTCAAAAAATTAAAAATGGAACTACTTTTGACCCAGTGATTTCACTTCTGGGAATATATCAGAAGAAACCTAAACCACTAATTCAAAAGAACATCGGCACCCCTATGTTCATTGCAGTGTTATTTATGATAGCCAAGATATGGAAGGACCCTAAGTGTTCATCAGTAGATGAGTATATAAAACAACTATGGGATATTTACACAATGGAATACTACTCTGCCATAAAAAAGAAGAAAATTTCACCCTTTGTGACAGCATGGATGGACCTGAAGAACATTATGCTAAGTGAAATAAGCCAGTCAGAGAAAGACAAATACCATATGATTTCATTCACATGTGGAACTGAATGAACAAACTGAACTAACAAACAAAATAGAGACAGACTCACAGGATGACAGCTATGGGGGGAGGTAAGGAGGTGAAGGGATACAGCAAAAAGAAAAAAGGACTCATGGACATGGATGACAGTGGGATGATTGTAGGGGGAGGGTCTAAATGGTAATGGAAAAAATACAGTAAATTTTGTTTTTAAATTTAAGAAGACTGAAATCCTATTAAGCATCTTCTCTGATGATAATGGTATGAAACTAGAAATGAATCACAAGAAAAAAACCTTAAAAACTGATAAAGGCGAGGAGGCTAAATAACATGTTATTAAACAATAACTAGGTTAACAATGAGATCAAGAAAAATATCAAAAGATACACTGAAACAAATGAAAATGAAAACAAAGCAACCCAAAATCTATGGGATGCAGGGAAAGCAATCCTAAGAGGAAAATTTATAGCATTACAGGCCTATCTCAAAGAACAAGAAAAATCTCAAATAAACAATTTTACTTTACACTTAAACTTGAAAAAGAACAACTAACATAGTACAGAGTGAGTAGAAGAAAGAAAATAATAAAGATCAGAGCAGAAATAAATGAAAGTCTAAAAAAGATGCAAAAGATCAAGGAACACAATAGCTGGCTCTTTGAAAAGAGACACAAGATTGACAAACCTTTAACCAGACTTATCAAGAAAAAAAGAGAGAGGACCCAAATAAATAAAATCAGAAATGAAAGGAGAAGTAATAACTGACACCACAGAAATACCAAGGATTGTTAAGATAATATTATTAATAACTGTATGTCAACAAATTAGACAATCAGGATGAAATGGACAAATTCCTAGAAACAGAATGTCCCAAATCTGAATCAGAAAGAATCAGAGAATTGGAACAGAGAGATTACAACTAGTGTAATTGAAGCAGTAATAATAAAAAAAAACTCCCAAGAAACAAAAGTCCTGGACTAGATGTCTTCACAGGTGAATTTACCAAACATCCGAAGAACTAACACCTATCCTTCTCAAAGTATTCCAAAATATTCAAGAGGAGGGAAGACTCCTAAATTTATTTTATGAGACTGGTATTATCCTAATTCCAAAACCAGATAAAGACACTACAGAGAAAGAAAATTATAGGCCAACATCCCTGATGAACATAGATGCTAAAATCTTCAACAAAATATTAGCAAACAAGATCCAGCAATACATCAAAAAGACCACACACCACGATCAAGTGGGATTTATTCCTGGGATGTAAGGTTGGGACAATATCCACAAATCAACAAATGTGATACACAGCCCTGGCTATCGTGGCTCAGTTGGTTGGACGGTGTCCCACAAACTGAAAGGTCATGGGTTCTCTTCCTGGTCAGGGTGCATGCCTAGGTTGCAGACTTGGTCCTTGCTGGGTCACATAGGAAAGGCAACTGACCACTGTTTCTCTCCCTGTCTTTCTCCCCGTCTTCCCCTCTCTCTAAAATCAATAAGCACGTCCTTGGGGGAAGATTAAATATAAATATAAAAAACAAAAAAATTAATGCAATACACAACATACAACAAATAATGAACAAAACCCACATGATCACATGTGGCAGAAAAAGCATTTGATATAATCCAGCATTCATTTTTGATAAATATTCTCAGCAAAATGGGCAAGGAGGGAACATATCTCAACATAATGAAGGCCATATATGACAAACCTACAGCCAACATAATACTGAATGGCCAAAAACTACAAGCGTGTTGCTTAACATTGGGAACAAGACAGGGATGTCACTTTCACAGCTCTTATTCAACATAGTACTGCAAGTCCTAGCTACAGCAATCAAATAAGAAGAAATAAAAGGCATCCAAACTGGAAAGGAAGAAGTAAAACTGTCATTATTTGAAGACATGATACTATATATAGAAAACCCTAAAGATTCCACCAAAATACTACTAGAACTGATAAATGAATTCAGTCAAGTAGCAGGATACAAAATAAATATCATAAATCAGTTTCATTTTTATACATCAATAATGAACTATCAGAAAGAAACTAACGAAACCCATTCACAACTCCATCAAAGAAGAAAAACACCTAGGAATAAATTTAATCAAAAATGTAAAACACCTGCACTCAGAAACTTATAAGACACCAAGGAAAGATATTGAAGAAGATACAAATAAGTGCAAGTATATACCATGTTCATGGATAGGAAGAATAAACATTAAAATGTCCATATTCCCCAAAGCAATATCAAGATACCAATGGCGTATTTCACAGTACTAAAACAAATATTCCAAAAATATACATGGAATCACAAGACATCTCAAATAGCCACAGCAATCTTGAGGAAGAACAAAGTTGGAAGAATTATGCTACCTGATATCAGACTATATACTACAGGGCCATAATAATCAAAACAGCATGGTACTGGCATAAAACATAGATCAATGGAACAGAATAGAGGGCCTAGAAATAAACACATTCTTTTATGGTCAAATAAAAGACTATTTTGACAAAGGAGGCAAAAACATACAATGGGGTAAAGATAGTCTATTCAATATATGGTGTTAAGAAAATTGGACAGCCCTGGCTGGTATGGCTCAGTGGACTGAGTGCTGGCCTGTGAACCAAAGGGTCACTGGTTCGATTCCCAGATAGGGCACATGTCCAGGTTGCAGGCCAGGTCCCCAGTAGGGGGACATATTGATGTTTCTCTCCCTTGCTTTCTCCTTCCTTTCCTCTTTCTCTAAAAATAAATAAATAAAATCTTAAAAAAAGAAAATTGGACACATATGTGCACAAGAATGAAAATAGGCCACCCTCTTACACAATACACACACATACACACACACAAAAATACTCAAAATGAATTAAAGACAAATGTGAGTAGTCCTTAAACCACAAAACTCCTAGAAAACATAGGAAGTAAAATCTCAGACATTTCTCTTAGCAATATTTTTTCTAATACATTGTCTGGGTCAAGGAAAACAAAAGGAAAAAATAAACAAATGGGACTACATCAAACAAAAAAGCTTTTGCACAGCAAAGGAAACTATCAGCAAAATGAAAAGACAACCCACTGAATGAGAGAACATATTTGCCAATGATATATAGATAAGGGGTTAATATCCAAAATTTATAAAAAGCATGTAAGTTTCAACACCAAAACAAACAAACTGAAAAATGGGCAGAGGACCTTAATTGACACTTCTCCTAAGAGGACATACAGATGGCCAACAGACATATGGAAAGATATTCAAAGTCATTAATCATCAGAGAAATGAAAATTAAAAACACGAGGTATCACCTCACACTGGTCAGAGCGGCTATCATCAATAAATCAAAAAACAAGTGTTGGCAAGGATGTGTAGAAAAGGGAACCTTCATAAACTGTTGGTGGGAATGCAGACTGGTGAAGCCACTGTGGAAAGCAGTATGCAGTTTCCTCAAAAAATTGAAAGTGGATCTGCCTTTTGACCCAGTGATTCCACTTCTGGGAATATATCTGAAGAAACTCAAAACAGTAACTCGAAAGAATATGTGCACCCTTATGTTCACTGCAGTGTTATTTATAATAACCAAGGTTTGGAAGCAGCCCAAGTGCCTATCAGTAGATGAGTAGATAAAAAAAAGGTGTGGTACAATTTACACAATGGGATATTACTCAGTCTTAAAAAAAGAAGGAAATTTTACCCTTTGAAACAGCATCAGTGGACCTGGGAACATTGTGCTAAGTGAAATAAACCAGTCAGAGAAAGACAAATATCATATGGTTTTACTACTATGTGGGATCTAATGAACAAAATAAACAAAACAAACAGATTCATAGATACAGAGAACAGACTGACAGCTGTCAGAAAGGAGGGAGGTTGGGGAGCTGGGTGAAACAGGTAGAGATTAAGCAAAAAAAAAAAGCTCACAGAAAAAAAAACCATAGACAACGGCATGCTGATTAGCACAGGGGAAGTAGGGTGAGAGAAGGTAGAAAAAAAGGGGAATAAACAGTGATGGAAGGAGAGTTGACTTGAGGCAGTGAACACACAATACAATATGTACATGGTATATTATAGAATTATACACCTGAGACCTATACAATTTTATTAACCAATGTCACCACAATAAATTCAATTTTTAAAAATATGGAAAATTGAAAAAATAAATAAAATAAAAAAAACAAGCCCTGGCTGGTGTGGCTCAGTAGATTAAGTCTGGCCTGCAAATCAAAGGGTCACCAGTTCAATTGCCAGTCAGGGCACATGCCTGGGTTGCGGGCCAGGTCTGCTGTTTGGGGCGTGCAAAAGGCAATCACATATTGATGTTTCTCTCTCTTTCTTCTTTCCACCCTTCCCCTTTCTCTAAATATAAATAAATAAAACATTTAAAAAACAAATATAAAAATATAAATTAAAAATTTATGAATAAAAAAGGGTATGCACACCCTATTTGCAATAGTCAAGATATGAAAGTAACCTAAGTGCCAATCAATAGATGAGTGAATAAAAAAGCTGTGGTATATTTACACAATGGAATATTACTCAACTATAAAAAAGAATGAAATGTTACCATTTGTGATAGCACGGATGAACTACAGGGTATTACGCTAAGTGAAATAAGTCAGTCGGAGAAAGACAAATACCATATCATTTCACTAATATGTAGAACCTAAAGAAAAAAATAAACAAAATTGAAAGAGATTCTGAGACAGGCTGCCAGAGGACAGGGGGTTGGACCACTGGGTGAAAATCTTGAAGGGATTAAGAAGGACAAATTAGTAGTTACAGAATAATCATGGAGATATAAAGTACAGCATACAGGCCTGGCTGGTATAGCTCAGTGGTTGAATGCCGGCCTGCGAATCAAAGGGTCGCTGGTTCGATTCCCAGTCAGGGCACATGCCTGGGTTATGGGCTAGGTCCCCAGTAGGGGGCATGTGAGAGGCAACCACACATTGATGTTTCTCTCCCTTTTCCCACCTTCCACTCTCTAAAAATAAATAAATAAAGTATTTTAAAAACACAAAGTACAGCATAGGGAATACAGTCAATAATATTATAAGAAGTATATATGGTACCAGGTGGTACTAGGAACAATATTGGAGGGAACACTGTGTAGAGTATATGATTGTCTAACTACTATTGTGTACACTTGAAATTAATACGAAATGAAGAGGCGTAGGTAGATACAGTTTGCCTCCTCGCACAACCAAAAGAAAGACAACAACAACTGTAAAAACAAAACATAACCAGAAGTGCCAGAAAATCAAACTGTATGGAAATCCAACAACCAAGGAGTTAAAAAACAAACATTCGTCCAGACTGGTAGGAGGTACAGAGATGGGCAGCTAGGACAGAGAGGACTCACAGCAAGGTAGCATCTAGAGGACCAGGTAGTCCCACATTTGCATGCAGATAAACTGGGAAGAACAACTGGGAAGCAAGACAGACTGCACAACCCAGGGTTCCAGTGCAGCGAAAAAAAGCCTCACAACCTCTGACTGAAAAAAACCTGTGGGGAACTTCCGGCCAAGATGGAGGCATAGGTAGACGCACTGTGCCTCCTCGCACAACCAAGATAGGGACAACAACGATATAGAAACAAAATAACAACCAGAACTGACAGAAAATTGAAGTGTATGGAAGTCGGACACCCAAGGATTTAAAAATAGACTTTCATCCAGACCGGTAGGAGGAGCGGAGTTGGGTAGCCGGGCGGAGTTGGGTAGCCAGGCGAGGGACACGGAGTGGAGAGCTGAGCACCCAGGGCCGGCGCGCAGACCCACAGCAGGCAGACCCTGGGCGCACAAGCAGCAGGGGTAGGTGGGCCCCGGCCAGGGGGTGGCGACCTGCAGACCCAGCGAGGCAGCCATTGGAAAGCAAGGCACTGCACACAACTCAGGGTCCCAGCACCGGGAAATAGAGCTTTGGGTCACTGACTGAGAAGGAAGGTCCCTCAGGGTGCACAGGCCCAACCACACCAGAATTGGTGCCGGAGGGGCCCTGTTGGCTTGCGGAAAGTGGCGGAAGGGTCTGGGGTCCTACAGAAAGCAGAGCAAGCGCCATTGTTCCTTCTCGGACCCCGCCCCCACATACAGCATCACAACCCAGCGACTGGGGTGCCCCGCCCTGGTGAACTCCTAAGGTCCCGCCCCTCACTACAGGGGCTTGACAAGACCAAAAAACAAAACAAAACAAAACAAAAACAGCAAAAAGATGGCTCAAACAGAAGAAGAATTGAAAGCTCCAGAACCCATCATTTTAAGCGACCAAGAGATAGCCAACCTATCAGATGCACAGTTCAAAGCACTGGTTATCAAGATACTCACAGAATTGGCTGATTTTGGTC
>CM052545.1:53983522-54002312 GCA_028533065.1 Trachops cirrhosus
ATGGAGGAAAAGATACAGGGAGTAAGAAGCATAAATGGTAGGTACAAAATAGACAGCAGGAGGTTAAGAACAGTATGGGAAATGGAGAAGCCAAAGAAGAACTTAAATGTATGACCTGTGATATGAACTAAGGGAGAAGTGCTAGTGGGAGGGTGGGGTGCAGAGTGGAGGGGAATAAAGGGGAGAAAAAATGGGATAACTGTAATAGCATAAAACTAATACAAAATTATGTTGAATAAAAAAATTAAAAAGAGCACACAAAAAATTAAGTCAGCCATACGTCCTAGGATGGGCATAATTCAAAAAAGAAAATAGTAAGTGTTGGCTATGATGTGGAGAAATTGGAACTCTTCTGCATTGCTGGTAGGAATTTAAATGGTATAGCTGCTGTGACAAACACTGTGGCAATTCCTGAAATGATAAACATAAAACTACCAGTTGACCAAGAATTTCTGCTCCTAGGTATATATCCAAAAAAATTCAAAGCAGGGACTTAACTGATACATGTACACCAATGTTCACTGTAGCATTCACAATAGCCAAAAGGTGGACACAACTATAGTGGCCATGAACAAATGAATGGATAAACAAAATATGGTACATACATACAATGGAATATTTTTCTGCCAATAAAAAGGAATGAAATTCTGATGCAAACTACAATATGGATGAACCTTGAAGACATTATGCTTTGTGAAGTAGCCAGACACAAAAGGACAAATATTGTATTTTTCCACTTATATGAGGCGTATAGAATAGGCAGATTCATAGAGACTGAAAGTAGATGTTTCTAGGGGCTGGGGAGACAGGGATAAGACCCAAAAGGACAAATATTGTACTTTTCCTGTTGTAGTTGTTTGCTTAGTTTGTGTTTTTTTGTTTTTGTTTAAGGGGTACAAATTTTTGTTGGGGATGATGAAAAGGTTTTGGGTATAGACAGTGGTGATAATCACATACAGTGTGAGTATAATTAATGTGACTGAGTTGTACACTTATAAATGTGTAGAATGATAAACATTCTGTCATGTCTATTTTTCCACAATTAAAAATTTTTTTAAAGATTTTATTTATTTATCTTTAGAAGGGAAGGGAAGGAGAAAGGGAGAGAAATAGCAATGTATGGTTGCCTCTCGTGGGTCCCCTGCTGGGAACTGGACTGCAACCCAGGCATGTGCCCTGACCGGGAATCAAACCACGATCTTTTGGTTTGCACACCCACACTCAATCCACTGAGCTACACCAGCCAGGGCACACAATTAAAATTTTTAAAGTCATTACCAACTTGTCGTTTCCCCCTCCACCAACAACAAAAAGAGGGATGAGTAGGTATTAGCCAGGTAAAAGTGGGGAGGGGAGTGGTGCTAGTAAGTGGTGGGGTTGTAATTTGAACTATATGACAGTTCTTCCTCAGGCTGTGGAGCCCAGTTTGTTGTGGAGAAATGCTACCTTCCCAATACAGTGTGACCATGTGGATGCCCTGCATGTCCAGTAGCCCAGGAGTGGGCCACTCTCCCAGCAGATGAACTGCATCCCTCCCCCCAGAAAACACACCCCTGGGCTCACCTTGGTGGCCTGAGAAGCAGCGAGTTCTTTGGTGAGCTGTTCTAGGGCCTCCCTATTGCGGCCACAGAGCACTAGCTTAGCACCTGCAGCATAGAAGACTTTGGCACATTCTAGAGGTAGAAAAGAGAACATTGATGACAGAGGAAAATCAATGCCTTTCTTCCCCAATGCAGTTCAAACTTGCCCAATGTTTCAGAATATGTATTGTTTCTACATGCACTGAACACATATATATTAGCCCTAGTTATGGCCCAGGCATGAAGGTAGGAATTGGGTCCAGAGCTTGATGAGCTCTGTTGTTGCCTTAGAGAGCTCATATTCAGTGATGTGACAGATATCCAGAGGGCAAGGAAAACACAGGAACTGGTTGACAGATTTGTTAGGTACTATGTCCAGAACATTCCATAATCATCTTTAGCTCTGAATACCCTGTGAGCATCATCCCCATTTTCACAGCTGAAAAAGCTCAGCAAGATCAAGCGATATGCCTGTGACAGGCAGCGCGAGCTGTGTGCAGCATGTCTGTCGAGGCCTATGTTCCAGCTGTTTCCCAAGTCACTTGAATGCGACAGGTACTTATCTCCAGGGGCTGCTTACATGGTTCTAGAAAAACACAGGGGACATAGGACTCTGTTGAGAAGGGCTGGGGAGGCCTGAGGGGCTGTTTTCTGGAGAGTGCAAGAGGCAGAGGCAGCAGAGTCTGCAAAGTGCCTGAGGGGGCATAGACAGTGCAGCTGGTGCAGAAAGTAGAAAGTTCATCAGCCTTTCTCCGCTGTGAAATAATACGACTGGAGAGTAAAGTGCTGAAACCTGCTGAGTGCCTACAACAGTAAAAGATTCTAAAGTGGGGCTGCATTTTAAAAGGCACCCTCCTGCGGAGTAGGAAGGAAGGAGACTGAAAATGACCAGGCTCCACTGAGCCCATTTATTACATTCCAGGTGATGATGAGGACATCAACTAAGACTATGGCAAGGAGGAGTCCAGAACTATCTGGGCACCTTTATTAGTCAACATTCTTTTTGTGGCAAGAAAAAGAGACTCAACTCACAATGCAGCAAAACCAAAAGAGATTTATCAGGAGGATTCTAGGACAGCTCAAGAATTAAGAAAACAAGGCTGAATGGCCAAGATGTGGAATGACAGGTGTGGGGGCTTCCCAGGGCCTCTGGCAGCAGGACCCAGCTCTCTCAATGCCAACATATCCTTTCTGCACCTCCCCAGCCCCGCTTCCCCACAACACGGAGCAGGCTCTGTGCTCACATCAACACAGCTCCCCTGCCAGACAGGAGGGACCTTTGACTTGTCTCCTCCAAGCTCTTGCATCAAAATCTCAGTAAGAGACTGTGCTCAGCTGTGGTGGAGCAGCTTCAGTAGGACTAGCCCAGCAAGGGTCCGACTTAATCCCCCTGAGGTCAAAGAGAAGGGGCAGAGAGGGGAGGCCACCAGGATGCTGTGCTAACCTAGGGGGAAGGGGGCTGGAGCAGAGGGTGAGGTCCTCTTGCTTCTCACTTGCCCTGCCCCCATACATGTCCTGACTAAATGTTGTGAAAACTGACAGCTTATGAAAACCAGTACAGCCCAGTGGTCCAGGGAACAGACTAGACTTCCTGTGTGCAACTCTGACTTCCCACACTTACTGGTTCTGTGGTCCTGGGTTAATTTATGACCTCTGTGTTTCTCACTTTCCTCTTATATAAGATGAAAGAAGTTCTGTGGTCCTGGGTTAATTTATGACCTCTGTGTTTCTCACTTTCCTCTTATATAAGATGAAAGATGAAAGCAGCACTGGAATGGAATGAATTAAAGTAGGTACAAAGACCATTTAAAAAAGTACTATAGAAATGTTGTTTTTGTATTTCTGATCTGCCATTTAAAAATGCTCTGAAAACTGACTGTTGGTGAAAATTGAAATGCAAGGGTTTAAAGAAGCACTGCCTGTCCTCACCCAAGGTCTCATCTCCTCACAGGCCCCCTGAGCAGGTCTGCACATGTAACAGGGTGCAGCCCAGAGGGGAACCCCAAATAGGGATTTGGAATGGGGTACAGAACTCAAGGTGTCCAGGAAATATCAGAAAGACATAAGATGTCCTCACTCCTTCCCCCAGCAGGTGTGAGTTGGGGGAAGGGACACATGGAGCAGGGTCATTGAGAGCTGTTTTGTACAGCAACAGCTTTGCAGCTAACTTCTGGCATGGTCATTTAACATATCTATAACCTTTAACTGGGTGCATAGATATGTTAAATAGCTGTGGCGATGCCCTGCGTCGGAGGGATGGGAATGACTTCCACCCAAGATAAAACTGCGGGGGAGCAGATCCCCCTGGTTACAGCACCTCTATGAGAGCTTGGACAAGACTGGCTCCATGACTTGGGGACACACCTGCCCAGACTCACAATGGCAGCCCGGTAAACTTGGAATAATACAGGAATGCTAGCAGGTGTAACTGATTGTAGGAGGAGTCGGAAATGGGGGTGCAGAGGAAGACTGGCTCGGGGATTTAAACCCAGACACAGCAGCCATGTGAGAGAGGACCACGCGGCTTTGCCAGAGTGGGGACCCCCGCAGCTTTGGTAGAAGAAGACCACATGGTTTTGGGGTACTCCCTTTGGCCACGTGGCCTAGGAAGCAGGAGAGACTTTGCCTGGAAGAAGGGTTAAAGAACTCTTGCCAGTAGGCCACGAGAAGGTGCCACATGGCTTTGGATTAACTGGAGATCCTGAATGGCAACACAGCTGATGGTGATGGCAGCCTGAATCACGGACTTCTACTTCTTTTCCTGAGAAACAGCACCCCAGTTTAGGGCAGAGGGAGAAGGAAGGAGAGTGTGTGTGTGTGTGTGTGTGTGTGTGTGTGTGTGTGTGTGTGTGTGTGTGTGTGTGTGTGTCTGTGGGTATCCTAAAGGTCTTTGATATTTTGATGAAGACATTAGGTCCCTACTTTAAGACTGTATAGCTTTAAACAAACATTTCCTTTCCTTTTCACAAATCTCTGGCATTGAGAGACATCTTTCCTCTGGCCATGGACAGGTGAACCTAGTGGGGGGTCCTTTCTGTAAATAGTATATCATACCCGCTTGACCCTGTTCTGTAACACACAGACCCCTCAGCCCCGAGCCAACCACTGTTCCAGACTGAGTCTGAGAAGCTGAGGTGGTCAGCAGTGGCTCAGTGCACTGTTGGCTCACAGAAGGGACAGGGCTGCCCTGGAACTGCTCCAAGAGGGGTGAGGGATCAAGGCTATCACTTCCTCTTGATGAGGTAGGAAGGTGGGAGGGTCCAGGCAGTGTTACTGGTTTGACAGCCCTTCCTCCACAAAGTGTCAAAATTCCTTAAAGTTAAAAGGCTTCCAAACCTTTCTTCTGAGCGGAAAAGAAATTCTAGGATCCTCCAGGAAGAGAGGAAAGTTTGACCTCTGGAAGGTCTTAGGGTGCAAAGCCCTTTCATTGCACTCTGCTGTGCCTTTCGCTTCTCCTATAGTTTCCACTTTGCCATACCCAGGCCTGCACCTCCCTGCACATCCCCAGATAGAGCTTTCTGCAAAGAGGTGCTAAATGTACTAAATCAATACATTTTCACTTGTGCTGTATCATCATCCTCGAAGATCTGGTTCATCTGTTCACTGGCTCAGCCCGACAAAGGGCACAAGTCCCGAGAGAGCTGCAGCCCCCGCTTTCTCTGCCTGTCCCTGGGTGATCTGGTCAGGGTCACAGCCACTGTCCTGCCTACCCTGTTGTTCTTCTCAACAGGGCAGCAAAGGCTTCAGGGGCTGGAGTGGGTGAGGGTGGGGGCGGGCTGCATTCAAAGCCAGACTCCAGCATTCCTGAGACCAGAACTGCTCATTCGGTTTGCTAAATAATTCCCAAAGATTAGGAATTCCCAGTTCTGTTGCCTTCCTTGCCCCATTCTGTCCTGTCCTGACCAACACAATGGGCATTTTGTGAGGTGCCACTAAAGGGTGCAGACACACAGAACCACAGGTGCGGGGAGGCACGCTGGTGTATAAACAGTTTCTGGATAATGGTCACCTACATTCTGCTTAAGCTTTGTTTCCGAGCAGAGCCAAAAAGGGAAGACATTAGTTTGTGTAGGGAGTGACAGAGGTGAAAATAACAGATTGGAAGGATTCCACTTTCATTTTTGAAAAAGCTGATACAAGGAGGCAGAGGGTCAAGGGAAAAGAAAGAGTCTCAGGTACTATCTTCCCTGCTTTTGCGGCACTGTTGGCTTTTGTCATTCAAGACAACTGCTCACAACTTCAAAGCTTAGGCTGGCTGAAGTGGGCTTCCAGAGCCTCCTGTCCCTTTACAAGGACAAGTGTGTATAACATAAATATACAAAGCAGGAGAACTGTAGGAAACTGTCACAGGTCCATCACATGACTCGAACCTCCTGAGTCCTAACACTGGGCAGAGCCACCCAGGGCGGCGCTGGGTCTCGCCCCTCACAGCAACGTGCCCAGGCCGTTGGTGGCAGGAATGTCTGCACCTGAAAGGGATGCTTGTCAGTCTGGTCCTATTTTATCTGGCTGGAGGGGAAAGAGATATATGGAATCCTGTCCGGAAGGTGTTGAATAGGGCCAAGTATAAGCGGAGTGATTTGGACTTCAGGAAATGATTGACATTCTTTCTATCTATCTAAATACATGCAGGGTTTTTTCCAGTTACATTTACTACTCCCTTTACAGTCTTAGTGTCTGGAAGAGGAAATGTGGAACAATGAAGAGAACAATGCCCATCTCCAATGTCCTTCTCAAACATCCACATATTGGAGCACCAGCAATTCCATACTTTTCCATTCTAGCCAACTCTGAAATCCTCCTTAAGGACTCAAAAAAAAAAAAAATGCTTCTTTCCAAGATTAAGAGAAGCATCTGGTGATTACCCTATATATAGTATCTGAGTAAGGTCAGAGGACCAACTGTGGTAAAGGGCCTGGAGGCAGCTGTCCCTATGCAACACGTCTGGGTATCTAATGACAGACCCAGGGGTCACCCCTGGAGACCTCATCTAAACATCAGTGTGGCATACAAAGGGGTCCATACCAGCTAAAGCCTTCCCAGTCCCCTTGGCTGACTGCAGCACAAGCCCCATCTGCTCCTCCGTGCTCCTGCAACACTCCAAGTGCTTACCAGCCCCTGCACAACCATGCTGCTCCTAGTCTTGGGCCAGCCCTGCAATGCCCTCCCTGCTGGCCCACCCTTCCTCTTCCTTGGCTTCACCCTTCCCCTCTCTCCCTCAAGTGAGACAAAAATGAGTTCTGCAGTCATATGTGGGCTTAAATCTTGGCTTCACCCTTTCTGGCTAGTCATGCCTTCTCTGCATCTCATCTGCAAGGATTCAGTGATACAAAGCACAAGCCCCACATACAGACGCACCTTCCTCCCACCAGGCCTGGTGGGAGCACCCATTACTGAAACAGCAGTGTGCTGAGACAGGTGCCTGCCTCTTTCAGTCAGATCTCGGGCTCCCTGAGGGACACAGACCTATCTGTCATCTGTTTGTCCCACCTGGCCAGAGCCTTGCACATAGGAAGCACTTCATCAGTGCTGGCTGTACTATCACCAACCAAAAAGTACAGCAATGGGGGATTTACCACAGTTTGGGGTGCTTTTCCACCTCCCATGGAACTGGGCTCCAGTGTGGGCGGGTACTGTGGGGATGTGATGTGTGTGTGTAGGTGCAAGGGCAGGGGGCTCCACGCCACATGCCTGAGTTTGCCCTCTGTATGCTCTGCTGTAGGAGAGGAAAACTTCCTTTCTTCCCTTCTAAGTGCTATGGCTGTTCTAATAATTAAACTGGTATAACAGATCAATAGTAGAAAAAATTTTTTATTTTGTATATACAGGATCCCCTCCACCACAAATATGAGGCTATAAGAAGTGAGCAAAGCAGGCAGTTTTAGTACCTTTTAGACAAAACAAACAAATAAACCAATAAATTAGTGAAAATTGACAAGACAAAGAGGTTTGAGCTTTGGGCAGTAAATTAGCAAAGAATTAACAAGGTTTGTTTATACAGCCTTCTTGGCCTGAATTTACCATCTCTCATGATAAAAGATACCTTCTACTTTGTGGTACAGGGAGGGCACCTTTTTTTAAAAGGTTTTATTTATTTAATTTTAGAGAGAGGGGAAAGGAGGGAGAAAGAGAGAGAGAGAAACATCAATATGTGTTTGCCACTCACACTCCCCCCTACTGGGGACCTGGTCCTCAACCCAGGCGTGTGCCCTGACTGGGAATCAAACTTGGTCAACCCTTTAGTTCACAGGCCAGCACTCAACCCACTAAGCCACACCAGCAAGGGCATTTTTAAAAAATATTTTTCAGTCACAGTCTACATTCATTATTTTGTATTAGTTTCAGGTGTACAGCATAGTGCACAGATAATCACATGCTCTACTGGTGTCTTCCTGCTCCCTGATGTTTCCAGTGCCCACCTGGCACCCCTGACTACATCAGGGAGGGCACTTTCACAGGGGGGATACATTCTGCTTCCAAGGGAACAGAGGAGGCTCAAAGGGTCCTGTCCTCCTTATACCAGCTGTTTCTTAAATACCTTTGATTCAAAATAATCAGTATGCCAACATGGCATATTTTGGGGTGACATATATTTCTCCCCTTCACTGCCAAAGTCAATATACATGTTTGGAAGGGAAATGATGACAGCTCTACGGAGTCATTTGTATTGAGAGGAGGGGTGGTGACTGGTTCCAGACCTGTGTCCAGCACACAATTCTTGGGATCAAGCAGCTCAGCGTGCTCTCCAAACTGAAATGGAACTAAGCTGGGGAACTCGATGAGCTAAGGCCACACTCATCCTGTTTCCAGCCCTTCCAAGGTTGTGGCCAGGGTATAGCTGGAGGTTCAGCCAGTCGACAAAAGGCCATAAACCAGGCATGCTGGCTGAACCCAGGAAAAGGCATGCTTTCTTTGATCCTCAAGGAGGTAATTAGTTGTCGACATTTAAAACTTGGGAGCCTTCACATAAAAGCCCTATTTCAACAACCAGCTGCAGCTGAGCAAAGGCTGCCCCCTTAGGTGGGACATGCAGGCTCCAGTTTACCATGGCCTTCCTCACTGGCCTTTGCCACCGACACGGATGCTGAAAGTCTCATTGCCCTCACACTCTTTCTTTTACCAACTGGACAGAGGATGGTGACATACTCTTGTTCCCAAGTCACCAACCTGCTTCACTTATTTGCACCTGTGTTGTGATCCCCGAGTAGCTGAGCTGCTCCCCAAGCCCAGGCTGGCCTTCCTCCCCCTGCAAGCACTGCCTCCAGGACCCACCTCGCCCCAGTCCCGAGGTGGCGCCTGTTACGACCACCACAGCATCCTGGAGGCTGGCCTTCGTCCACACGCGCTGCAGCAGCTTGAAGAGGCTGAAGATGCCCACACAGCCGAACAGCAGGGGCAGGATGGCCATGGAAGTCATGACCCTCACTGTCAGCAGATGCTTCCTGGAAGAACCAAAACCAAATAAATCGATGACAAAATAGGAGAACTCAAGACAATTTGCCAACCCTCTTTCCGTTAATGCAACACAGAGCCCAAACATCTCTTGTGAGGACCTCAGCTCTGAGTCAGGTCCTGGGCGCTACACTCTCACTCTGCATGGACATGGGCAGACTGCTGCGCCGCAGACCCGACGATACGAAACTAAAAATCAATCACAAATAAAAACCAACTGAAAAATACATGAAGACATGAAGGCTAAATAACATATTACTAAACAATGAATGAGATCAAGGAAGAAATCAAAAGATACCTGGAAACAAATAAAAATTAGAGCACAACAACCCAAAAATCTATGGGACACAACAAAAGCAGCTCTTAAAGAGATATTCATAGCATTACAACCCTACCTCAGGAAACAAGAAAAATCTTAAACAATCTTAATTTACACTAAAGAAACTTTAAAAAGAACAACAATAAAAGTCCAAAGTGAGTAGAAGAAAGGAAATAATAAAGATCAGAGCAGAAAGAAACAAAATAGATCTACAAGAATAATACAAAACATCAATGAAACCAAGGGCTGGTTTATTGAAAAGATAAATAAGATTGATAAACCTTGAACCAGACTCATCGAGAAAAAAAAGAGAAGAATCAAATAAATAAAACCAGAAATGAAAAAGAAGTAACAACTGACATCAAAAATACAAAGGATTGTAGGAAAATAATTAAGAACTATATGCCAACAAATTAGACAATGTGGAAGAAATGGATAAACTTCTAGAAACATACAATCTTCTTAAATTGAATCAGAGAGAATCAGAGAATCTGAACAAAGAGATTACAACTAGTGAAATTTAAGCAGTAATCAAAAAACTCCCAACAAACAGAAGTCCTGGACTGGATGGTTTCACAGGTGAATTTTACCAAATATTCAAAGAACTAACTATCCTTCTCAAACTATTCCTAACAATTCAAGAGGACGGAAGACTCCCAAGTTCATTTTATGAGGCTGGCATTATCCTAATTCCAAAATCAGATAAAGACCCTACAAAGAAAACAATTATAGGCCAATATCCCTGATGAGCATAGAGGCTAAAATCCTCAACAAAACATTAGCCAACCAATCCAGCAATACATTAAAGTCATACCATGACCAAGTGAGATTTATTCCTGGGATGAGAGGATTGGCACAATATCCACAAAATCAATAAATGTGATTCACCACATAAACAAAATAAAGGTTAAAAACCACATGACCATATCAATAGATGCAGAAAAAGCATTTGATGAGACCCAGCACCCATTTATGAGAAAAAATCCTCAAAGTGGAAACAGAGGGAACATAAATGCAATAAAGGCATATATGTCAAACTCACAGCCAACATTATACTCAATGGGCAAAAACTATAAGCATTTCCCTTAAATTCAGGAATAAGACAAGGAAGTCCACTTTTACCACTCTTATTCCACATACTGTAGTAATGAAACTCTTAGCCACAGCAATCAGACAAGAAACAGAAATAAAAGGCATGCAAATTGGAAAGGAAGAAGTAAACCGTCATTATTTGCATATGATGCAAGAGGCAACAAATCACTGTTTCTTTCACATCAAAATTTCTCCCTCACTTTCTCCCTTCATTCTTCTCTCTCTAAAAATCAATACATAAAATCTCTTTTTTAAAAAAACAGCACAGTACCGGCACAAAAACAGAATATGGATCAATGGAACACAATAGAGGGCCCAGAAATAAACCCATGGCTTTATGGCCAAATAATATGTGACAAAGGAGACAAAAGTATACAGTGGGGTAAAGATAGTGTATTCAATATATGGTATTTGGAAATTTGAACAGATATGTGCAAAAAATAAAAATAAAACTAGACCACCTTCTTACACCATATAAAAGAGTAAACTCAAAATGGATTAAAGACTTAAAAGTTAGACTCGAAAATATAAAAATCCCCTAAGTAAACAGGCAGTAAAATCTCAGACATTTCTCTTAGTAATATTTTTTCTGATGTATCACCTCAGCCAAGGGAAACAAAAGACAAAAAAATAAACAAATAGGACTACATCAAACTAAAAACTTTTTGTGCAGCAAAGAAAATCATCAAGAAAATGAAAAGACTACCCACTGAAGGGGAAAACATATTCACCAATGGTACATCTGATAAGGTATTAATATCCAAAATTTATAAAAACTCAGACAACTCAGTGCCAAAAAAAAAGTGCAATTATAAAATGAGCAGAGGAGCTGAACAGACACTTCTCCAAAGAGGACATAAAACAGGACAATATATGAAAAGATGCGCTATGTCACTAATTATCAGAGAAATGCAAGTTAAATCCACAATTAGATACCACTTCACACCTGTCATAATGGCTATCATCAATAAATCAACAAAAACAAGTGCTGGGAGGATGTGGAGGAAAGGGAACCCTTACTACTGTTGGTGGTAATGCATATTGGTGCAGCACTATGAAAAATAGTATGAAGTTTCCTCAAAAAAATTAAAAATGGAACTGCCTTATTACCTATTGATTCCACTTCTGGACATATGTCTGAGGAAACTCTAATTGAAAAAAATACCAGAGAGTAGGAGTAGGTGGGGGACCGGATGAAAAAGGTAAGGAATTAAGAACTACAATTGGTAGTTACAAAATAGTCATGGGGATGTAAAGTACAGCATAGGAAACACATCATCAATAATGTAGTAACTGTATGGTGCCAGGTGGGTATAGGAAATATCAGGGGGAACCATTCGTAAAGTATATGATTGTCTAACCTCTATGCTGTACATTTGTAACTAGCAAAAATAATATTGAATGTAAATTGTAATTAAAAATAAGAGAATTTTTAAAAGAAAAAAACATATGCACTTATATGTTCAATGTAGTATTGAACAGCCAAGATCTGGAAGCAACCCAAGTGCCCATCAATAGGTGAATGGATAAAAAAGTTCTGGTATATACATACAATAGAATATTACTCAGCCATAAAAAAGAATGAAATCTTAGCATCTGCAAAAACATGGATGGACCTAGAGAGTATTATGCTAAATAAAATATGTCAGTCAGAGAAAAAAAACACTGTATGACTTCACTTACATGTAAAACATAAAAACAAAAACAATCAAACAACAGTAGCTCATACTTTGAGAGAACAAATTGGTGGTTGCTAGACATAGGTAATGAGTAGTGGGCAAAATGAGTAAAACAGGTTAAATGGTACAAATTTCCAGTCACAAAATAAGTACCATATTTTTCAGACTGTAAGATGTACTTTCCCACACCTCCTACCCCACACAAATTTGGTAGTTATAATGGTTGTTAATGCTGCTGTTGAGTTCTGTTTACATCTACATTGGTGAAATATTATGTTATTTATGTTATTAAATATTTCACCACATTTTTTGCTTCAAAATTTTTTTCCTATTTTCCTCCTCTAAAAGCATCTTATGGTCCAAAAAATACTGTAAGTCATGGATATGTAATATACAGCATGGTGATAATATAGGTCATTATACCATATTACATATTTAAAAGTTGCGAGAACAAATTATAAAAGTTATCATTATAAGAAAAAAATTACAATGATGCATGGTGAAGGATGTTACCTAGATTTATTGTGGTAAACATTTTCAACGTATATAAGTATGAAATCATTATGTTGTATACCTGAAACTAATATGATATTTCAGTTATACCTCACTAAAAAATGAGGGAGAAATTAAGACATTCCCAGGTAAATAAGAGCCAAGAGTTTATCACTAGACCTGCCCTGCAATAAATACTCATGGGAGTCCTGCAGAGTGTAATGAAATGACATTAAAAAGTAATGTTAAACCCTGGCTGGGTAGCTCATTTGGCTGGAGTGTCATCCCATACACCAAAAGACTGTGGGTTCGAGCCCTGGTCAGCGCACATAACTAGGTTGTGGGTTCGAACCCCAGATGGGGGATTGACAATTGATCGATGGAAGGCAACTGATTGATGTTTCCCTCTCATATCGATTTATCTCTGTGTCTGTCTTGCTCTCTCTCCCTTCTTCTCTCTCTAAAATCAATAAACATCCCATCAAGTGAGGATAAAAGAAAAAATAATGTTAAGCCATATAAAGATATAAAGATCTTTTATTAACCAATAACAACTTAATAAATTTAATAAAAAAGAAAGATCTTAATAAAGGTAATATGTGCCTAATTATAAAATGTAGAATTACAATAACAATGGTTTTTAGGTCTACTTTCTGCTTTCTATAATGTTTAAAAAACTAATACATTAAACAATGAATGGGTTAAGAATGAAATCAAGGAAGAAATCAAAAAGGTTTGAGAAACAAATGAAAACGATCACACAACAGTCCAAAACTTATGGAACACAGCAAAGGCAGTCCTGAGAGGGAAGTTCACAGCAATACAGGCCTACCTGAAAAAGATAAAAACATTTCAAATAAACAACCTAACCCTGCATCTACAAGAACTGGAGGAACAACAACAAAGCCCAGACAAAGTAGAAGGAAGGAGATAACCAAGATCAGACCAGAATTAAATGACATAGAGACTAAAAGCACAATTCTAAGGGTCAATGAATCTAGGAGCTGGTTCTTTGAAAAGATAAACAAAATCAACAAGCCTTTAAGCAGACTCATCAAGAAAAGAAGAGAGAGGACCCAAATAAACACAATCAGAAAGGAAAGAGAGAGATTATAACTGATACCACAGAGATACAAAGGATTAAGAAATTACTATGAACAACTATATGCGAAGAAACTTGAAAACCAGGGTGAAATGTACAAATTTCTAGAAAAATAATCTCCCAAAACTGAATGAAGAAAAAGCAGAAAGCTTGAACAGACCAATAACAACTGATGAAATAGAAGCAGTAATCAAAAAATTCCTGGCACACAAAAGCCCTGGACAGGATGGTTTCACAGAAGAATTTCACAAAACATTTAAGGAAGAGATAACCCCTATCCTTCACAGACTATTCCGAAAAAAAACAAGAAGATGGAAGACTCCCAAACTCTTTTTATGAAGCCAGCCTCACCCTAATCCCAAAACCAGATAAAGACACAACAAAGAAAGAAAACTTCAGGCCAATATCGCTGATGAACTTAGACGCTAAAATCCTCAACAAAATAGTGGCAAACCACATCCAACAATACATTAGAAAGATCATATACCATGACCAAGTGGGATTCATCCCAGGGATGCAAGGATGGTACAACATTTGCAAATGAATAAACGTAATACATCACACAAAAGCAAAGACAAAAATCACAAGATCGTATCAATAGATGCAGAAAAAGCATTTGATAAGGTACAGCACCCATTTATTATGAAAACATTCAGCAAAGTGGGAATAGAGGGAGCATTCCTCAATATAATAAAGGCCATATATGAGAGACCTACAGCCAACATCACATTCAATGGGCAAAAACAGAAAGCTTTCCCACTAAGATCAGGAACAAGACATGGATGTCCACTTTCACCACTGCTATTCAACATAGTATTGAAAGTCCTAGTCACACTGATCGACAAGAAAGAGAAATAAAAAGCATCCAAATTGGAAAGGAACAAGTAAAACTGTCACTGTATGCAGGTGATATGATAGTGTACATAGAAAACCCAGACTCTACCAAAAGACAGCTCGACCTAGTAAGTGAATTTGGCTAAACAGCAGGGTTCAAAGTCTGTATTCAGAAATCAAAGGCATTTTTATATACCAACAATGAAAGATCAGAAACAGAAATCAGGAAAAAAATCCCATTTGCTATAGCAACAAAAAAAATAAAGTACCTAGGAATAAACCTAACCAAGGAGGTGAAGGACCTGTACTCAGAAAACTATACAACACTGAGGAAGGAATTTAAGGAAGACACAAATAAATGGAAACATATACCATTTGCACGGATTAGAAAAATTAACATCATCAAAATGTCCATATTACCCAAAGCGATTTATAGATGCAATGCAATACCTATTAAAGTACCAATGGCAAGTTTCACAGACACAGAACAAACATTTCAAAAATTTATATGGAACCAAAAAATGACCCCGAAAAGCTGCAGCAATTTTGAGAAAGAAGAACAAAGTAAGAAGGATCACCATACCTGATATCAAACTGTATTACAAGGCCACTGTAATCAAAACAGCCCGGGGCCAGCATAAGAACAGACACATAGACCAGTGGAACAGAATAGAGAGCCCAGAAATAAACCCAAGTCTCTATGGTCAATTAATATTGAACAAAGGGGACAGAAGCATAAAGTGGAGCAAAAACAGCCTCTTCAACAAATGGTGTTTGGAGATCTGGATAGCTACATGCAAAAAAAAAAAAAAGAACTTTTTGATCACCAACTTACACCACACACAAAAATAAATTCAATGTGGATAAAAGACTTAAATATAAGTCATAACACCATAAAAGTCCTAGAGGAGAACATAGGAAGGCAAATCTCAGATATTCAATGCAGCACTATTTTCCCCAATATGTCTCCTAGAGCAAGGGACATAAAGGAAAGAATAAACAAATGTTACTTCATCAGAATAAAAATCTTCTGCATGGCTAAAGAAAACAGGATTAAAATGAAAAGAGAACCAACAGTACGGGAAAACATATTTGCCAATGATACCTCAGACGAGGGTTTGATCTCCAAAATGTATAAAGAACTCACACGACTCCACTGCAGGAAGACAAACAACCCAATTAAAAAATGGGCAAAGGACCTGAACAGACAATTCTCCAAGGAGGACATACAGAGAACCCAGAGACATATGAAAAGATGCTCAGCATCACTAACAATCAGTGAGATACCACTTCACACAAGTGAGAATGGCCATCATAAACAAAGCAATAAACAACAAGTGTTGGAGAGGCTGTGGAGAAAAGCAAACCCTAGTGCACTGTTGGTGGGAATGCAGACTGGTACAACCACTATGGAAAACAGTATGGAATTTCCTCAGAAAACTAAAAATGGAACTGCCTTTTGACACAGCAATCCCATTGCTGGGATTATACCCCAAGAATCCTGAAACACCAATCCAAAAGAACCTATGCACCCAATTGTTCATAGCCAACACAATTTACAATGGCCAAGTGCTGGAAGCAACCTAAGTGCCCATCAGTAAATAAGTGGATCAAAAAACTGTGGTACATTTACACAGTGGAATACTATACAGCATAAAGTGGAAGTTAGGAAAGGTACTCTATGTACAGAGGATTAGAGAGCAGAGGTAAAAAGTAGAGCAATGGAAGCTATAATAAAATATAATAAAAATAATCTTTAAATTAAAAATATTACAAGAAACAAAGACATTTATATTAATAAGCTCAATATAACAAAAAGATATAGTAATTATAAACATTTACATTCCTAATAAAAGACCAGCAAAATATTTGATGCAAAGACTAACAGAATTGTAGGAGAAATAAACAGTTCTACAATAATAGTTGGGGACTTCGATACCCCACTCACAATAATAGAAAGAACAACTATACAGAAGATAAGTAAGGAACAGAGGATTTAAACAATACAGTAAAGCAGTTAGATCTGACAGATATATTAGAACACTCTACTCAAGAACAGCAAAACATAAAATAAAAATTTAAAAAAAAAAGAACAGCATACATATTCTTCTAAAGTGCACGAGACATTTTCCAGGATAGACCACAGGTTATGTCTGAATACTTTAAATATTGATACGTAAAAAAGTCATGATATAAAGCATCTTCTCCAACCACAAGAGGATAAAATTAGAAGTTAATAACAAAGTAAAACTGGAAAATTCCCAATATGAATAAGTTAAACTCTTAAACAACCAATGAATCAAGGAAGAAAGCACAAGAAATAATAGAAAATTCTTAGAAATGACTGAAAACTAAAACACAACATACCAAAACCTATGACAAATGCAAAAGCAAGGTTAAAGGGGAACTCTGTAGCTATAAACTTACATTATGATTTAAGAAAATCTCAAATCATCAACCTAATCTTACAACTCAAGGAACTAGAAAAAGAACAAACCAAAGGCAAAGATAGAAGATGAGAAAATAATAAATATTAGAGCCGAGAAAAATGAATTAGATAATAGAAAAACAGTAGAAAAAGTGAATGAAAACAAAATTTGTTCTTCAAAAAGATCAACAAAATTGACAAACCTTTAGGCAAGCAGACTAAAAGGAATAAAAAGAAGACTCAAATCAGAAAAGAAAAGGAGGACACTGTTACTCATTCTATAAAAATAAAAAGGATTATAAGGAGTACAATGAATAATGTATGCCAAATAATCTAGATTAAATAGGTATATTCCTTAAAAAAACCCTACCAAGATTAAATCATGAAAAAAATGGAAAATCTGAATAGATTGATAACTACTAAGGAGATTGAATCAGTAATAAAAAATCTTCCCAACAATAGCTTCAGTGGTGAATTCTACCAAACATTTAAAGAAGAGCTAATACCTGTCCTTAAACTTAAAAAAAAAATTGACTAGGAGGAGCTGGAAGATGGCAGCGTGGTAGGAAGGAGCAGATTTTGCATCTCCCACACCCAGGGAGGGAAAAATAATCGCCAATCAGAGATCAAAAAATTGCAGCGGACATTGAAAAACCTGAGGGTAAGGAGACTACGTGGATCAGCGAAGGGACCAGGGAGGTTGCAGCTCCAGACCCGGCGGTGCGCCTGGGTCCGCCCGCGGGGCTCCCAGGAGAGAGCTGGGTCATCCGCTCCCTCCCTAGCCAAACAAAGACTGAGCAGCACCCGGGGAGCCCAGTTCACCAGACGGCACAGAGAGAGGAGTGAGGACAAAGAGGCACCCACACAGGGTCTGTAAGCACCTACGCAAAGCCCTGATGAAGGTGCGCACCTCACCCCCTGCATTCAAAGGCACCGCCTCTACGCCTGCGCCCCCAAGCAGGAGAGACAGCATGGTTTGGTGAAAATCTCAGAAACCACAGCGTTGAAAAATAAAAAGGCACTGGTGCTTCCCAGGACCTACGATACCCAAGCTGTGAATTAGGGGCAAGTGGGTGCCCTTTGGGATCCAGAGAGCAGGAACCCGGAAGAGGGGCGGGCGCTCCGCGGGACATCGGAGCACACTGCGGTGAACTCCCAAGCTCACACATAGTTGTACCCAGCCCCCACACACGGGTCCCTTCCAGGAGACATCAGATCAGCTGGGGGAGAAGGCACGCGCCTGCACTAAGAACAGTACCTCAGAGGCTGACTGAGTCCTGAAATGGGAATGGAGAAAACCTGTCTCCAGTAACCCCTCAGGGGGCGAAAGCCAGCTGGAAAATCCGGTTGGGCCAGTCTGAAATCAATAATAGGTGTATGTGTCTTTGTGTGTGTGTTTTCTTTTTTTTGCTGTTTGTTGGTTTTTTGTGTGTTTTCTTTTAATTATCTTTAAGTAAGCTTTTATATTTCAACTTGTACTATGTTCTGATCTAACGATTCTTTATGCTTCTCTGTCACCTTAGTGTTGACCCTTCTCCCTTGCTTTCCAAATTTATCTCTTCTTCCTTCCATCTTCTGCTTGGTTCATTCCTCTTTTTTTTTTGAACCTGCAAGTAATTGCATAATAGTATAATCATTATTTCATTATTCCTACACCTTTTACTTATATAGTATTTTGGTATTCCTCTTCTTTTTGTATAGACTTCTTTGCTTGGCTTATTATATTGTATCATTTGATAGGTTTCCCCTGTTGTCTCATTTCTAGTGTATTGCTAATATACTGTCCTTCAATTGTCCTTCCATTACTACAAT
>CM052545.1:54002812-54028992 GCA_028533065.1 Trachops cirrhosus
GGAGTTCCCATCAGACTGTCAGCTGATTTCTCAAAAGAGACCTTGCAGGCAAGAAGGGGCTGGAAAGAAGTATTCCAAGTCACGAAAGGCAAGGACCTACATCCAAAATTGTGCTACCTAGCAAAGCTTTCATTGAGAATGGAAGGGCAGATAAAGTGCTTCTCAGATAAGGTCAAGTTAAAGGAGTTCATCATCACCAAGCCTTCATTTTATGAAATGTTAAAGGGACTTATCTAAGAAAAAGAAGATAAAAAGCATGTATAGTAAAATGACAGCAAACTCACAATTATTAACAACCACACCTAAAACAAAAACAAAAACAATCTCAGCAAACAACTAGAACAGGAATAGGAACAGAACCACAGAAATGGAGATCACCTGGAGGGTTAGCAACAGGGGAGTGGGAGGAGGAGAGTGGGGGAAAGGTACAGAGAATAAATAGCATAGATGGTAGGTAGAACATAGAGGGAGGGCGAGAATAGTATGGGAAATGTAGAAGCTAAAGAAGTTAGGACACATGGACATGAACTAAAGGGGGAATGTGGGTGGAAGAGGGTATGCAGGGTGGAGGGGAATGAAGGGGGGTAATGGGACAAGTGTAATAGCATAATCAATAAAATATTTTTTTAAAAAAGACCATTTAAGCAGTAGGTGTCACATGGTAAGGTAATATCTGCCTTAAAATTCAGGCTATTGGTTGATGTTCAATGAAAATTCCTATGCACAGGATAGATAGATGCTCAGATGTTGGTAAGTTTTACAAGGAAGATTAAAAGTTATGAATTCATGTTCCTTTTTAAAAGAAATAGTTAAACAGAAATGATAATATGAATATGTTCTCAGTGCGTAAAAATAAAATACCTTAAAGACTTCCAGAAAGTGAGCCTTCCCTGGCTCCTAATAGTAGGTAACTACTATTAAAATCTGTTTGCTATTGTAAATTGTGCTGCTATGAAGCAACCTAAGTGCCCATCAGTAAATGAATGGATCAAAAAACTATGATACATTTACACAATGGAATTCTATGCAGCTGAAAGAAAGAACTCATACCCTTTGCAACAGCATGGATGGAGTTGGAAAGCATTATGCTAAGCGAAATAAGCCAGGCAGTGAAAGACAAATACCATATGATCTTGCCTTTAACAGGACCCTAAACAACAAAACAAAGAACCAAGGAAAATATAACAAAAGACACTGAAATAGAGGACAGGTTGTCAGTGACCAGAGGGGAGAGGGGAGGGAATTTCAGGGGAGAAGGGAAGGGTTTACAGGAACAAATATAGAGGACACATGGACAAAACTAGGGGGGTTGGAAAGGTGAGGGAGGAGGGGAGGAATGGGTGGATGGGCTGAAATGGGAATAAAGGATAGAAACTGTACTGAATAAACTAAAATAAAAAATTAAAAAAAAATCTGTTTGCTATCTGGGTCTTCCAGATTTTTTTAAAATTGTAAATATTTGTGTACATGTAAAGGAAAGGTACATCTTCGTGCTTTTGTCATATAGGTATACATTATGTGTACGTTGTTTCCTTTTGTCACTTGTTGCCCCTGCAGGTAGATCTCACTCTTTACAACAGAGCAACCGCTGTTCCATTGAATGGTAACAGCATTGTGTATTTTCCCTTTCATACATGTATAAAAGCTTTCAATTTGGAGAATTTAAGAATTTGTAAAGCTTAATCCTAAAAATCCATGTAGAGAAGGAATGGTTTTAGGCAATTAACTGTGTCTTGGTTTGCTGATGGACTGAAATGTGATTTTCTATTTGATGTTGAACCTGAGATTTTTTTAAAGTGAACTTTAGGAATAATTTATTGTAATAGGAAATAGCGGGGAGCAGGGGAGGTAGATAAAGGAGACAAATAAAAAGTTAAATGTAAAACATAACAATTTAAGGTAGTCTGGTGTCATGGAGTACAAATAATGCTCTAGCTCCCATTTCTCACCTTTATGGAGTGACAGTATGACTATAGGTTTGTGGACTCTTGGTTAAGAAGGGAGGGGCTGTGGTAGTCAGTGTTTTAGAGGAGTGCTGTCAGGGCTTGGGTTGTACTAGGTGAAGGGAGAGCATGTCAGTTGAAAAATGGTCTTGTGTTATTTATCTTAAGGCAGTGTTTTAGAAAATTGTTCACTTTAGGCTTCTGTACTGATCATCTCTTTTTATCAATGCTATTTCAGTTCTGGAGTCTTAGGTGCCTGTCCTGAAATATGAATGAATCTCTGTGTTGATCTTTTGAGTACACATCATTGTTGGGGAATAACAGAATACCTGGGGTGACATCCAGGATCTGGTAGACATTGGACCAAGAGCCATGAAATGTACTGGTGTTATCAACTCCACAAACGACTGACTGACCCTCTCTTGACAACCAGCTGTGTACTTTGCTGCTGCATCGAAAGACGCAGAGATCTTCTCCTGGCTTTCCTCCTCCTCCTTTTTATAATTTTTTTAAGTTCAGTTTATTTTTTGAATATGTCCCTTTTTTAAGTTAACTTTTTTCTTTTCAACTTTATTTTGAAAAATGAACATTTTGCTTGATTGATTGACTGGATCTCTCTTATCATTACAATAAAATATTGCCCCATTCATACTAAGTGTGGTGTAAGTCATTCTCAGTAAAAGATCTCAAATAGAAAAAGGTATTTAATTTTTAAAATTTATTTTTCTAATTAATTGCTTAATTGATTTTAGGGAGAAGAGGAAGATTGAGAGAGAAACATAATTTATTGTTACACTTACCAACTTATTTATGTAGTTAGTGGTTAATTTTTATACTTTCCTTGATCAGAGATCAAACCCACAACCTTGGTGTATCAGGACAGCACTCTAAGCAACTGAGCTACCTGGCCAGGTCTAGAAAAGGTTTCTGTTTGTTTGTTTGTTTGTTTGTATGAATGAATGAAAGTTTTAATTTGGGATATTTCTAGATTAACATGCTATTGTAAAAGATAATAGAGATCCCATGTACCCTTAACTCAGTGACTCCCAATGGTAACATTTTGCAAACTTGTGGTACAGTATTACAACCAGGATGTTGACATCAGTTCAGTCCATCTTCAGTACAGTCTACCCATCTTACTCAGCTTTCCTGTTTTGTTTTTTTTAAGGTTTTATTTATTTATTTTTAGAGAAAGGGCAAAAGAGGGAGAAAGAGAAGGAGAAGAACATCAGTGTGTGTTTGCTTCTCACGCTTTCCTACTGGGGACCTGGCCTGCAACCGAGGCATGTGCTTTGACTGGGAATTGAACCAACAACCGTTGGTTCGCAAGTTGGCACTCAGTCCACTGAGCCACACCAGCCAAGGCACATTTCCTGTTTCATTTGTAGTCATTTGTGCGTGCATTTAGTTGTATGCAAATTAGTGATTGTTTTAAATTTACAGAAAAGTTATAAAAATAACAGACTTCCCATATCACTCTCATACACCCATTTCCTGTGATTAACATCTTTACTGTGGTACATTTGTTACAAATAATGGCCGTGCTTGGTAAGATTATTATTATGAACTAAAGTTTACACTGTATTCACATCTTACTAGTTTTCTCCTAATCCTTTTCCCTCCAGCACCCCGTGCAGGATCCTACATTATATTTAGTCACTATGTCTCAGGCTTCTCAGATGATGACAATTTCTCAGACAGTCCTTATTTTGATGACTTCAACAGTTTTGGGTAACATTGGTCAGCATTCTTGCAGAATGTCCTTCGATTTGGGTTTGTCTGATGTTTTTCTCGTGGTTATGGGGTGGGAGGTAAGGCTGCAGAGGTGAAGCGGCCCTGTCAGGTCTGTCAAGGTGATGTAATGGACATGGTTCACCATCATTAATGCTAAGCTTGACCACATGGCTGCCAGGTGGCTGCACTGAAGGGAAATGAGTTTCCCAGCATCTCTCTGGGCTGAGTTTCGGGGCAGGGGCTGTGCATGGGCACTTAGGGAGTCAGTGGTCCTGTGCTACCTCCTTGAGGGCAGAGGGTCTCTACATTAATTACTTGTGGTTTTTCTGTTGAAGATTCATCCTTTGTCATCCATGCACGTATTCAGTCATTTATATCAGTATGGACTTACGGATATTTTATACTATAGATTATAATCTAATACTGTGTCACTTATTTTGTTGCTCAGATGGTTCTGGGTTTAGCTACTGGGAGCTCTTCCAGTTGGCTTCTGTGTCCTTTTGACACCCGCAACATTTGTGTTTTGTTGTCGAGCACTTTTACTTTTGGATTGCAAGATGTTCAAGGCTCCTCTGGTGTATTTTCTGCTTTGACCCTAGAGTCTGCTCCAAGGAGCCCTCATTCTTTTTATTGGAGATGGAATTAGAAAATACTCTCTGAGCACAGGCTTGTTAATATTGGAGTTTTGTGGCTTCTTGGCCTTGAGGGACATAGCTGGGAGTCAGCTGTGTGCATGCTCACTGTGTATGCATGTGTCTATGCAATGTTTTTACTTAACATCAGGAAGTCCTTGGGAACTTCAACTTTAAGTGAAACAACATTTATTGAAACCAGTTTAACCATAGGCTGATTGATACAAACGAGAATTGAGTTCCCGTGTCATTTGGTCACAAAAACATTGACAAAACTTCCAAATAAAAACCCCAAAACTTTCTCTACACCCTTTTCAGGGAGGTTATGTCGTGCTGCAGTTAAGTTCTGTGTTCATAGCCTGCGTTCTGTCCTGGCACCCTCTGACTGCCTAACCAGTTATTTAAAATTGGCTTATTAAGGTTTGCTTTTATGCTATAGAGTCCAGTAGGTTTCGACACATGCATAGTGTCATGCATCTATCACAACATCTACTACACAGAACAGTTTTGCTGCCCCCAAAAATCCCCTACGCCTCCCCTACTCATCCTTCTCCAAACCGTTAGAACCCCTGGGCTCTTCTGTATAGTTTTGGCACTTCTAGAATGTCACATAAGTGGGATCTCACAGCATGTAGCTTTTTTAGACTGGCTTTTTTCATTTGGCAATGTGCACTTAAGTGTTTCATGGATTGATCATTCCTTCTTATCATTCAATAGAATTTCATCGTATGACTGTATTTTAAATCTCTTTAATCTATAGGTTGTCCTTTCAAACATGAGCTTAATCCTTTGGTGAGATCTTTAGTGTTTTGTCTTTTGTGAAGCCTCTGCTGTCTTTAGTGCACAGAACTGATGGGGTAGGTATAGAGCCGACTACACACCAGATGGTTTAAAGCAAATTCTGCCACAAGCCCCAAGTAGGTGCTGGGCAGGCTCTGTCCTTGCAGAGGCTCTGCCAGAGAGGCTCTGCTCCTGGAAGACTGGCCTCATCGCTCCACCATCATGTGGTCTTCCCTTGTGGCTTCATCTCTCTCTTCCTCTCTAAGGATGTGTGTGATGGCATTTAAGGCCCGCCCACATAATCAAGTGTAATCTCATCTCAAGACCATTAACCTAATTACATAGGCCAAAATACTGTTTCCAAGTATGGTGACTTTCACAGGTTTTGGAGATTGGGATATGGACAAATCCTTTGGGAGGCCATTCTCAGCCCACTACAAATGATAGTATGTATAGGCAATATTCTAAGCACTTTAAAAGCATCAATTTACTTATAATTCTCATAATAGCTGTATGAAATAGAAGCATACATATTTTAAAAGTGAGGAAACTAAGGCAAAGGGAAATTACATAACTTGCTCAATGTTGCACGGTCAGGAAGTGGCAGAAGCAGGAGTTGAACCCTATTATGTGTTTTATAACTGATACTGAGTGATTCACAGTGTCTGCTGCACTAACCATGGCCACAGCTGAATGCGAGACTTTTAAAGAAGTAAACAAGAAGTAGACAGTTGGCTTTGATTATAAGTAAGTCATTCACATCAGTACCTATTTTCTTTAGTACTTGGTAGTACTAATCACCTACCTGTGCAAACATCTTGAGTTTTGTTTTCAAACCTACAAATGTGAATAGTGTATTACTTGTGTTATCCAAGGTTATTTCTAGTTTCTGTGCTTTAGCTCCTATGATAAATGAGCTCAGGAGACAGATATTTCTTATGAAAAGAACTCTTTCTATAATTTAATAGTTACTTATTTTAGGATCTAGAATTATGCTGTCCAATAAAATAGTCACTAGCCAAAAGTGCTATTTAAATTTTAGTTAAAATGATACAAAATTAAAAATCCAGTTTCATAGTGGCACTAGCCACATTTCAAGAGCTCGATAACCACGTGAGGTTAGTGGCTACTATACTGGAAAGTGCAGACACAGAACATTTCCAATATCCTAGAATGTTCTGTTGGATAGTGCTGATACAGAGAAAACTAATAATGCAAGAGACGATGTTGAGATTTTTATGAATACATCAGAGAAAGGCTCCTGTTCTTTATATTTAGTGCTTATTGCCTGTTGGTTGGCTACTTGATTAATATTAGAGAAGCAGTCTCTTGGCTGTGTAATCCATCATCTCAGGAAACCCTGTTTGTACTGGTTGGTGCTAGTCACCTACAGTTGAGAGTCCCAGGTCTGCAAACATGTAACAGTCAGCCAGAGGGAGAAATTAGGTGCTTAATGAATGCTTTTTCCCTCCTTGCTCTTACGGATAGCAGGACTTTCTGCTTTGCGTTAATTTTCTTTACTTTATGTGAATTAAGATTGTACCCTTTATAAGAAACATGCCATAGGATTAGATAGAATTTTGAGCTCTCAGCTCAAATTCTACCTCTTGCAAACAAACTTACATGGTTTCCTCCAATTCCCCTTAATTAGGTGTGATTGTTCTTCCTTAAGTTTCATGGTATTTTATTGTCTCTCTCAGTATACCCAGGTATACCACCTCTGTGTGCTATTATTTTGTGTTATGGCTTCTTATCCGCCCTCTTAAAGAAAGCACACACCTCAGTGGATTTTCAGGAAGTGGACAAGCCTGCGACTCCCTAGCCCAGAGGCGAGGGACAGTGCCCAGCACAGCAGGTGACATGTACTGTTTGTGTTGCCAGTGGCTGTTTTCAGAGGCACTTTGGATTTTACCCTTCCCTTCTGCATACCCTATCTTATAACTTAGTTCATCTCCCTCTCCCCCCTGATAAAACTGAAGGAACTTACATACTGTGGGTAGTGTCATCTCAGAGGCTGGACATTCAATCTGATTGTCTCAGAATTTACAGTGAAAATAAATGTGCTTGTCACACTGAGCTTGGGCACTGACGTGCCTGGATGTTGTGGACATGTGAGAATTGTCCTCCATTAAGTTCCTCACTGCTGTGATTAAGATTTTTGGTTCCTGTGGTCTAGTTATGGTCAAAAACTGTTTCTTTTTTTTGTTCCTGTATATTCTCTGATTCATGTCCCCGTCTGTTTCTGTAGTTATTGCTTCTAAATTTGCTGTGGCTGGGGAACCTGGATTAAATTTAAAATGATATCTAGATTCCAGGCGAAGAGGTTGTATGTTGCTAGCCTGGAATGGGGATGGGGGAGCTGGGATGGGGGAACAGAATGCAGGCTGCCCCCTACAGCTGCAGGCGGTGCCCATCCAAGGAGCCTCACAGGTGTCAGTAGCTGAGGTTCTTACAGGGAGCTAGTGTTGAGCTGAGTGAAGTAAGGACCTTTGGGGATAATTGAAAGGATTAACAGAATGCTCTTTCAGCATAATAAGACTTGGAGAGGAAGTCTCCAGCTTTCTTTCCCTCCCATAGGTGTGTCGTTTGCAGATGGATCACTGTGCTTCAATATTTCTCTCTGAGAACTCTCATACCGTGTACTGGTTTTTAATTCTCTTCTCTGAATTTCAGGCCAAGTCGTGCATCTGTCATGTTTGTGGTGTCCACCTGAAGAGGCTACACTCTTGCCTCCACTGTGTCTTCTTTGGCTGTTTCACAAAGAAACATATTCATGAACATGCCAAGTCGAAACGGCACAACCTGGGTAAGGCACCCTTTGACTGGTCCCACTGGGCATTGGGAGTAGCCATGGCCCCTGATGTTCTGCTCTTTAGATTTGGATTTGCAATTCCACTCTTCCAAAAGTGCACTTCTTCCATCTAAAACAATTAGTGGCCTCCTTGTGAAACTCCAGGGGAATGAAAGATAAACTGAACTCAAATGGATTATTTTACCCAGCTTGTCTTATGGCATTTAAGTAGGTGTTAATATTTTATGTCACCTTAAATGATAAATTATGGTGGCTTACTTCTTATACTCAGCTTTCTTTGAAACGTGCTTTTTCTTTAATGGAATAATAGTCCCTTATCTTTTCCTCTGAAAAACATGGTCAGGAATTAGATTAGGCAAAAAGTTACAAAGAAAGATCTTGAATGCAGTATTAGGTTACTGATACTGACATAAAGTTGGGTGTACATAGATGGCTTTTTTGCTTTCAGTAATGAATTTTATTGTTCTGAATAATACAAGTTCATGAAACTCCTAACAACACTTTGTGTGGCATCAAGATAAATTTATCTTTCATATACCTGAAAATTTTAACTCATACATTCTGGAAGTCAACATAAAGCAAGGTTCTTCTGCTCTTGGTTTTGTTTTCTTGGCGTGGTCATTAAATGTTTTCCTCCTTCAGATTAATTGTGTTTTCTCTTAAGTGATTGTGAGATGGTTAGGATATCTGTAAGAGTGTCACTTTCAAAAGGTATAAGCCAGAGAACCTATTCAGAAAATACCTCATATAGCCCTGGCAGGTGTGGCTCAGTTGGTCAGAGTGTCGTCCTATGAGTGAAAGGTTGTAGGCTCTGTTCCCAGTCAGGGTGCAGGCCTAGGGTGTGGGTTGGATCCTCCAACCTTGACCCTTGGTCTGGGCATCCGGGCACATATGGGAGGCAGCCAGTTGATACCTTTGTCTCCCATCGATGTTTCTGTCTCCCTTCCTCTTTCTCTAAAAGCAGTGGGAAAAAAATGTCTTTGAGATGAGAATTAAAGAAATGAAAGAAAGAAAATACTTCATGTAGCACTATTGAAAATGGTATTCCCCAAGTTTGTAAAAATTAGTGCATTAACCCATGTCCCTATAAGCAGAGCATATAGCAAAAGATAAAGCCGAGATTGACCAAAGCAGTATGTCTGGTTTTTTCCTAATGTGTTTTTAAGCAAGATGATTTAAGTCAAAACAAATATCTACTGTAGATGATGTGTTCATGAACCAGTTGTTTTACTATGAACACATGGAAGCTGGCACCTCAATATCATGCTGTTTTGCAATAGCTACAATTGCAATGGAAAAAGAATAGAGAACCCAGAGTAAACCCACATCTATATGGTCAATTAATCTATGACAAAGGATGTAAGAACATACAGTGTGGTAAAGATAGTTTCCTCAATAATGGTGTTAGGAAAAATTAGATATATGCAAAAAAAATAAAACTAGACTACCTTACACCATACATAAGCATAAACTCAAAATGGACTGAAGACTTAAATGTAAGACTTGAAGAAACCATAGGCAGTAAAAATCTCAGACATTTAGCAATATATTTTCTGATATATCTCTTTGGGCAAAAAGAAAAAAATGGGACTCTATCAAACAAAAATTTTGGCATAGCAGAGGAAGCCAACCACAAAACCTGTAGGCAGTTCTGGCTGGCATGGCTCAGTGGATTGAGTCCAGCCTGCAAATCAAAGGGTTGCCGGTTCGATTACCAGTCAGGGCACATGCTTCGGTTTGCAGGCCACGTCACCAGGGGGCACATGAGAGGCAACCACACATTGATGTTTCTCTCCCTCTACTTCTCTCTCCCTTCCTCTCTCTCTAAAAATAAATAAATAAAATCTTTAAAAAAAAAAAACTGCTAAAGACACCTTTACTGGATAAGAGAAGATATTTTCCAATGATGCATCCAATAAGGGGTTAGTATTGAAAATTTATAAAGAACTGAGACAACTCAACACCAAAAAAAAGCAAAAACAAAAAACGATTAAAAAGTAGGCAGAGGACCTGAATAGACACTTCTCCAAAAAGGACATACACGTGGCCAATAGACATGAAAAGATGCTCAGACATCAGTAACCATCAGAAAGAGGCAAATTAAAACCACAATGAGATATCACTTCACACCTGTCAGAAAGGTTAGCATCAGTAAATCAATAAACAAGTGCTGGTGAGGACGTGGGGAAAGGGGAACCCTCGTGCACTGTTGGTGTGAAGGCAGATTAGTGTAGCCACTGTGGAAAATAATGTGGAGTTACCTCAAAAATATGAATCTGCCTTATGACCTGGCAGTTCCACTCCTGGGTTTTTATCAAACAATCCCAAAACACTAATTTGAAAGAACACACACACCTATGTTCATTGCAGTGTTATTTTCAATTGCCAAGATATGGAAGCAACCCAAGTACCCATCAGTAGATGAGTGGATAGTGAAGCTGTGCTACAGTTATACAGTAGAATACTACTCAGTGGTTAAGAAAGAATGAAATCTTACCTATTGTGACAGCATGGATGGACTTAGAGGGAATTACGCTAAAGTGAAATCAGTCAGTCAGAGAAAGACAAACACCATGTGATTTCACGTATATGTGGAATATAAAGAACAAAATAAACAAAATAGAAACAGACTTACAGACACAGAGAACAGATTGATATTTGCCAGAGAGGAGGAGGGTAGAGGGGCTGGGTGAAAATGGTAAAAGGATTAAGAAATACAGATTTGTAGTTACAGAATAGTCACAGAGACCTGTAGCACAACATAGGGATTGTAGTCAACAGTATTGTAGTAACCACGTATGGTGTCAGGTGAGTACTTGAAATATCAGTGGGCCCCTGGCTGGTGTGGCACAGTGAATTGAGCACGGGCTTGCTAACCAAAAGGCCACTGATTGGATTCCCAGTCAGGACACATGTGTGAGTTGCTGGCCAGGTCCCCAGTAGGGGGTGCATGAGAGGCAACCACACATTGATGTTTTTCTCCCTCTCTTTCTCCCTCCCGTCCCCTCTCTCTAAAAAGAAACAAAATCTTTTAAAAAAATACCGGGAATACTGAAAAATATTAAAAGTACTGAAAAATGATTGCATAATTGCTATGCTGTACACTTGAAACAAAAAGAAAGTAATATTGAATGTAGATTGTAATTGAAAAATAAAATTTAAAAGTTCACTTCAGAAATGTATGGTATTAATTCATTTCATCGACCTGATAGATGACCTCTGCCTCTACTTTTGCTAGAAAAAAGTTTTTATGAAGTTTGATGTAAGAAACAGATTACGAAATGAAAGAAAGATCTTGCTCTTTTCTGAGTCCATGATATTGAAGGATTTCTGTGTAAGTGCTAACAAAGCAGGAATTAGTTTTGTGTCCAGGTGGTGAGGAGGGCTGAGGTGCGTCTCGCCTGAATGTTGGGGATGGCGTATCTGCGAATAATGTAAGTAACAATGGGGTGGTTGTGGAAGGTTAGGCAGGGATAAGAGTGATTTGGTGGCAGTCTCATGAGGTGGTCTTCCTTTGTCCATCTTGCCTTGTAAAATTGCCTTAATGCGATAAAAATGCATCCACAAAAAAAAAGTATTCTAGGTTGGTGTAGTCAGTCAGATTTGCTCATATACGGAGTGGAGCAACAAGAGGTATACAGTTTTGAGTGCACAAAACACGGAGTTTATTCTTGTATTACTGTTTAATGATTGTATTTTCCGTGCAACAGCTGTCGATCCACTTCACCTGTACTGGTAGACAGGCTAACCTGAGTGTTGGAGTCCTTGGAAGCAGAGGAGGAGAGTGAGATAACTTGGAGCTGCTTGATTTCAGACTTTTTAGTTTCGCACAGGTTTTTGTCTTAGCTACAGGGGTACTTGGATTCTGCCTTGGGAGCCACATACAGTGTAGAAGTACTGCCTTTAGCTCGTTCTGTGCATCTTAGAAGAGTGCAGTGGGGGGTGCAGGGCATCAGCTCACTTCTAAGCTGATGATGTTTTCCCTCCATTCTCAAGGGCACCCTGTGACTAGAAAGAGAGAAAGACCTGCCCATGCAGGGTGCCTGTGTCTACTGGTGGCTTGGAACTTGCCAAAGAATCTGCTGCACAAAAGCAAAGCCAACACAGAGCCCCCACTCCACAAGGCCCTTCCTTCTCCTGGGAGCTGGACTGCTGTACATCAGCTCCTGGGCTTCGTGTGGTCAGGGCTTTGTCCTTGGAACAGATACTGTGACTGAAGTAATTTTCCAAGTTAACTGTATTGAATGTATGTGTTGCTTTCAGTTTTCAAATTTTATATTGAAGTGAAACATGCATAACATACAGTTAAACATTTTAGTTATTTATGATGTTATACGACCATCATCTCTACTTTTAAAACTTCATCCCCAGGTTCTTCCCTCCTCCAGCCCCCGACAACTATTAATCTGCTTTTTGTCTGTGTAAAAATACTCTGAGCATTGTATCTAAAAGGAATCATCATTACATGACCTTTTGTTTTCGAGGCCCATCCCTGTTGTGGCGTGTGTCAGTGCGTTGTTCCCTGTGTGGCCCAAGGCGGTCCCTTTGCACAGCTCTTTGGAGACATGCCACATTTTGTTTGCTTGCCCATTGATAGACTCTTGGGTTGTTTTCTACTTTTCGGTTCTCATAAATAATGCCGTCACAAGCATTCATGTGAAAGTTTCTACGTGGATGCATGTTTTCATTTCTTTTGTGTATGTGCCTGAGAGTGAAATGGCATATTCTGCTGGGTTGTGAGCCCGCATCAGGTAGATGGTTTGCAGATATTCTATCCTAGCCTACAGGTTCCCCTTTTACTTTCTTAATATCTTCAGATGCACAAACTTACACATTTTGATGAAGTCCATTTTATCTTTTTTTTTCTTTTTGTGCTTGTGCTTTTGATATTAAATATAGCAGCCCATTGCCAGACCTGAGGTCATGAACAATTATTCCTCTTTTCTTCTTAGAGTTTTATACTTTAGCTCTTATATTTAGGTCATTGATGCATTTTGAGTTAATTTTTGTGACATAGAGTCAGGTAAGGGTCCAGCTTCCATCTTTTGCATGCAGATAATGCGTTGTCCCAACACCATTTGTCGGAAGCACTGTCCATTCCCACTGTTGATCCCCGTCGATGTCACTGGTTTGGTGCAATGATGAAATGATGCTGTGGGAAAGCACCGCAAAAGGGACTCTTGGAGGGACTTGCACATGCGCCTTCCCAGGCTGGTGGTTTTGCTGTTGGCTGTACGTTTGGCATATTTTAAAACGGCATTCACTGAATGCCTTTGTTTCTCTGAAAATTTTCATCCATGTAGGAATGTATGGTGCCAGAGGACAGCTGGCTGAGCTCTTGGGAACAGCTGTGGCAGAGTTTGTCGGGGTTTCTCAGTTTCATGGGAGGGGTAAAGGGTAAGCATGGGATTCTTAACTCACTATTTCATGTTTTCATGCATCTGTTCTACTTACAGATCCACCGTGATAGTACTGATCTGTGTCATGCTACCTGAAGACACGAGATAGGGGAAAGCTGGGATTCATTAAGACCTTACTGTTTACCAGCATGTGTGCTGTGCTTACATGTACTAATTTAACTATCATAGGAAACTGGGAGGTATCAGTGCTGTTACTGTCACCACTGGAACCGACACTCAGGAATGCAGGCATTTATCGGAGGCATATGATGGCTGAGTGGCAGAGTGGGGTCAATACAAGTCACTCCAGAGGTGTGCGCTGTCTCATCCATGCTGCCTTGCTGCTCTGGCACCCGCGGTGCCTGGTGTCTCCAGGACAAACAATTCTTTTTAGTTGTTGAATTGAAATAGTACCTTTCTTCCATTGCTCAAAGGACTTTATCTTATGTATCTTTATAATGATTGAATTAGGAGCCAGGTGTCGCCATATCATATAGATGTTGAGAAAGTCGCAGGACCCACTCACAAGTGGGTAATAGGCAACTCAGGGTCAAGAAGTCAGGTTATCTGGTCAAAGGATAATTTCTGCTATTTTAAAGTAAGAGTAGACCTAGCTGGGTGGTACAGTTGGTTGGAGCGTTGGCTCATACACCAAAAGATGGCGGATTCAATTCCTGGTGGGGGCATGTATGTGAGGCAACCAGTCGATGTTTCATATCAGTGTTTTTCTCTCTCTCCCTCTCAAAGCAATGAAAAAAATGTCCTCAGGTGAGAGTTAAAAAAATTAAGAGTAGGCAAATAATTATTGCAGTCTTTTTGTAATGGTACCAGAAATTCTCAATGTAGTAAAATGTGGTTCCTCTGTATCAGGCTAAGATTTCTCATTTAAAACAAGAGGAAACTTGTTTTAAATATTGCTCTTTCAGAGAAAAGACAGAGGGTCCCCAGCTACAGGCACTCTTGACTCTTAGGTCCTTTATAAAATACGAATGTGGCACCTTGTTCTCACCCTGATGCCTCGGCCTTTGGTGGGAGCTTCCAGAGAAGAGACCTTGCATGCGTGGGACAGACAAGTGGGAGCGAACGAACCCTTTCATGCTGACAGGGTTCTGCGATGTGAGAGCAGGGGAATGCTGTAAAGAGTCTTGTCTAAAAATCTTGTGTATCTCATTTGATTTCTTAAGCATTACCTTTTCATTTTTAATTATGTTTTGTCTCTTCCTTTGTCTTTTCAGCCATAGAACTGATGTATGGAGGCATCTACTGCTTTTTATGTCAGGACTACATCTATGACAAAGACATGGAAATCATTGCCAAAGAGGAACGACAGAGAGCTGGGAAAATGCAAGGTTTGGGCTTGCCTATACTCACCTGCCTCGTGTGTTTCTTAGTTCTGATTCCCTCATGTCTGTGGAGGGCAGACTCACCGAAAGAAGGATCACTATCTAGGGAGACAATTAGTATGTAGGGAGACGGTTGGTGTAGGGGGATGGTAGGAGACAGCTGGATATTTGCTATTCGGTGGCAAGATACCCCATCCCCATGCATGAGTGTGCATGTGCACACACACACACCTGTTTGCTTCCTCCTGTGGAGCCAGCCTAGGGTCCAGGACAGGCAGGTGGGAGGACTGGCCCTGCAGGTGCAAATGCACATCACTTCCTGCAGCTTCCCAGAGCTGTCCTTTGCCTCAGGTCCTGCAGGCCTGTGGCTGCTGTGAGGGTCTCCCCTGGGGTGGAGAAAAAACATGCACCAACATTGATGTTCTCCCATCTAAGGGTCTATTCATAGGTATCGTACTAGTAAGGCCATGTCCCCAGGTGGCCCCTGATGAATAGTTTGCTCTTAGTTCTCCGGTGTTCTAGAAAGCAGGGTTTCCTCAGCAATATTAAAGTGTGTATATAACTGGTTCCTTCCAGGTGGGCAGGCTGTTTTCTAATGACATTATTATAGAATCTGTTTTCAAGCTCTTAACCATTTGGGTCATGTTTGATCTGTGTTAACAGAGACTTAAAATTGCCAGATGGAGAGTGTAATGACCTTCATAAACAACCCCCTCACATGGGACTCGGCTCTCCTGTGCAGCGCCTAGTGCCACCGCAGGCTCCTCCTTTCCTGTCTTCCATCCACATGCACGCTGTCTTCATTGGGACACACACACATACTGCATCCGTTCTCTTTTTTATTCATTGTTTGCTTTTTGGCTACCCTGATGTGCCCCCTTTTTTAGTTTTCATCTCCCACATCTGCCCGTGCTGTTAGGACAGTGGTGGGCGCAGCTCCCCTACTTGACTGGGGGCTCTCTCAACCAGCAGAGCCATTAGTGTTTACAAAGAGACTTACAACCCAACCTCTGCTTCTGCTTTAGAAACAGCCCCATTTGTTTTTTTGAGGGAGAAGGAATTGAAACAATTCTGATCAGAATTACTGCTGTTTAACAAATCTTTTCTGGAGAACAAGTTTAACATCCTATTCTTTCCCCCTCAAAAATTTAGTAGCATTGCCCTGTCTGGGTGGCTCAGTTAGTTGTAGGGTTGTCCCATAAACTGAAAGGCTGTGGGCTCGATCCCTATGTGGGGTGCATACAGGAGGAAACCAGTCGATGTTTCTCTGCCCCCTTCCCCTCTTTCCAAAATCAATAAACATGTCCTTGAGTAAGGGTTTTTTTTTAAATGCAGTAACACTGCCACTGAGTCTGAGTCTGAGTGTCCTGTTCCTTTGGGCAGGACACCTAAAGCACAGGGCTGAGAGATGCAGGTGCTGAAGTAAAGCAGAATTCTTCTAAAGTCTTTCTGCAGTCCCACCTGTGAGCAGATGCTACTCTTATAAAGCTTATTGAATTATACAGACACTTTCAGTAGCATGGAACAAGTGCCTCAGCATGAATTGGGTGTTTAGTAGGCTGAAATGTGACACTTACTAGCATTTATAGCATTACTGTGTTTCATTTCCATCTTTTATGGGCATACCTATTCAACAACATGTATTTTTCAAAATATATTTCAAAAAAATAAATTTTCTGTCTGTCAGTGTTGCTTATTCACCAGAGATTCCTTCCAAGGGTGCTGAGGCTGCAGTCTCTCTGTCTTCAAGATTGAGGCTTTGGGAAGCAGCCACCACAGCATCATGGTCAGGGCAGCATTAATTGCAGGTGTTGCCTTGCTTCTTGCAGGGAACAGTGTGGTTGTAGCGCAGTCTCTGCTCAGTCTGCTGCAGCATAATAGGACTTTAGGAGCACTCTATTGCTATGGGTTCACCTCTGAAAGACAGCCTGATGAGTGGTAGTGCATTGCCACCACCATCTGTGATGCAGGATGTAATTGTAGCTAACAACACCTGGACCTGGTTTTCATGTGTTTAGGTGTTGGAGAGAAGTTTTCAACATGGGAACCAAGCAAACGGGAGCTTGAACTGCTAAAGCATAACCCAAAAAGGCGAAAGATCACTTCCAACTGCACCATAGGTAGGTGGGTGACAGTGCTTGGAGTGGTGGCCTGTTTTCTCTCCATGTCAGGCTTGCTTCTTAGGGTTTCAAGTTTGTATATGTAAAAATGTGGGTTTCATAACATAGTACGTTAAGCCCCAGAGTAACTCTGCTTCATCCTTGCGCTTACTGGCCACTTCTTGAGCACCTGCGCTCTGTGGGGACCTGTGTTGGCTTGGGGGGTGGTACCAAGTGGAGAGGGAGGGTCCTAGCCCTGCAGAGCCTGCCTGTGTACAAGGCTCAGGGCCTCTGGCCAGGTGGAGCTACGTGCAGTTGTCTCTAGGGGGTGAAATGTGTGTGTGAGTGTGTCCTCTGGGTTTCCTGAGACTTGAAGGAATACATATTAAAAACATTTTTAAAAGATAGTTTTGTTGTTAGAGGGGCTCCATTCTGACCTGTCCTGTTGCCTGCAGTTAAAGAATTCTTTGGGTAATTTAATCAGAACATTACGTATAATGACTGAACGGCAGGGGGAGGGTGGGGCATGAGGCCAGGGGAGTGATGGTGATGAACGAGGAATTCAGTCTCGTTCATTTAGAAGTGGCATAAAAAATGTCAAAAACATTGACATTTCTTTCTGCTCTTTTCCTCTTGAATGAATAAGCGAAAGCACACAGACACATCAATGTCTGGCACTGCTGCGATCCCGTCAGGGTCCAGCTGTGCCTGTGGGTTGGGCCCCAGTCACCCCTCTGCTCCCTGCCCTCCCAGGTCTGCGAGGGCTCATCAACCTGGGGAACACATGCTTCATGAACTGCATTGTCCAGGCCCTCACGCACACCCCGCTGTTGCGAGACTTCTTCCTCTCCGACCGGCATCGCTGTGAGATGCAGAGCCCCAGCTCCTGCCTGGTCTGTGAGATGTCATCCCTTTTCCAGGAGGTGAGCACCACTTTGGGCTGTGTCATGTTTCTGTCACTACATTTTTTCTTTCCCTTTTTAAAAAATAGAATGAGGTTGACTGCAGTATAATAAAGGAAGACAAATTTCTAAAACCTGACATAATGAGTAAGTTTTTACTGTATGCTTTTATTATAGAAGACTCAAATTTTCCCAAAAAGGCAGCATGAGGTAGGAGACTCTTAACATCATTTTTCAAGGCACAGAGCTGACTGAGAGGAGGAAGAAGAGCCTCAGAGAGTGGCACAGCCAGTGGCTGGTGTTGGGCTGTGATGCTGGGGGAGACCTGCCTCCCCTGAAGTCTGCCATTGGACTCCCAGGAGGCATGGGGACATGCATGCACTGTTCCCCACTCTGTTCCTGTGGACCGTGGGTCTCTTCTAGCACTACACCTTGTGGGTGTGATTCCCCAGACCTGTCTGTGTGACCCTATGTCCCGAGCATCAGGGTCTGCTTCCCTGGTTGGATTGTAGGCCACACTCACGTCTGTCCCTGAGCATGATGGCTCAGGCACCCTCAGGTTGGGCCCTCTGCACCCCACTCGGTGGCCACAGAAAAGCCTCTCAGAGCTGAGGCAGTCTAGCAACCCCACCCACAAAGTGGGGCTGTTGCCTATTTACACAGGCTGCTGAGACGTCCCAGATGTCCTTCAGGTGTCAGGCACAGGAACTGCAGGCACATCCCATCTGTGTCAGTGACCCTTGAGAGCTGCAGGCCACAGTCACTTGCTGTCTGGCCCATTTCAGAAAAAGTTTGCCCACCTCTGGTCTAGCCTGACCCAGTTTCTTCATGTTCACAGCATGCCAGTAGCTGCTGGGGTCACAGCAATGAGCAAACTGAACAGAATCATTGGGCCCAAGTGGGAGAAAGGCGGGTGCAATTGTGTGTCACTTCCTCTCGTGGATTTCAGCCATTTCCCCTGGGCGCTGTTGGGTGACAAATTCAGATAGGCATGGGTTTATTGAAGTATATTTTAAAACAACAGAATTCACCTTTTAGTGTGTTATCTGTTTTTCATGACAAACACATCATAACTCATCATCTAGGCTTATCGTAGAAAACTAGATGGTAGGAAGGGAGAAAACAGATATGCAGACTCAAAGTCTTGTGAGTCCAAATTTTAGGCAGCTGCTAAGTATTTCTGTGCATGTGTGCTTTGTGTTCAGAGTGTAGCATTTATGCCTGACAAGGGATTTTGTTCCCCTTCTCTCTCTCTGAGCAGTTTTACTCTGGGCACCGGTCGCCCCACATCCCATACAAGTTGCTGCACCTGGTGTGGACTCACGCCCGGCACCTGGCAGGGTACGAGCAGCAGGATGCCCATGAGTTCCTCATCGCAGCTCTGGACGTCCTGCATCGACACTGCAAAGGTGTGGGCCCGTACCTCGTGTCGTTGCAGGGGGCGGGCATGTGGGCAAACTCCTGCAAACCAGGACAAGCTCGCCTGGGACATTTTGATTTGCATTCTCATGGTATTTTTTCCCCAATAAGAAAAACAGTGGAAAACAGTTATCTCCCATAGGTTCTTTATAGCTTGTTTTTACAAGAGGAGAAAATAATCTTTAGTTTGTCTTCCAACCTACCTGGGAGTAGAGAAACATAGCCATCGGCCCTCACAGCCTGTGCAGTGGGCTGTAAGGTCTGCATCCTAATGTGCCTGGGCCCCAGTCCTTTGGGCATCGGGTGCATTTTGGTGTCAAGAAAGAAGCTAAGGATATTTTCCTAGGGAGTGGGAAAGACAAAATTGAAAACAAAACAAACTGGCTTGGTCATCCCCCTTTTCCCCACCAGGTCTGTCTTTTGAATATGAAGTGTCTTCAATGGCCCTTTGGAGAGAGTTGGCACCACTGTCTTCATAATGCTTCTGTGCTTGAATGGCCTGGTGTCCTGGGTCTCTGGCTCTTGGAAACTTGTTGACTTTGGGTAGGAGGGCAGGAGCAGGGCACAGATGTGGATCACAGAGGTCTGGTCTTTCCCCAGGTGATGATAATGGGAAGAAGGCCAACAACCCCAACCACTGCAACTGCATCATAGACCAGATCTTCACAGGGGGACTGCAGTCAGACGTCACCTGCCAAGTCTGCCAGTAAGTGGAGGCTTTCCACTGGACATGGAGTATTCTGGAAGGCCAAGTGCCTTTTAGGCCCTGCTGACCGGATCATAATGGGGGAGCCCAGTTTCAGGGAAACTGACTTCACTGATGCTGCTTATCGACATCATGGTACATTTTTAGTCTGTAGACTGTTGTATTCTGAGAAGTTTCTAAAATTTTTAGATTCCTGGACTGTAATATATAGTCAGTGCCACCCCAGTAATGCTTTCTTGGTGACATGGGGCTGATGGTGGAGCAGCTGCTGCACAGCCAGGTGAGAAGCGGGAAGTTTTATTTAGATAAACATTGACATGTGTTGGGATGAAATAGCCCCAACAGAAAAGGCACAAGAAACGAGCAGGTCACCCTGAATGTGAAGGACATCAGGGCAATGTCCCCCCTGGGACTGCAAGGCTTCAGGTGTGGCCACCTGTTACTGTCCTCATCTCTGCTTTCCTTCAGGCCCCCGAAACTAGGAGTCAAAAAAGAGCCCCCTTCAAAGACTGGGCCACATAGGGCAGATGCTTGACCAAGGCTTCAAAGTGTGTTAGTTTGAAGTATTTCACACTCTCCTTTTCCACTTTCTCTCAGGTAGTGTCCCTAAATTCTCTACAGGTTTCAGTTCCTTGGTTAGAGCTCAAAGCCTTCATTTCCCAGAGGCCATTGGTGGAGAGGTTAGAACCCTTTCATTCACCCAGTGCATTCCAGTGTTTTTATTTCCCTTCGATTTCTTTTAAAATTCTGGTCATGATCCACTAAAATTTTAAAACCTGTAATGGATTACCACTTACAGTTTGTATAGGACAGACCAGGTAGTGGAAGAGTAGCTTTGCCTGCAAGTGTTACAAGTGCAATTTTCTGTTAAGTAGTGTCTGTTCTCATGGGCCACCACACTAAGTACTTTACACTCATGGCTTTAAGTAACTGCCTCCTTGGTCCCATACCATTGAAGTTCACCAGCAAGAGATTGTGTCACAATTATATTGTTTAATTTCCATAGTAAAGTTCCCAGTCTATGAGTTTCCTGTTGGTATATTTTAAAATAAATCTCCAGAAAGGAATTGGCGTTGGTAGATAAGACTTTAAATGCTGCTGTTCAGCTTGGGGTGCTGAGCAGTTGGTGCCTGCTCTCTGTGCAACACATGCTTGGAGGTCTAAGTCATGTCCAGGACTTCACAGTTCTCAGGTCGCTGATGCTGCTGACATGGAGCCATTCATTCAGAGCCACCAGACGTGGGGTCCTGAAAAAGTCCTGAAACAATTGTGCCAATCTTCTGGGTGTAGAGACCACTGCCTCAGAAGCAGCCTTGGCCTGTGGTTTGCATGGTGTCCCTCCCTGGGGCCCCAAGGTGCACTGGGTGTGAGCACACCTTTTTTTGGCCTGAGATGCTATTTAGAAAAAGGGCAGAGCTGTGACCCAAGTGCTGAGATACACCCCTCGAAGTAGTCCCCCTGAGGCTGTGGTTGGGTATCGGTTCTCATGCATGTCTCTGTCTTCTTTTGCTTCTAGTGGGGTCTCTACCACAATAGACCCCTTCTGGGACATCAGTTTAGATCTGCCCGGCTCTTCCACTCCATTCTGGCCCCTGAGCCCAGGGAGTGAGGGCAGTGTGGTGAACGGGGACAGCCACGTGTCAGGGACCACAACACTGACAGACTGCTTGAGAAGGTAAGAAACGTGCTGGCACTTTTGCAGAAAAATAAAGTGCTTTCCTTGCAGGTAGTTGTCTCCTGGCCTTGAGACTGCTCAGTAGTGGTTGGTCAGAGTAAAGCCCTAATAAACTTAGGGCCACCGAGGGTCCCAGCACTGTTTACTTTTACACATTCAATATGGAACATGAGAAAACATAGGCCAACCTGCAAACAGCTATTGTTGGTGCCATTGACTCCTACTAGTTTGTTACATTTTTTTGCAAGGTGACTGGATATTCTCTCCACCTAGCTTTGCATTGTAGGATGTTGCATCACAGCTACTATTCCATCCCACCCCCAGTGTAAGTTAACAGAGAGCAAAAGGTAGAGCTCTTGCACCTGGTATGGCAAATAACCTGTATTAGAGTCCATCGGCCCCTCTTGCTGAGGCTTGTGGTTTTCTCTTTAGGTGATTAAAACACATCTGTGACATTCTGTCTGCATTTACACTCATTTACTGCATCATCAATTTAGATAAGCCATGAGATTGAGGGTGCAGTTGCTATAAAACATATTTCTAATTTTTTTTTTTAAGAGTTTATTTATCCGCTTTTAGAGAGGGGAAGGGAGGGAGAAGGAGAGAGAGAGAAACATCAGTGTGTGGCTGCCTCTCACGTGGTCCCCACTGGGGACCTGGCCCGCAACCCAGGCACGTGCCCCGACTGGGAATCGAACCCGTGATGCCCTGGATCGAAGCCCACGCTCAATCCACTGAGCCACGCCAGCCAGGGCAGCTATAAAACATATTTCAATAGCTGTTACATACAAGTACGGCAAGACCAGAAACCCTTCCTAAACTATATTTAGTGTTTTACAATCTCTATTTTCTTTTATTCGCATTAACTCAAGGTCACTACAGGTGTGTTCTTGTTAGGTGCAAGTGTTTCTTATGAAGAGGGACAAGCTTCTTTGTTTTTACCTTGCTGCCCAATCAGCAGACCAAAAAGTGCATGTTTAGAATTTTAAAATTAACTTTGTTTCACTGACAGATCCAGCTATATTGGGTTGTCCAGAAAGTCCGTATGTTTTTTCCCGTTAAATAAAAGATATTTTTTCATTTTCAGCAGTAAGTTCATTGATTTGGGTATTTTGAGTATGTTAGCTATCTTCCACATGGTATAATGTTCATTGTTTTCAATTAATGTCTCGATTTGATTGCTGTCAACTTCAACTGGTCTACCCGACCGTGAAACATCATCCAATGAAAAATCTCCAGCACAAAAACGTCACAAACCACTTTTGACACATTTGATCAGTCACAGCACCTTCTCCCTACACTGCACAAATCTCTTTGTGTTTCAGTTGCATTTTCTTGAAATAATAAAGCATAATATGCTGAAAATGTTGCATATTTTCTTCCATCTTCACTACTAAAATTGGCTACACCAAAAATTCACCAGTTTTGATAAGTTCGTTTTTAAATGCATGCTGATATGACAGTTGTCAGAATACAGTCTAGCAAAATTGTTTTGAATGAAGTTGAAGACTACTAAGCACTACTAGAGCCATCTTACGGGGGGGGAGGGAAACAAATGAACTTTTTGGCCAACCCAATATATGAGGTATCAGATTTTTAACTTGGAAAACAAACATAAATAATCTTTTGATTTTTTCATGACAACATTTACAACAAAATTAAATGTCATGGTAAGTTTCAATAAAATTGAAACTTTGCCCACAGAACAGACAACAAGAGAGAAAACACACTTTATCAAACTAAAGTCCATGGGAAGCTCTGTGTCAGGGCCCAAGTGTCTGAGAAAAGATATTTTGTCTGACTCTAGTTTCCCTTTTCAAGTTACATTGAGAGTAGATCACAAAGCTGTTGGAAGTACATGTGACTTTGCCCTGGGCTCCATTGGTTGGAGCAGCATCCTGTACACCAGAAGGTTGTGGATGTGATGCCTGGTCATGGCACATAGCTAGGTTGTGGGTTAGATCCCCAGGCAGAGAGTGTACGGGAGGCAGCTGATCACTGTTTCTCACATCGATGTCTCTTCCTCTCCCTCTCTCTGTCTTTGTCTCTCTCAAATCACTGAACATATCCTCTGGTGAGGATTTAAAAATAAATAAAGTACATGTGATTTTTAGCTCTAGACCATTCAGGTTTTCAAGTGTTTCATAAGAACTGCAGGTAGCCAAGTGGCTGTCACACCGGCAACACTGTGCGGGACAGTCGAGTTTTGAGCCTTGAGTCCTTCATGGAGGAGTGGCCTCAGCTGGACATGCTTGCCTTCTTAGGAACCCCTCAGAGCCACTTGCCTCTCTGGGGCTTCCATGGACCTCATGCTGCACCCTTGGCTCTCTGTTGTCCTATTACTATTTCAACTCGTGTACATTGGTATGTTGTATTTTCTCCATTCAGATTGAAATGCAGCCTCTTTGGGGGAGGGGACCGCTTTCCTCTGTCTCTGTGTGTCCACAGCACTAGCGTGCTGCTGGGCATCTGGTAGATGTGGTGAGTGAGTGTCACCTGCCTTTCCCCTGTCATAGTTCTGCAAGGTTGCAAATGGCAGGTGCAGACTCTGATGAACTGAAGCAGGTGAGGACATGGGGTAGTTCGTAGAATCCATGGGAAGGCTGAGAACATGGCTCAGCAAACAGGCCATAACCATGGGAGGGGTGGGACCACCATCCGGAAGTATGCAGCCCACCACTGCCTGCCCCCCGTCCCCCAGTGCAGTGAGAGTGCTGCTCCCCTAAAGACAAGTCTTCCCACATCTGCCTCTCTAGAATAATTGTTCCAGGTGCAAAATCCCCATAAGGAACTTGCACCTGGCAGAGCCAAGTTTGGTGCCCATGTTGCTGGGGGTGGGTAGAGCACATACTGGCTGGTGTGGTCCACTTTGGTGGCTCCCAGCTAGGGTGGAAGATTCCCCAAATGGGGAAGGTGAGGCATGGGTAGAGACTCGAGAAGGTATGTAAATGGGGCTCTGTTTATCTTATATAATTTCTTAATTTCTGACTACGGGAATTTGAAGTCAAATTCTCTTCATTCTGACACTGTGGGACTTGTTCGGAACTTTTTTTTTTTTGGTACTGAAGCAGGTTTGGTGGGTTGAGGTTAATATAGTTTGGCTGAGATGACAAGTGTTTGGAGTCATGTGTACTTGTGGGCACTGCATGTGGAAAGAAAAATGACAAATTATGAGAACCTTCTAGATGAATAAAAAGAAAACTTAAAAAGATGACTTTTAGCTGCTGAGCATTTTGCACTGGCTTGGTGTAAATTTTTTTAAATGTATATTCACCAGGAAGAGTGTGCTTATTGATTGGTTGCTTAATTGGTATTAGTTAGCAAAGCAAATATAATTGGCAGAAAGTGTGTGAATCAAAATTCAAGGGTAATTAGGGTATTACCCCAGTCCAACTTCACAAGCTTGAACCTATTCTAAAAGGAGTTCTGAAGCAGGTCTCTGGGCTGTTTCACCTGTTCTCTGGGGAGGAAGGCACTTGGGGCTCCTCGATGGAGCTGTTCCTGGCAGACAGGCACAAGGCTTGGGAAGTGTGTTGCCTCGGATGCTTGCTTTTTACCTTCTGTCCACTGCTTGGAGCTGCTCGAGGGGCAGCAGAGTCCTTTGTCTAATTTTAGCCACAGGTTGGCATTGGACTTCGGCTTCTAAAATTGTTTTTTCTTCTGTGCACAGTCCTCTTGCTGGTTAATGACTCCTTGCCTGAGGACTTGCCAACCAAGGCGGACCCTGGGAGCTTGGTGAGATGGGGAGGGGCCTCTGTGAACTGGGCAGTTCCTGACTGTGATTGGGGTGGGGCAGAACTGTGTTTTCGGCTGGCAAATTGGAGGAGGGAATCATGTTGTGGCCGCTCTGTTGTATACCCAAAGTCTTCACTGCTAATGGCACGTTCTGCTCTCCTGCCACCGGCCATCCAGCCAGTGCTTCAACTTCACTGATGGCTCTTTTTTTTTTAACTGTGTTTTAAAATTTGTTCAAATCAGGATTCTGAGTAGGTCCACACTTTACATTTGGTTCTTTGTTCTCTTGTAGTCACTTTCGAATCCAGACTTTAGCTTCCCTGTGGCTTTTCTTTGAAAGGACAAGGTCATGTGTGAAAGACCTTGCCACGCTCCAGACCTTGCTGATGGGGGCTGGGCATGTGGGCTAGTTCCTGCAGGGTGCAGTGAACATGCTGGGGGCTGTGCTCCATGCTCCCTCACCACAAGATGTGACTGTTCTCCTTGCACTTCCGCTTCCTGGGCACCTTGCAGCAGCCGGGTCAGCCTTGCTCGGGGGCACTGTCCTACCCAGGCTGAGATGGCAGAAAGGTTAAACAAGCATTTCCAGACCCCGTTGTCAAAAGATCAACTTTTTTGTTTGCTTTTCAGCTTTAAACTTAAAAACCTGTTATAAACTATACCGAAGCATCTGTTTATGGTTTCTCATCTTCAGTAGCTACCTCATCGCTTGTGCCACAGGTGTTGGCTGGCCTATCAGTGCAGCCTTTCCATCTCGTTGTCGGTCTCCATCACAAGAAAGTCACCATTTCCCCACCTCTCACTTTTTCAAGTTAAACTTTTTATTTTGAGATAATTGTAGCTTCCCTGTGCAGTTGTAAGAGATACTACTGTGTCCCCTATGTGTAAGAGACCCCTTTGTGTCCTTCTCCCAGGACCCTCCCAGCCACACCACCTGCCTCCCACCACTGCTGCCTCCTCAGCCCCTGGCAGCCATGCATCTGTGTTCCCTGTGAAGTCCA
>CM052545.1:54029492-54051101 GCA_028533065.1 Trachops cirrhosus
TTAAACTTTTTATTTTGAGATAATTGTAGCTTCCCTGTGCAGTTGTAAGAGATACTACTGTGTCCCCTATGTGTAAGAGACCCCTTTGTGTCCTTCTCCCAGGACCCTCCCAGCCACACCACCTGCCTCCCACCACTGCTGCCTCCTCAGCCCCTGGCAGCCATGCATCTGTGTTCCCTGTGAAGTCCATGTTTCAGGAATGTTGTGTTAACGGCACAACATGAAATCTTTGGGGATTCGCTTGTTCACTCGTCATGGTTCGCTGGTGATTCATTCAGGTTGCGTGTATCAACAGTTTGTTTCTTTTATTGCTGACTAGTATTCCAGGGTGTCATATACCACAGTTTGTTTAACTGTTTAATGTTCACCCGTTGAAGGACATCTGCCTTGCTTCCAGTTGTTTTCTGTGGGTTTGTTCTCTTTTGTTTTTCTTTTTTTGGATAATTTCTGTACAGTTTGTATGGGAACACAAGTTCCCATTTTTCTGGGACAGATTTGATAGGCTGAGTCTTAGGATAATAATAAAATTACTATTTTCACCAAACTTTTCATTTAAAAAAACTCAGAAGTATTTTTTACTTTTATTTTTAAATATTTTTTTAAAGATTGTATTTATTTATCTTTGGAGGGGAAGGGAAGGAGAGAGGGAGAGAAGTATCAATGTATGGTTGCCTCTCATGTGTCCCCTGCTGGGAACTGGCCTGCAACCCAGGCATGTGCCCCGACCGGGAATCAAACCACGATCCTTTAGTTTGCAGGCCCATGCTCAATCCACTGAGCTATACCAGCCAGGGCTATTTTTTACTTTTTATTTTTCATTGAATTTTTTTTGGCCACATTGGTTAATAAACTTGTATAGGTTTCGGTTATACAATTCTATATTACATCATCTGTATATTGTATTGTGTGTTCACCAACCCAAGTCAAGTCTCCCTCCAACACCCTTTATCCCTACTTTACCCTTTTCTACCTGGCCCGACCCCCATTCCCTCTAGTCATCACCATACTGTTGTCTGTGTCTATGATTTTTTTTTTCCCTTTGCTTAATCCCTTCGCCTTTTTCACCCAGCCCCCCAATTCCACTCCCCTCTGGTAACCATCAGTCTGTTCTGTGTATCTATGCTTCTGTTTCTGTTTTGTTTGTCAGTTTATATTGTGCATTAGATTCCACATATGAGTGAGATCATAATGTACTTGTCCTTCTCTGACTGACTTATTTCATTCAGCACAATGCTCTCTAGGTCCATCCATGCTCTCACAAATAGTAAGAGTTCCTTCTTTGTTATGCCCAAGTAGTATTCCACTGTGTAAGTGTAGCACAGCTTTAGTCTTCACTCATCTACTGATGGGCACTTGGGCTTCTTCCGAATCTTGGCTGTTGTAAATAATGCTGCAGTGAAGATAGAGGTGCATATATTCTTTCAAGTTAGTGTTTTGGGTTTCTTTGGATATATTCCCAAAAGTGGAATTGCTGGGTCATAATATAGTTCCATCTTCAGTTTTTTGAGGAAATTCTATACTGTTTTCCACAGTGGCTACACCAGTCTGCATTCCCAACAACAGCCCAAACAGGTTCCCCTTTCTCTACATTCTCACCAAAACTTGTCTTTTATTGATTTATTAATGATGGCCATTCTGACAGTGTGAGGTGATTATCTCATTGTGGTTTTAATTTGTTTCTTAGATGATTAGTGACATTAAGCATTTTTCAAGTATAGTTTTCTGAGTTTAGATCTTTCACATCCTATGTCTATGTGCCATCTGTATGTCTTTGAAGAAGTGTCTGTTCAGGTTCTCTATCCATTGTTTAATTAATTAGATTGTTTTTGTTTTGTTTTGTTTTTGGTATTGAGTTGTATAAGTTCTATATAAATTTTGGATATTAACCCCTTATCAGCTGTATCAGTGGTGAACATGTTCTCCCATTCAGTGGGTTGTCTTTTCATTTTTTTGATGGTTTCCTTTGTTGTGGAAAAACTTTTTAGTTCAATAGAATCCCATTTGTTTATTTTTTTTCTTTTGTTTCCCTTGCCTGAGGGAATATATCAGAGAAATACTGCTATGAGAAATGTCTAAGATTTTACTTCCTGTGTTTTCTTCTAGGATTTTAGTGATTTTTTAGTCTTAACAGTGGATTGAGTTTAATCCATTTTGAGTTTATTCTTGTGTATGGTGTAAGAAATTGATCTAGTTTCGTTTTTTTGCATATATCTGTCCAATTTTTCTACACCATTTATTGAAGAGACTGTCTTTACTCCCTTGTATGCTCTTGCCTCCTTTGTCAAATATTAATTGCCTTAAAGGTGTGGGTTTATCTCTCAGCTCTCTGTTCCGTTCCATTGATCTAGGCTATGCTGTTTTGTTTACTGTGGCCTTGTAGTATAGTGTGATATCAGGTATTGTGATCCCTCCAACTTCGTTCTTTCTCAAGATTGCTGAGGCTTTTCAGGGTCTTTTGTGGTTCCATATAAATTTTTGGAATTATTTGCCCTAGCTGTGTGAAATATGTCATTGGTATCTTAATAGGAATTGCATTGAATCTATAGATTGCTTTGGGTACTATAGACATTTCAGTGACGTTAATTTTTATTCATGAACACGGTATGTGCTTCAGCTGACTTGTATCTTCAGTTTCTTTCTTCAGTGCCTTATAATTTTCTGAGTTTAGATCTTTCACATCCTTGGTTAAATTTATCAGGGTTTTTTGTTTTGGGAGGGGTTTTGGATACAATTGTAAATGAGATTGTTTTCTTAGTTTCCTTTTCTGATAATTCATTATTGGTGTATAAAATGCAACTAATTTCTGGGTACTTACTTTGTATTCTGCTACTTTACTGAATTCATTTATCTTTTCTAGTAGTTTTTTTGGTGGAATCTTATTTAATTTTTTTCTTGCTTGATTGCTGTGACTAGGACTTCCAGTGCTTTACTGAATAGGAGTGGTGAAAGCAGACATCCTTGTCTTGTTCCTGATCTTAAGGGACACACTTTTAGGTTTTGCCTGTTAAGTATGATGTTGGCTATAGGTTTGTCATATATGGTCTTTATTATGTTGAGGTATGTTTCCTCTCCTCCCACTTTGCTGAGAATTTTTATCATAAATGTGTGCTAGATTTGATCAAATGCTTTTTCTGCATCTATTGATAATGATCATGTGATTTTTATCCTTCATTTTATTTATGTGGTATATCATGTTTATTGATTTGTGGATATTGTACCAACCTTGCATTCCTGGAATAAAACCCACTTGGTCATGGTGTATGATCTTTTTAATGTATTACTGGATTTGGTTTGTTATATTTTGTGGAAGATTTTAGTATATCAGGGATATTGGCCTTATAATTTTCTTTCTTTGTAGTTATCTTTATCTAGTTTTGGAATTAGGATAATGCTGGTCTGGTAAAATGAGCTTGGAAGTCTTTCCTCCTCTTGATATTTTTGGAATAGTTTGAAGAGGAGAGGTATTCGTCTTTGAAATTTTGTTAAATTCACCTGTGAAGCCACTGGTCCAGGACTTAGGTTTGTTGGGAGTTTTTTAATTACTGCTTCAATTTAATTAATTGTAATCAGTCTATTCAAAGTTTCTGATTCTTTCTGATTCAGTATGGGAATATAGTATGTTTTTAGGAATTTATTATGTCTAGATTGTCTAACTTGTTGGCATATAGTTCATAATATTGTATTATAATCCTTTGTATTTCTTTGCTGTCAGTTGTTACTTCTCTTTCATTTCTGATTTTATTGATTTAGGTCCTCTCTCTTTTTCTTGAAGAGACTGGTTAAAGGTTTGTCAATCTTGGTTATCCTTTCAAATGAAACAGCTCTTGGTTTCATTGATCTTTTGTATTTTTTTAGACTCTTTTCATTTCTTTCTGCTCTAATTTTTACCATTTCCTTTCTTATGCTCACTGTGGGCTTTTTTTCCCCCTAGTACCTTTAGTTGTAGGGTTGGATTATTTATTTGAGCTTTCTCTTGTTTCATGAGGTAGGCCTGTAATGCTGTGAATTTCCCTCTTAGGATTGCTTTCACTGCTTGTCTCATAGATTTGGGGTGGTTGTGTTCTCATTTTCATTTGTTTCAAGGTATCTTTGATTTCTTCCTTGATCTCATTGTTAACCCAGTTATTGTTTAGTGACAGGTTATTTATATTTAACCTCTATATTTTTGTGTCTTTAAGTTTTTTCCTTGTGATTGATTTCTAGTTACATACCATTTTAGTCAGAGAAGATGCTTGATGTGGTATCAGTCATTTTAAATTCATTGAGACTTGTTTTGTGTCCTAACATGTCATCTCTCCTAGAAAACATTCCATTTGCACTAGAAAAGAATGCATATTTTGCTTCTTTGGCATGAAATGCTCTGAAGATGTTAATTAAATCCATCTGGTCTGGTTTGTCATTAAGGCCACTGTTTCCATGTTGATTTTCTATCTGGAAGATCTATCCAGTGATGTTAGTACAGTGTTAAAGACCCCTGCTATGACTGTATTACTGTCAATTTCTCTCCTTTTTTTTTAATTTTCTAAGATTTGCTTTATATATATAGGTACTCGTATGTTGGGTGCATAAAAGTTTACTAGGGTTACATCCTCTTGTTGGATCACTGCCTTTATCATTATGTAGTGTCCTTCTTTGTCTCTTGGTACCTGCCTTTGTTTTAAAGTCTACTTTGTCAGATATAAGGACTGCTAGCCCAGTTACTTTTTTATTTTTATTTGCATGAAATACCATTTTCCATTCCTATACTTTTAATCAATATGTTTCTAGTTCTGAGGTGGGCCTCTTGTAGATAGCATGTATGTGGGTCTTCTCTTTTTTATCCATTCAGCTATAAGGTAAGTATTTTTTAAAGTGATAAGGAAGGAAGGTGGCGGACATATGGTATGTATGTTTTTAGTAGGAAAATTAATCCATTGAAAGTGATAAAGTAACTGTTTTCCCTCTTACCTCTTCATATTTTTTCTTAAAAATACATTTTTAAATGCCTTGCAGATTCACTAGACCAGAGCACTTGGGAAGCAGCGCCAAGATCAAATGCAATGGCTGTCACAGCTACCAGGAGTCCACCAAGCAGCTCACCATGAAGAAACTGCCCATTGTCGCCTGCTTCCATCTCAAAGTAAGTTTTCCAGGAAAGCTCTAGGAGCTGACTCAATTTTTAGTTCCTAGTACAACTTAGAGCCAGTCAGTGTGGTGTATAGAGCTCGTTTCATAATTACAGCGACTCCCTAAGTGTGCTAAAGAACCAGGATAGTTAAGTTGTACCTTCCCCTGTCTCCCATTGCCATCAGAAGTCCGTTGTGATGAACAGAAAGTCTTCACTGCAGAATGAAGATAGGGTACGAGCTGCTCCACTGAGGGTGGGGCTGTTATGGTTTTATTATTCCTACCTAAGTTCTTCCATCCTCATTCCAAGTTTTCTGTTTTTCTTTTACTTAAAAGCAAACAAAGACCCTTAGCATTTTGACCTAGTCCAGGGGTCAGATAATAAGTATTTTCAGGTTTGCAGCTAAATGATCTGTTTCATATTTTCCTTTGAGTTCAAATATGTTGAAACAAGAAACTATTCTTAGCTTCCTGTGTGGATTTGGTGGCCTCTGATAAAGTCAAAGAAATGCCTCTTGTGAAAGGAACAATATATTTGTTTTTGCTCCCAGAGGTTACAGATATTGCCTCTGTTTTCTACTATCCTGCACTTCGCTGAGTTTGTTGTAAGGTTACTTTTTTGTACACTGGGTGTTCATCACTTTGAACAGTCAATTCAAGACTTTACTTGAACCCCGTAAGTTAGATTTATATAGATATTGTGTTACTAGCTTTGTAAGCTCCAGATATGGCCAGTAGGCAATCAGCGTTAATGAAAAGCCTGATTTGGGGACTGCACAGAGAAGCAGCCCTGGAGGAAGCCCGTTACAGTGACACTCTTCTTCTCTCCCTCGTCTCTGTAGCGATTTGAACACTCGGCCAAACTGCGGCGGAAGATTACCACATATGTGTCCTTTCCCCTGGTACTAGACATGACCCCCTTCATGGCATCCAGGTATGGAAGGTTTTGTTCAGCTGCGTCTGGCATTGGGAGGGTATGGCTTTGTGAGTTCCATGATGTGTACCAGCTCCCTGATGAGACAGTTGCAGACAATGAAAGAACCACAACTGCCAAAACCAAATTACTGTCCTGATCTTCACCCAGGACACATTTCAGCTTAATGAATTCTTTCTCCTCAGATGTCCTGTTTCAGCTGTGAGATTTTCCAAGCAGCCCTTCATCAGCTCCCGGACTTGAGAAATCAAGGTGGAGTCCCTGCAGAAAGACAGTATTTTAGCTGCTGCATCTGGTTTTGGAATGTGGCAAAACATAGTTGATTTTGCATTTGTAGATTACATTTATCTTGTTTTCAAATCTTCATACCATAGACCACTTAAAATTTACCCCCCAAAAAAGCAGCAGTTACTAATAATATGCAGGCCACAAGTTGTTGGTTTCCAAGGGCCACTGTAACAAATTACCACAAAGTTGGTGGCTCAAAGCAAGAAGGTGTTGGCAGGTCTGTGCTTCCTTGGAAGGGCCCAGGGAAGATTTCATTCCTTGCTGGGAGGTGTGCCACCACACACACATGGGCTGGCCCCATGCCTAATGGTAGGTATGCTCTCAGCAGTTCACATCCCAAGCCTGGGCCTTGGTTTCTTCGCCTTAACAGGGGGATAATCTCTGCCCAGGAAGGAGTGTTGGAAGAACTAGCAAGTGTATATAAAGTGAGTTCAACACAGTGCCTGGCATAGTAAGCCCCATTAACGGTGTCATCCAGTCCATGCTTCTCTTCATTTCGGTGATTTTTACCCAGTGCACTGCAGCGTACCAGCACGCCGGAAAAATTTGTAAGACCTGACCGTTTAGTCAGGGGCATGGACCTCTTTTCCCTTAGATCATGAAATAAGAAAACAACAACAGCCAACACAACAATAGCCGTCCAGTGTGAAAAATCAAAATTATACCTGTTTTGTTTTCTTCTGTTTTTTCAGATGGTCAAAAAATAGAATATATTTTTTAGTGAACCACAGAATTTTAGTAATTAGTCTGTATGTGCCATGAAATGAAAAGGTTCACCATTGCTGCTTTGGTTGGTTTAAAGGGCGCTGAGTGTCGCTGTTGTTTGTTACAGCAAAGAGAGCAGGATGAACGGGCAGTACCAGCAGCCAGCAGACAGCCTCAGTAATGACAACAAGTGAGTGCTGCCTTATGTGGTTGTGCTGACATTGAGGGGCCCAAGGGGTGGGCAGGGTGGGGGCCCCCAGCATTTCACAGGGAGACAGCTGCATTTCTGAGTGGCAGTCGCAGGGCTGCTTCTTTTGGTCACTGGCCTACTCCCTGTCATACTACCCATCAGTCTCTTTTGAAAATACCTGAAGCCACTATTAGGAATGGACTTTTCACACCTTTACCGCAAATGCTCCCTCCGATGTAGGAGCTTGATGCCCTTCTTCTGGCCTCCAGGTGTGAGTGAGGATCAGTCTGGCCATTGCAGTTCTGGAGCGAAAGCTCGGCATCTGAATTCTGGGCCCTGTGATCTCTTCCTTGACTGGCACCATGACGAGGCCTCTGCTCTTTCTCTGACTGCCTTTCCACCACTGGTGTAGCCAGCCGATGGGATGAAGGGGACAGTGGTTACAGTGTCTTCCATGCCAGTTGCTCTGCAGACTGGAGGCCACACCGGCTCCCTTTGTCTCTCCATGCCCCCAGGCTCCAGCATTGACGTTGGGGGTCAGGGAGGCCCCTTATTGCACAGGTCTCCGACTGCTCGGGCTGTGTGGTTTCTGATGGTGATAAAATTGAGTTAACTACTGATCTCTCCCAACTCACTTCCTCCCAAACCAGATACTCCTTGTTTGCAGTCGTTAACCACCAAGGGACCCTGGAGAGTGGCCACTATACGAGCTTCATCCGGCAGCACAAGGACCAGTGGTTCAAGTGTGATGATGCCATCATCACCAAGGCCAGCATTGAAGATGTGCTGGACAGTGAGGGGTGCGTTGGGGGTGGTTTGTTGCCCCATGTGGATCTGAGCCCAAAGCCATGTCTGTGTTTAGTATCATTCAAGAAAGGTTACCTTTGGTGGCTGGAGTAATGAGGCCTGTTCTGGACAGGATGCCAACCCCAAGGGGCCACTGGGTAGGACGGTATGCCTGAGCAAGGACACTTGATTAACACCCTCACCCAGAGCATGGGGCAGTGGGCGTTGCCTTTAGTCATGACATGAGCTGACATGTGGGTCCCTCTGCAGCTCCTCTCTCATTTCCCATTTTATTCCTTCCTGGCACATCACCATCCACCTTCAGCTTTGCTGAATCCTTAGTCTTGAGACTGGCAGTAGGCTCCTAGCCCCAGGGATAAGCTGCATGATCTGAGAGGTGCATCTGTGGGTTCCCAGGTGTGGGGTAACTCCCAGGGCAGGTCTGCAGAGGAGGGATAGACTGTGGGCAGTTAATGGGCAGAGCCCCAGGGGGTCAGACTGAATGGGTTGCAGGAGCCTTACCAGAAGTCACACTGACCCAGGGCCCTGTCAGCCTCAGACAGGACAGGACAGGATGGGACATTGACCCCGAGGCTCTGGTGGTCCCGTATAGGAGAGGTTGGTTCAGGAGCTGTATGTCAGGCAGGACTGACAGGACTTAGGGCTTCCTAGTAAATGGCAGGGAATGGACATAGGGGACTCTGGTGTTCAGTGGGGACACTGCCACTACCTAGCTGAGGGCCCTCCTTGGGGACTAGGAACCAAAAATCGTCCCAGCATGAAATCAGACTGCTGGTGAATACTGAGGCCATGGAGCCAAGGTTCCAGCTGGGGAGGTCAGTTTTGCCTTGAGTCTTCATGAATTAGACCATAAACATGCTCTGTCTTTGCCTCCACAGATACTTGCTCTTCTACCACAAACAGGTCCTGGAATATGAGTAGCCTTTTCCTCAGCTGGTCAGAAAAATGAAGGCCTCACAAAATGACCCCCAGTCACCCAACTTCATGCTACTACCCCCCACGTGGATGTACCCCAGGATCATCAGAGCCCTCTGCCGCCATCCTAGGCCTGGGGGTGGAGTGGACATGCACTGCAGTGGGAGGGCTCTCGGGACAACACAGCAGAGAAGTGAAACAATGGGTGTGTCCTGCATGGGATGAGGCAGAGTAGATACATCACAAGGGTATCTCCTTTGCTCCTCAAACAGTGTGTGCATGTGTGGGGTGGGTGCCCCCATGGCATGGAGCAGCCTTGCCCTGGTGCTTCAGTTCTGCCATGTGATGGTACAGTTTCAAAAGGCTCCGGTCCATTTTTTAATTATGGCTTTATTAAAGCAGTAGAGAAGACAATAGCTGTGCAAGGACACAGGACTTTGCAAGTATCTTTGTGAGTCTTCGTATTAAATATGTATAGTATGGAACTCTTAGCCTTTTTTTTGTGAGTAGAGCCTGTGTAATTGAAGACACTGACTGGGATTTTTGAGCATGCGTGTTCTGCAGATAACACAGTGTCCAACTGCATGTGGCGTGTCAGCCTGGGTGTTGCTCACTTTTCCACAAGTAGGCATTTTCTCATTCCCCTTGTTTTCCTTCTTTTCTACAGTGGTGAATTTCATAAATGTAATGTTAGTAACGTGGATGAATAGAGTTAATAATGAAATTGAGATAGCTTTTTCATTCTTGAGTGAATCTTGCTTTTGGTGCTGTTTTGTTGTCCCCAGTCTGACCCTACCCAACCCCCCCCCCCCCCCCACTTTGGAAGCACCACACTCTGGTTAAAGCTGGTGGGTGTGAGTTGGGTGTCACTGGTTCAGTTGTGTTACTCTCTTGAGCAAATGAAGCATTTTTTGCACGGTTTTACTGTTGTCCTTCCTGTTTTCTTCTTGGCTGTCTTTCCCACTAGCTGTCCTGCCATTGCTTGCTGGCCAGAGTAGCTGAGTGCCTCTGCATTTCATTCAGTGTAGTTTAAATTGCAGCCCCAGGAAAAGGGACTCTGTAGAGTCCCTTTAGGGATTAAGCTTGTAGAGAGAGCTGGCTGAGGAGCCACCTTGGTCTCTGTGAGGTGTCTTGCATGCATCTATATATCCAACACTCCAAAGCCAGGTTTTTGTCCATTTCTGAGAAATTTTAACCCAGAGATGTAGGGGAGGAAAAGTTGCTTCAGTAGAGTTTGTGAACTATGCTGTGCTTGTCCTGAAAGCCCAGTCTGTGTCTGAGCTGTGGCGTATGCATTCCTAGGGGAGAGCATCATTATTTAAGGGTCAGCTAACTTTTTTCTTAAAGAGCCCAAATGGTAGCTATTAGACTTTCTGGGTCTCTTGCCATAGATAATACATAAACAAATGAGCCTAGCTATATTCCAATAAGACTTTATTTATGGATATTGACATTTGAATTTCATATCATTTTCTCACGTTGTGAAATTTTTTTTCACTGTTTAAAAACGTCTGAACTATTCTTAGCTGACAGGCCATACAGAAGCAGGCAGTGGGTGGGATCAGCCATTAGCTAGTTAGATAGGAGGAAGCTGGTCCCAACAGCATCAAGTAGTTACTCCCAGTGGAAAATGCAAGGAAATGCAAAGCGACAATTCTGCAGAATGATCGTTATGGCAAAATTCCTAGTGATAAGGTTTTGAACGCTCACTCTCTTTGTTCTATTATATTTCTGCATTTGTGGAACACAGGTTTTAAGGCATGTTTTAAAATAGCAAGTGTTTTCAGAGAAGTTTGGAGGGTGCAGACTTTTAGAAATGGCCTCATGTGTTTGAGTGTGTGTGGCGGGTGGGGGTGGCTACTGTGAAGATTTTCTTTTGGGGAGAGGTGTTGTCTTCTAATAATAAACAAATTTGGTGGAAAGGAGAACTGACTGAAGTTAGCCTATAGAGTTCTGAGCTGCAAAGTCTCTCCCTGCAGTTAGCTACCTTGTATCCTCCTACTTGACTGGAGTGTTCTAAATGCATAGTGGGGCCGAAGCAGATGTATTGGCTGTGGAGTTTCTGGAAGATTACCTGTCTGCTTCCCAGATCAGTCGCTCCCCTTGACCTCTTCCTGTCTCTGTTAATGTTCAGAGGCTCGGCTGAGAACACAAGGACTAAAGAGCAGCAGGAGGCCCAAGTTTATCTTTTGTGGAAACTATCTTAAACTTTTATGTCCAAATCAGTTGTCTTTATTCCCTCTGGCATTGGTGTTCCAAGCACTTACTTCTGTGTCTGCCAGTCCAGTGGCATCTGCCCACCCTTGTACTCCCAGCAGGAGGTGCTTTGCGAGATGTGTGTGTTTGAATCTGTCTTGTTAGGAACAAAATACTGCATAATGGCTTTGGGAATTTACCCCCCTTATTAAAAACTTTTAAACCCTCAATCCAGCTCTTAAATTCAGGAAAATGGTGTTTTTGTTTCCTAACAACTACCCTTAGGTAGGTGCTTATATCATGACCAGGTGCGTCTGACCACTAAGGAATTATGAGATACCCTCTTCTCCCACCAGTGTGTACAGTGACCTGTGTTTTGAACTGCTAGCTGTCACTTCAGCACTTCTCAGTGAATAGATGGACTTCTTCTCTTCAGATGTCTGCAGTTAGTTCCCAGCAGTGTGGAGTGCTGAGAGAGTGGGGCTGGGGCCACCTGAGGGTGGGGTGGCCAGATTTCCTCTGGCAGCACAGCCTCTCGCCCGCTGGGTGCTAAAATGTCCCTGGACCCTCTGTCCTGCACCACACAGACCCAAGCATTTGTGGTTTGGCTTTCATTGTGTCCAGTTGCCAGGTGTTTGTGTTTTTGTTTTTGTTTTTGACAACTGAAGTGATTGTTATAACTAAAAACAAAAATTGTAGGAGAAAGATTCCAGTGATTGTGCTGTGGATTTAATTACCAAGATGTTTACACCTTTCTTTTACCTGTTGTTTTGAGAAACTGTTTGACTCTTTCCCCCTCCCTTAATGGCTTGTAGTCTTTCCTATGTCATAATAAACTACATTTTCTTCTGAGAATTGGCTGGCTCTCTCCCCTTCCTAGCACCAGCAGCCAAACAGAGGTCCAGGGGACAAGAGTCCCCAGGGTTTGGGCACCACCTGGGCAGGCCTGTCCAGTGGAGGAAGCCCATTGACCCCAGTGCCCAGAGCTGCAGCCTGCATTTCCTCATTCCCTGTGTTGGGCCCACTGCCTCTTTGCCCCTCTTTTCCTCCTCCTGTGGGCAGGGTGGTGACATATCCTGGATTCAGGACTACCACAGGACTTCAGGCTTTGATGTGCATAAAAGTCGTCGGAGAGGCTTTAAATGGGGAGTCCTTGCCAGAGTTTGATTATGAGATGAGATGTGGTATAGGGACATGCACTTACAGAAAGCTCCTCAAGTGATGAGAACATAGCATATGCAAATAAATAAGCCAAGAGAAGATGTGCACAGTCTCTGCTGTCCTTGATTCTGTAATTGGTCGCAGGGCTGTAGTTGGCACCTGTAGCATCCTTCTTCCCCTTCACCTTGCACATTTCCCTTGCCCTCAGACCTCGGCTGGTCTTCACCTGATGGACCAAAACCCTCATTTCTGACGTGTTCTTTTTTTGGGAGCTTTTGTTGGAAGTTCCTTCACTTTCCTTACACAGAAATACCAAGAGGTGCCAGGGGTCCCAGCCTTGGTCCTCCTGTCCCCATTGTGTAGCAGTCTTTTCAAATTAAATAGAAACAGGGTTGTCCCCCCAGGGGAAGCTCCTCCTTTGTAGTCCAAGACCTTCAAACCAGCAAAGCCCAAGTTTTCCAGGACAAGAATAAGAAAAATTTGTAGTTCAGTAATTTCATTGCAATGCTGAAAAGTGCCCATCACCCTCTGACCCCTTGATCCTCAGACCAGGGTGTTTTAGCTGTGGGGGAGTCTGTGCCATATAACAGTCTCTGGTTAAAAGCGTAAGTCATCCAGAAGAGAAGAACTCCATGACCATAACCCCTTTACCATAGCAGAGACTTTAGTGAACTCAGCTGCATCCTCATGATGGGTAATGGACTAAAAACAGCTCCACAGACACAACAAGCCCATCGCTGCATATCCTTTGCTGTGAATTGGGTTTCGTGATCAGAAGCAATGCTGCGTGGAATGTTGCAATAGTGGACAGAGGTGCCGAGAAGCAGGGCAGGCAGATTCGCATCTAGCATGTGGGTTTATTGCAAGGAATACAAATCTCTGCCTTTGTGATGGATGAGGCCCAGTGTAGTCAACCTGCTACTGGATAGCTAGCTGGTCCTTCTAGGAAATGTCATCCTAAGCATTCAATGTTAGTTTCTGTTAGCCGGTTAGGCGCTCTGCAGAAGTCATCCTAGTGAACCCTGGACAAGGCAAATCTATGTCACTTGAGCCTATTCTAGCTTCTGCCTCTATCTTGATGGCCACTTAGTTCATGAGCCTGCCAGGCCAGCATGGTGGCTAGGGAGGAAGCTAACTCACACCCACAGGGTGTGCTGGTTTGCCCCAAATCATTGAGAGCATCCTCTGTGGATTCATGGGTACATGGGTACAGATACCTGCACAGTCTGCCCACGTTGAGAGATCTGTCCCCATCCAGATCTTGTCACTCATGTTTAAACTCTGTTCCAAGTCCTTGACCATCCAGCCAAACTGTTAGCAATTCCCCATAAACCCATGTAGATCAGTACTTTCGGGCCTTGCTCATTACAGACAAGGCAGGCAACCAGGTGTCCAGGTCCATCTCCCTCCCACTTACAGGATTTCTTTCATCACTGTCCTGAAGGATTAGCCTCGGCCATCTGGTCACAGGGAACACTTGAGGAGGCCATGCACAAGTGTCTGTGGATTGAGTGGGCCATCTGCTGGTGTAATTTACAGTACCTTGTGGATTCGCCCAACTCAGTTTCTTAAATGCCATATCCCCTATGGCTGTTGGACTCAACCATCCTTAAGGCTAAGCAAGTCAGACAACATTTCAGTGTGTTATGGGATCCTCCGCTGCATGGTCAACTTGTTCTATTAAGTCTGAGAAGCAAACAAGCTATCTCTAAGAAATATCTGCAGAAGAAGTTATAGATTTGACTTGCTCTGCTCTGAAGTCTTGGAGGGCTGGCTGTGTTCTTTCTCTCTGACTGGTCCTTGCTAAGATCTCCATAAAAACCTCCTTTTTTACCCTGGACCCTTGAGTATGAATGGATTTTCTGGATCGTAAGACTTGAGTGGTCCCACCTGAAATTGGGAGCCATGTTGTGCCTCTGCAGATGGATCAAATTAACACGCTGAAAAAAAAAAAAAAAAAAAATGTATATACTGCCTCCAAAACCCAATAAGGCTTGCAAAATAAGGACTGTGCTGCTTTTTATGGAGTAAGTGGTGTGAAGTACAGCAACTTGTCCTCTGCCTTAAAGAGGATATTTTGGTATACTTCAAACCACTGAACCCCAAGAAACTTCATTGAATTGAGGAACCCTGAGTTTTGAGGAGTTTATTTCTCATGCTGTGGTTCACTCTTATTAAAGCATCTGTAGAATTTGCTACTTCGTGCTTATCAGCTGCAATCAGCAAAATGTCATCAATGTTGTGAACCAGTGTAATATTTTGTGAAATATCAAGATGGTCAATATTTCTCTAGATTCTGTTATAGCAGAAAGAATTAATATAGCCCTGAGGCTGGGCTATACCGTGAGGGTGTACTGTTGGCCCTGCCAGGTGAAGGCAAACTGCTTTGGTGGTTTACTGATGGGTGCAGAGAAAGACCTTTGTCAAGTCAGTGGATGTGTACTTAGCCGGGGACCGTGTAGATTTGCTCCACTAAAGGTAGCACATCTGGCAGCAACTGCAATTTGACAAGCCTTGATTAGGTTTGTAATGCAGACATGGCTTTGTTTTATTGTGCCTCCTAGATGTTGCTTTTTTTTTTTAAGCAAGTTTAAGGCAAAATCTTCCACCAGCAAAAAGATTACAACTGGCTTAATTGCAGTACTTGTTCTATTGCAGTGGTCTGAAACTGAATCTTCAATGTTTTCTAGACGTGTCAAAGTCTATAGTCATTCTCTACTACCCATCGGACTTGGCAGGAGGTGGAGTTCCAGAGACTTCCACCATTCTTCCAGCCATAGCAGCCCTCATCCAGTAATCACACAGTTAATGTGGGGGCACTGCTGGTCATCAAGTGTGCCCAGTGTGCACTCACACTGGGGAAGTAACCACAGAATGGATCAAATATACTTCCATTTTTAAAAATAAGAAATTATATGTTTAATTTCTGGGCGGAATCTCTGAGGGCTAGTGCATGCTTTTCTGTGCTCTCTTTCCCTCTGCCCTGACACTGGGTGTGCTCAGGCAGTGTCCCCGTCAACCAGAAATAGTCTCAGGCTCTGTCAGTAAAGGAATGATAACTAAAAATGGGCAGAGGCCAGGTTTACTCTTTTCACAGAACTTAATATAGTGCTTAGTCCATGATATTCATTGAATAAGTGACTGTCCCACTTAGCTTGTGATGCCCATAACTAGAGAACCCAGGACCTGTTTCCAAGACACTCACAGGAAGGGAAATAAGTGTTGTGTGGTATTCACACAATCTGAGAAACATGGACTGCACTTGGAAGTGACATTTTACCAGTGGTTCTGAGGAGAGGCCTTGAGGCAGCTGGGGTCCTGGTGGAGTCTGAAGGCCCATGCGGCAGGAACACAAGAGGAGAGTACGAAGGCTTGGCCTTGGAGACATCAAGAGCATCGGCACAGGATGGCAAGCAGACTCGGAGCTCAGCCACATGAGGAACGTTAGGGGAACAGGAGCTACATCTTAAGGATTTGTGGAATCGCTTCCTTTAGTTAAAGGCTCGTGAAAGAATAGAACTTGTTTTTGGGTGCCACTGAGACATAGAACCAGCTGAAAGATGCAAAGCAGCAGAATCTCAGACTGGGGAAGTGCTGTCCCAGAGAGCCTTTGGAACATGGGCAAGCCTGTGTAGTCAGTCAAGGACAAAAGGACCAGGGATACAGGATCTCAGCCTCCAATGGGCAGGTGAATGTGACAGGGAGGGAGGGAGGGGAGCAAGACCAGGTGTGGAAGTTGGGGTGCAATGTAGTCATAACAAAGGCCTCAGCCAGCCCTTCAGGGAGTTCTGGGGGTGCCGGGCTGGCCCCACAGAGTTAGGCCACATTGGCTCTTACGGATACAGATGGTCCCCAGGAAGAAGTGGAAGCATGAGTGAGGTGGCCCTGGTGATTAGAGGGTAGTTCCTAGAGAAGGACTCAGCTGTGAGCCACCAACAAGCAGGCCTCCTCTGGAGCAGGATTGAACACTTCAGCCCTGGGGGACCTTGGGGGTCACCACAGTGTCCACCCACCACATTCTGTTGTATCTCTGACACAGGCACGAAATTCTATTGGGCAGCAGGAAGGCTGGCCAGTGTAATCCACAGAAAACCGGAAGCACCAACCCGGACCAATTTGACAGGACAGGACACTGTTTCCTCCCTTGTTTTCTCTGGGTCCCCAGCCCCGTGTTTGCACACAGGTCTTGCTAAATGCAGAGGCATGCTCCACTTTTTATATCGGAAGAGATCTGTCCACCTGAAATCCCATACACTACCCCAGTGTGGGAGCTCATTTAAGTTGGAGGCTAGTCTTCATGCAACAAATCCATGAAGACTCGCTTTGACTTCTTAGAGTTCCGTGTAACACCTCGTTCTGTCCCAGTCAGTGGGTTGGCCTGCTCCCACAGAAACCAGCTGGGTGTGGTGAGGAAAGCTCTTCCCAGGAGACAAGAAATGAGTCTTCTGCTTGGGGCTCCACGCTTACTGGGGGTGCTCCTGGGGCTGGCGACTTCCCTCGGGGCCCCCTGGGATTTGTAAGGCAGGAAGGTTGGGCGTTAATGCAGATGGTCTGCAAAAGCCTTTCCAACCCTGACGTGACGTGAATGAATGTAAAGGCTTTTCCTCCCTGCTTCCGATAATGGTGACACCAATCACTATAAATGGGTTTAAGTAGCTAGGAGAGCAAGAGGAAATGTATTGTAAATTAACTGCATTTTTGTAGAATGTTAAAACCAGAAAGGACTTTATAGAAATGATTTGGTCAAACACCCAAATTCATTCATTCAGCAAGTATTTGATGGTCCATATCCTGCAGGCTCTGTTCTGGACACTGGGGGATAAGAAAGACCAAAGTCCTGTTGTCATGGAGGGTGTGGTGAGGGGAGGGTACACAGGAGCTGTGGTAAGCACTGTGGAGAAGAGACAGTGTGCAGCAGCCATGACGGGTGTCTTACACAGGCTGGGGGAGGAGGCTCTGCAGTGAGGCTTACTTTGGGCAGAGACCTGCCCAAGGGCAGAGACTGGGCATGAGCTCCGGAGGTGGAACGTTGCGGGTACACAGGACAATGCATCTGTCCTGGAAGAAAATTGAGACTGGAGGGCACTGAAGTGAGCTCAGCACATCTGCTGTGGGGTCCAACCTGCATTGGTGATTTGTCATTGACTCTTAACAACAGAACATCTGCGTATTGGGGGATGCATGTGTGGCCACTGGGTCTCTATCTTGGGTCACAGTTTGGTTTCCATGAGGACCCAGGGGGAAGTTCCTCCTGGTCTGCAGACAAAATCTGTCTAGCCTCCCATACCGCATGACCCTGTGGTTCTCAGCCCTTGCAGAGGCTCCTCCCTGGGTGAGGAGAGGGAAGTGCCAGCTTCTCTGCTGTAATTTTAACCTTCACTGCAGCATAGACTGGGGGACAGACTAGAGCACGGAGCCAGACTGCCTGGGCACGCAACCAGTGCTGGCTGTCTTTGGGAGAGCTGCTTGGTCAAACCCAGTCTCCTCATCTCTGAACTGGGGACACTGATAGTACTCCCTCTGTGTGATAGGGTTACTATATAGAAAAACCGAGTTCATATATGTAAAGGTCTCAGAAAAATGCTTGGCATGTAGTAAGATTTACATAAATGTTTTTTAGAAACCCAAACCTGAGATGTGTCAAAGTCTGAGGCTCCTTAGGACCTGATGTCTGCCTTCTGAGTAGCAAGGGAAGATGCATTTTTCTAGCCCATGTGTCGGTTTCCTAGGATACATTTGGTTTTTCCTTTCATTAGTCTTAAAATGAGAAAGTGTCAAAATAAAATAGGAAGGAAAAACCAGGTATTTTGCTAAGCTCGCCCAGGAACTTCCCCTTTCTGTTGGAAGCAGAGACCCAGTGGTACACAACTAGGCTAGTTTTATGCCCGGAACAATTGTCTCAGGCCTGGCTACCACCCTGGGACCACCTGAGAGCCCGGAAGGCCTCCTGCTGCCTGCCACTCACCCCAGAATCTGATTTAATTGGTCTGATCAGGGCATCAGGAATTTTTACACATTGTTTCCCAGAGATTCTAATCCTCAGCTGAGGTTAAGAAACACCAGCCCAAATGGCCTGAGGAAAATCTGAAAGCCAAAAAAGCTCATCTGGAGGACATCTAACTCTTCCCAATCTCCTTTGTTCCCCAAATTATTGAGTTGGCTGAAAAGTTCCTTTAGTTTTTTCCATATGGTGGCTCTAGTAGGACTTAGTTGTCTTAAACTTCATTCGAAGCAATTTTGTTAGATTGTGTTGTGACAGCTGTCATATCACCATGCATTAAAAAAAACTTATTGCCCTGGCTGGTGTAGTTCAGTGAATTAAGTGTTGAACCAAAGAGCCACCAGTTCAATTCCCAGTCAGGGCACGTGCCTTGGTGGTGGGTCAGGTCCTCAGAATGGGGAGCTCAAGAGGCAACCACACCTTGATGTTTCTCTTCCTTTCTTTCTCCTTCCTTTCCTCTCTCTCTAAATATAAATAAACAAAATCTTTTTAAAAAAACAAAAAATGGTGAATTTTTGTGCAGCCATTTTAATATTGAAAATGGAAGAAAAGATTTTTGTCATACTTTATGATTTCACTAAAGGTAAGATGCAATGAAATGGAAAAAAGATTTATGCAGTGTAGAGAGAAGGTGCTGTGACTGATTGAACAAGTCAAAAGTGGTTTTCTAAGTTCATGCTGGAGATTTCTCTGGACAATGCTCCACAGTTGGATAGAACAGTTGAAATTGATAGCAATCAAATCGAGACATTAACTGAGAACAATCTATGTTATACCATGTGGGAGATAGCTGACATACTCAAAATATCCAAATCAATAAAGTTATTGGTGAAAATGAAAACTGTGTCTTTATTTTGCAGAAAAAAACCCAGACTTTTTGGCTAATCCAATAATTTTGAGAAGCTTCTAAAACTATCTGATTTAGGGAGAGTTTTAAGGAACCAGGGAGAGGTGGAAACTTTGGGTAGAGGGAAGGGCCTCTTAAAAGGTGGCATTGAAACTGAGGCCTGCACAGCAGGAGCACCCCATCTGACCTTGGTGACAATGAAAAAGCATTCCCAGTGGAGGAAGCAGAAACAGCAAAGGCCTTGGGGCAGGAGTAGGGAACGAAACAACTCTGAGAGTGAGGATGAGTGTGGTGGAGGGATGAGTGTGGCAGGTGCTGGAGCATAATACGTGCTAAGGTTGAGAGGAAGCCAGGGACCAGACCATGTGAAGCTCAAAGGCCCTTGTAAGAGGCTGGATTTTACTCTGTGTCAAGAACTGATGGGAAGGTTTAAGCATTGAAAAGACATGATGTGATTGATATTTTAAAAAGATCTCTCTGACTTCCAACTGCCATCTAGGAAGTAGAAAGCCAGAGAGGGGCCCACTCCTTCCCTAGAAATAAAAAGCTGGATAATCTACAGAGCTGTGTTTTATCTTGAACCCATCCATGCGCTGAAGTTGCAGGGCAGCCATTGAGTCTAACTTCGCAGGAAGGCAGGTGCCCCCAAGGAGACAGGACATGACACTGGCCCGCCACAGCTGAGTGCAGGGAGGAAGGCAGACGGGCCAGGCACTTGGGGAAGAGGAGTTCTGCTGAGGCTTTGAAGAAGGGCTAAAGGTAGTATGAGTAAAGCTGAGAACTGCAGACAAGGGGAGATGGCCTCACATGCAGGCTCTTCTCTGCAGACTTCCACAGGACCCTCATAAAAAGCAAATATCAGGCATACAGTGGGAGACCACAGAGAGCCTCCCTCAGGGTGCAGGCTTGGGCAGGGATATGGCCATGGTAGCAGAAGTAAATGCAGCCCCACACAGACTCTCCCACTAGGAAACAAAAGCTGCAAACTACTGAAAAGGGGAAAGAAACCCTGTTGGCCTCAAGATATAGGTGAAAATCCATTGACAACAGGAGGAGGGAGGAAGGAGAATCCCCTTCACTGTAGTTGGGGTCAGGAAAACATGCTGGGCCTGGAGAGCCACTGCAAAAGCCCCATTCTCCCACCCAGGGGCACAGGGCCTGCCTGAGACTAAATGGAGCAAGAGGACACACAGCCTCCCCACCCAGGTAGGCGAGCACCAAGTGATGGCCAACTACCACAAAAGAGGGGAAAAGAAAATGGAGAAAGACGCTTTAGAGGCAGAGGCACACAAAGAAGGTGTAGGGCTGTGAGGATGGAGTGGGAATATTGGGACCCAGCCCCCACCCCAGCACATGGGCACAGTAGGGGAATCTGAGTCCTGAGGTGCCCATAGGAACAACAAAACCCACACCAGTTGACTCCCTCAGTTGACTTCCTCCCTCACACTCTCAGCCTGGCAGGGGAAAAGGTTTGCCCACTTCCAGGCATGAACACTTCCTACTTCAGTCTCTCTATTCAGGTCTGGCATTCAATAAAAAATTTCAAGACACACAAAAGAACAAGTAAAATGACCCACTACCAAGAGACCAATCAACAGAGCCAGACTCGGAGATGATCCAGCTGGTGAAAGTATTAGGCAGAAAATTTTAGATAATTCAGATTAATATGTGAAAGGTTGTCATGGAAAATGTGGAACACAGCATGAAAAGATGGGGAGCTTCTGCAGAGAAATGGAACTATGAGGAAGAGTCAATGCAGATGCTAGAAGGAAAACACATGGTAACGTATACAGAATGGTTTTTCTGGGTCCATCAGTGAACTCACAGATGAGGAAAGAATCATGAGCTTGAAGATCGATAGAATTTACCCAAACTGAAACACAAAGAGAAAAGAGAATTTTTGAGAAAAAACAAAATAATTGGATACCAGAGCTATGGGACAATAAACACCAAACAGTTTGAAGAGATAATGGCAAATGATTTTTTTAAATAATGAAAAACATCAAGCTACAGATCCAAAAATCTCAGAGACTGCAAAGCAGGATATATCACAAAACAAACCTAACCAAAACAAAAACACAAATAAATAAAAAAGCACTTCCTATAGACACGACATACTCAAACTGCTAGAAAAGGGAAGATGAACATTGAGAAGGCACAGTTACAAAGGAGCAAAGCTAGGAATTTCAGATGTCTTGTCAGGATCTATGCAAGCCAGAGATAATGGAATAATCTTTAAAATGTGGAAAGGAAAAAACTGGCAACCGCAAAGTCTATGCCCAGAAAAAATATTTTTCAAAAGTGAAAGAGAAATACTTTCCCAAGTTCTTTATATATTTTGGAGATTAAACCCTTGTCTGAGGTATCATTGGCGAATATGTTTTCCCATACAGTTGGTTCTCTTTTGATTTTAATACTGTTCTCTTTAGCCATGCAGAAGCTCTTTATTTTGATGAGAT
>CM052545.1:54051601-54089301 GCA_028533065.1 Trachops cirrhosus
CTTATGTCTCAAGAAAGCCAGGATGCAGGTCAGGGTTGACCAGCTATGGCCCATGGTCCAGACCCCACTGTCCTCCTTAGCAGTTCTATCCAAGCAGGAGTCACCCCGCTTGTTTCCTTAGCATCTAAAACTGTGGCCAATGGGACCAAGTGTGTGGGCCCTGCAGCAGGGACTGTGTGGTCCACAAAGTCCAAGGGGTTTACTATCTTGTCCTTTTCATTAGGAGACAAGATGGCAACAGGGAGGCCAGTGGGGGCTGGTGCAATCATTGGGTGAAAAGTGACAGGAGCTCAGCTTCAAGTGGCTGTAACGAAGGGCGGGAATCAGAATATATTTTGGAGAAAGAACCAACAGACACAGAGTATGGATAAGGAGGACAGTATTCACAGTTTCAGATAGTCTCTGTAGCAACAGATGGATCCCTGTCTTAGAAAAACAAACAAATAAAAAACAAACTCAAAAGAGTAGTTTAAAAGCTGGTAAAAAACCCAGATTACTTTTGCCCGATGGAAGCCAGAGCCAGGCAGAACTGGGAAACCACAGAAAGAGCAAACAGCTGGCCGTACACCTTTCAGACAAGCTGCCAATTCTAAGCAGCGTCGGAATTGGGCAGGAGCCAGGTACTGTCTACACTAGTTATGGGGTTTTAGCGCCAGTTTTCAAAGACCATAAGAAGCTTCTTTCACTGAGCATCGTGGCAGGAAACACTACAGCTGACGTGCCCCCCATTTGCCCGTTAGGCAGGCTGCGTGCTGGCAGACACTCCTTGGAAGCCAACTTGCCTGCAGGCAGAGATGAAGCAGGGGTGGACTCTGAACTGTGCCCCTCGAAATTCACGTGCTGAAGTCCTATCTCTAGAGCTTCAGTGTACCTTGTTTGGAGACAGAGTCTTTACAAAGGTGATCAAGTTAAAATGAGGGCATGAGAACGGGCCTAATCTAACAACTGGTGTCCTTATGAAAAGAAATAATTTGGACACAGACACAATGGGAGAAGACACAGGCCAAGGAGAGAGGCCTGGACGAGGTCCTCCCTCACGGCCCTCTGAGCTAACCAGTGCTGCCACCCCTGGACGTCCAGCACCTCACCTCCAGAACTGGGAGGCAGTAGGATCCGATGTCTGCGCCGCCTGGCAAATGGCGCTATGTCCCAGTCACCCTGGGAAGTGAAAGTGGCCTGTCAGTCATGGAGGGTGAGCGGACAGAGCCTTAGTTTTCCTGTGCACACCTCCCGTAGTGCTGCATGAACCTCTGGTGCATGTAGGTGTGCAAGATAATTTGAGGTGGCACAGGATGAATACTTTTAATTTACATAATCAGGTATTTATGTTATATGAAAATGCTTCCAAGAATAGTTATGTATTTTAAGGTTTCAATGCTACTAAAATGTAGGTTTCAGCACTAATAACAATATAGATAAAATATAGGCAACATCTAAAATTGTGAATTGCTTAGTGTTATCAGTCAGAGCCCATAAAATTTAGCATGAAATTAAAGTAGGTCTAGAAGAAAAAGTGAGTTAGGGGAGAAAAAATATTAAGCAACTAATAATGCAGGTTGGTGGTAGATACGGCCAAAGGTGGGCACAAGTGAGAATACTCCTGAGCTCAACCAGCCTGCCCCTTCCTGCCCACCCCACACCCTGCCACACTCACACACATTGTGTACACACACATTGTGTACATACATGTGCACACACATATGCCCTCAGCACACAGGTGTGTGCACACATGTGTGCATGTGCCCACTGCCCTTCCTTCCCTTCCTGAGGAGGCACAGTGGGCAGAGAGAAATGCCTGCCCTTGAGATCCAGGCATAGCTGCAGGTACACATGCTCTGCGGGCCCTTCTGCAGCTCCCCCTCTGCAGCACGCACCCACTGCTTCCAGCCCCACAGGTCGGCAATTCCTCTCTGGAGCCAGGTGGACAGGAAACATGTAGGTCCTGGGAAACTGGGGGCTGCAGCTGCACTGTGGGGGAGCGGTGAGCCAAGGGAGGCAGCTTGGGAGGTGGGGCCTTTCAGAATCATCTCAGCAGAAGACATGACCAAAATGAGTGGCAGGAAGGAGCCAGCACCCTGGAAGGTTTTACTCCTACAGAAGAGCTCTTGGAGACTTGAGTCCAGCAAGCACAGGTTACTTTATTGCAGAAATGTTTAGATGATGGCGACCTGCAGTGGAGACCTGGGATGAGGACAGTGAGGTCTCCCACCCTGGCACCCCCTGCTCTTCTCTCCCCTTTCCCATTGTTCTCCCACATCTCTCTGCTCCTGTCCCCTCTCTCTCTCTTCCCCATTTCTCCCTCACTAACCCTTCTCCTCTCCTCTCCCTCTCTCTTTGTCTCCCTTCCTCCCTCCCTCTCTCCCTCTCTTTCTTTCCCTCCCTTCATGCCCCATCCCCCCACCCCCATTCACACAGTTGGGCCCCCCTCCTGGGCAGGCCAGCACACAGCCTCCAGCGTGCCCTCCGGGGACAAGGACTCCATGCAGGCCCTTCCGGCCATTGCAGGGCTGGGGCACCCACACCTCCCAGCGTTCATGGGGCTGGGGGCACCCAGCTGGCCCGAGCTCTCTTGGGTGGGCACCCCGCACTTGGGGAAGCAGAAGCCGCAGGTCTCCACAGGTTCCTGCAGCCTGCATGCTGTGCTCCCAGCTTCCATCCTGTGATCTGTGTAGGAAGAGAAGAGGGCCTTGGCCTGGGCCCCAACCCCCCTCCTCAGGTCCGTACCCCAGGGACAGCTGGCTGGGTTGTTGGGAGAGTAAAATGCTTCCCGCAGACGGCACACCCCCACACTCCCAGCGTCCACTTCCCGTGGCCTTCGCCGTGGCCGCTGTCTCTCCTGCCTGGGGGCCTGTGTGAGAGCAGGCTCTCATACTCTGCCCCCACACCCCCAGGAAGACCTCCTCCTCTCTGTGTTGCCAGCCTCCTGGGAAACCTCCAGGCCCCTGCAAACCCTGTGGCCCTCGCCCTACACCTGCTCTTCCTCAGGTGCCCTGTCTCCTTGCCTTTTGTTTGAACCTGACTCACCAACAAAGGAAGAAGACTGCAGGGTCACAGACCTTGGCCAGGAAGAGCTGGCCAAATGCCCGCCATTTGGAAACAGGGAGGTATCAGCACAGAGCAAAGGCTGGCAACTCATCCCACAAGCAATGGGAGGGGAAGACCCCCCTTTCATGCTCACCCTTGGAGGAGTTGGCCCAGGACCAACACAGCCCTGCAGGGCACCGGCAGGAGGACTGGTCTCTGCTCTTCTTGAGGAAGCAGGTCACGGCCAGGAGGAAGCAGCAGATGATGGCACCAAGGCAGAGTCCCAGGCTGCTGTAGACCAGGGCCAGCTGGTTGGTACTCAGTGTCAGCCCTGGGCTGGCTGCAAGATAGCGGTGAGGCCTGAGTTCAAGAGTGTCATTGCCCAAGACCCTTTTCTGAAGTGCTCCCCACATTAGATGGCCACCCCTACCCCACAGTCTTTCTTTGCCCTCATTCAGGCCCCTGCCACCTCCTGCTAGGGGCCTGTCTGGCTGCTGGAGGTGGCTGCCTGCCTCACCCTGAGGCCTGGCTGGCATGTGCTCTGGTCCTGGAGGACATCAACACCCTCTACCCCAGGCTGACAACAATGCCTTCCAGAAGCCCAGAGTGGGACCCCTCTCCAGCTGGCCCTATTGGCTGTCTCTATGTGCTGTGAGCATAGAATGGGGCAGTGCCAGAGGCAGACAAGTGATTGGACAGATGAATGGAGAGTGGTCTGGGGAGGATGTCTTTGTCTGTCCTGACCTGTGCTGTCCTCCAAGGAGAAGTGGGTAGCACACCCCTTGGGAGTGAGCCAGGCACAGTTGCCAGTGAATCTGGACAGCAGGTATGAAGCAGCAGAGCCCTGGGAAACCAGAAACTGGTAGCCCTACCTCTCAGGGTCTTGAGCCTCTGGTTTGGGTGTCAGAGGAAGACTCAGCCCAGGACCAAAACCTTCCCCTTGAAATTTCTCACAAATCCAAGCTTTTCCTGGGCCCTGGAATTGGGGTGCCTCTTAGGCCCTAGAGTAGAAGGGCAGATGAGCCCAAGTAAATATGATGTGTATGTGATATATTCATTACTGGGACCACCTATAAGCTCTTGCTGTGTGCAGGCACTTCCTGTAGCAGCTCTCTTAACCCTCCTTCTCCTGGGAAGGAGGACTGATTACCTGCTTATAAAAACTGAGATATAATTCATATGCCATCAATTCAGCATTTAGAAGTGTCCACCTCAGTGTGTTGCAGTGCATTCACAAGGTTGCACAACCATCACCGTCACCTCCTTTGAGGATGTCTGCTCCCCACCTCCAGGGACCCACTAGCAGCCATTACTGATCCCCTCCCTGTTCTGGAGGCTGACAACAGACTGTTCTGGACATTTCATGTGAATGGAATCAGGCTACAAGTGACCTGTGTCTCTGGCTTCTTTTATTTAGCATGTTTTTGAGGCTCATCCATGTAGCATGGGTCAGAACTTCAATCCCTTTTATGATTGGATAATACATCACTGTATGGTCGTACCACATTGTGTTTATCCATTCATTTGTTGATGGACATCTGGGTTGTTTCCACCTTTTACTATTATAAATAATGCTGCTGTGGACATTTGTGCAAGTGTTTGTGTGAATGCATGTTTTCAACTTCCTTAGGTATATATAACTCAGAGTAGAACTTCTGAGTCTTGAGTACACTCTAGGTTTAACTTTCTGAGAAACTGCCAGACTTTTCCACAGTGGCTGCACCATTTTACATTCCATTTGGCATAAAACAAACCATCTCAAAATTACCCAGTTCCCACTCACAGGGCTGCAGCTGGGAGTGAGTTTGATGGACTGCAGGGCAGAGCCCTAGGCTGGCCACACAGAGGCCATGAGGGTGGACACTGCCCTCTTCCTTCTGCAGCTCCATGGAGCCAGCAGTTTTATCAAGTGATGGCTTGGGCACGTGTCACCATGATATTTACAGAGGGTGAGCAGGAGCTCCTGGTGGCTAATGCCCCCACCCCAGGCTGGTAGTGCAGAACTTCAGGGCCCACACCCAGAGCTCTGCGATGTTGGGAACTGCCCCGCCTGGTGTTGGAAGCTGTAAACCCCCATGGCTAAGGCTGAGTAAAAGACCTTGGGACCATAAAGCACTAAGGAGACAAAGCTTATCTTCCCAGCTGGGGTGCCACCTCTGCCCCTTCTACTTCACCCTGCTTGGCCCCAGGCAGATGACTGGTTAGCCAATGATAGGTAAGATTCCTCAAGGGAGGATGACCTAAGACAGGCACAGGCACAAAGGGGCCCCCAGAAAAGGACTTGGGGGGCTATAGAAAATGGGGGTGATGGACCCTCGCCCCTCATCTTTGACATACCCTGAGTCCTCATTTTATCTACAAGAAGTCTCCCAATCTCTTGGCTGCCTTCCTTCCCCTGCCTGACTTAAGCCTGAAACAATGCCAGAGGGTAGTGCAGCCCTGGGCAGGAACAGGCAGTTCCCCTGGTCAATCAGGCCTAAGAAAGAATGCATAAAATCCTGTGAAACCTGCTTTGCTAAGAATGCTCTCAATTTAAATGATAAGGGTCCAAGCATGAAATAAGTTTGTTTCCCAAAGTTTTATGGCCCTTTAGCTAACTGACCCTGACTCAGAATAAGCCCCTGTAGTTCTTTGTATGTTATCTATTGTTTGATCATTACTACCTAACAATGGTTGATGAGCTTTACCTGTATTCCTGTGCAAATTGAACCCAATAAAAGCCCGTTGAGGAACAGGCTCAAGGCCCTTCTCCTTTGAGAGATTGACCATCTTTCCCCCACAAACAGATCATGTCTTGGTAGACTTATTCTCATCTGTGGTGGACGGCGGGGTGGGGGTGGGGGCTCTGTGGGTGGAGTCCCCCCACACTGTGAGGCCATAGGGGAGGGGAAGCAAAGACCCCCACCCCCATGCTTCAGGCTACACACTCGTGCTACATATCTGGAGATTGGGGCCCTGAGAGGTGAAAGGTCCCAGGGAAAGTTCACAGGGCACAGGGCAGAGCAAGGCAACATCCACATTTCTTAACCCCTAGGACTCTCCATCCATTTGCCTCTTACTTGCCTCTGGAATAAAGTGAAAACATCACACTGGCTGGATCAACATCAGAGACGCAACGTCTAGCACCAGATTGCTGCAAAGTACAAATGAACTGCCATGTTGATTCAAAGAGAAAGACCACTTTAAACATTGGAATATTTCAAATGTTTTCAGCATGAATTCCAACACCCAGGCCGACTTTTAGACACTTAGTGAGTGTTCAGAGATGGCCCCCAAACCACCTTCCCACATCCTGCCCTTCACGCCAGGCTGGGCTGAGCCTTGCAAACCAGGAGAATGCTGCCAAGGTGGCGCTGGGCCAGTCCCGGCCCAGGCCCTGCAAGGGCCTGGAAGCCTCAGCTGTGGCTCCTCTGTGAGCGCTGAGCCACATCACGGACCCGTCACGAGCAGAGGCTGCATGGAGAGGGGGAGGCATCTCAGCATCCGCACCAAGCCTCCCGGTCATGCCACCAGCACTGTCTGCCTGAGACTACAAGGAGCCTGCACGCAGCAGCAGCAGTAGCACTGCCTGGCCGAGCCTGGTCACTCACAGAATTATGGGGAAAATACAACGGTTATTTGTAGGCCACTAAGTTTGAGGTGGCTTTTGGAGGTCTCAATAGACAACCAGAACAGAGACTCTGCTCTGGAGGGAATGAAGGGCTTATCCCAGCTCCTCGTCATCCCTCTGCCCAGACCAGTGATTTGAGGTTTCCTGTAGGAGATGAAACAAGCTCCTGCCTGACAATCTATGCCTAAGACAAACTTTTCAAAGCCCCTGGAGTAAGAGAAAAGCAAATTAAAACTACAAAAGGTGTCACTTTCCAGTATCTCAGAGGGAGGCACCTCAAACCTTGGTGGGGGAGGGAGGTGGCCTCTTTTGAGGACCATTTGGAACCACCTACCAACTTTGAAAGTGCACTTTCCTCATCTTGTGGACTCAGCAACTTTACCTCCAGGTGCGCCCCCTCACAGACACAGGCTTTCATTGCAGCTTCATCTGTAACAGCAAAGCTTGAGGCCTAATTGCCCACCAGCAGGAAAACATTGAATGGGCCCTGGTACACCCACAGCATGCACTGCACCCATCACATAAATGAGTGTGGCACATCGTCTGTTCTGAGATGGAACTGTCTCCCAGAGACATGGAGTGATGACGGAGAGTGGGCATTCCAGCACCTCCATGGCTAGGAAACACACAGGGTTGTAATACGCCTTAGACAAGAGTATGTATGAAAGGACAAACAAAAAAACTAGAAGCGGGCACTGCTCCTGGGGAGAGAAACTGGCACTGGATGTAGGATAGAGACCTTTCCCCCAGCTTTTCAAATACTTTCTTTTAAAATGATCTGTGTGTATCAGCTACTCAAAACAGAAGAATAACTCAAAGCTGTTCACGCTTCTAAAGACTCAGGTTAAAGGCTGACCAGAGGATGGGGCAGACAGAGGTCCAGGAGCTCATGGGGCCACTGCTGGGGAAAGCTGCCTCATGCTTCTTTCTGCACCGAGTGGGCAGTTCAGTCACCACTGGGTCTAGCTGGGGGCAGGGCCTGCTCAGCTCTCTGCAGCGAGGGCCCCACGGGACAGCAGCCTTACAAGTGCTTCACTGTGTGTGCTTGCTCCAGGAGCACAGGTTTACACTCACAGGTTTTTGTCAGAAAAGGGATGCATTCTCTGTCCTGGCCTGAAAATCAAGTGCTGGGGTCACAGCACCCTGCGGTGCAGTTCCAGAGCTCCACCACCTGGGGCAGCACGCACAGCTTCTGACTGCTGGCTCCAGCGCAGTTTATTTTCAAGCTGTTTCTTGTTTTAGATTTGTTTTGTTTCTTTACTGTCTCCAAAGCCATCTCTCATCTAAAAATAGAATTGCCTCGGACTACTGCTGCCCTCAGCTCAGGCTCGGGCCGGCCAGCTGGGTAGCATTATATAACTTGTCACTTAGGGGCGGGGCAAAGAGGCTTTGCGGGTCTGGGCCAAGAATACGGACAGCCCTGGCCTCAGACAGGGTAACCAGGGCAGGGAGGCGGGACTGTGAGCATGGGCCTGGCAGCCACAACTGCTCAAGTTGAATGTGGCTTTGGACATTATACTCAACTTCAGGCTTGTTTCTGATCTGTAAAATGGGATGTGATATTCCTATCTCTCAGCAGATGCTTGGCACATGTGAGGAATACACGTGAATGTATATGAGAGTGGAATGTTCTGGCCAATCTCCAAGCACCCGCACAGCTCAGCTAGCAGGGCATTTGTCCTGGGAGCAGAAGTGGATCTGGGGCAGTGGCTGTGTGGTTCCAGTGTGTGAGGCATTCTCCTCCCTCACAGAAGACTCAGCGCATGGCTCACAGAACACGTCCATGCTGACAACCCACCCAGCATCCTGCACTTGCCCATCTTCCCCCACTTTCTACACATGCTGGGGATATTTGGTTGAATGTTTGTACTTGGGGAAGGGAGTGTTCGTATAGAGCACCCTCCCCAGTCTCCTCTGTGTGTGTGTGTGTGTGTGTAAGAGAGAGACACCTGCCCAGGATGGGGTAGGGGAGAGACTGTTTCCAGAATGCCACATCCCCCACTCCACCCACCATCCAATCAATGCCTGGGGTCCCCAAGTCCCCATTCTTTCTGGTGCCACCTTTCCTGAGGGTGCCTGAAGGCACACTCACAGCTGCAGCAGGATGGGGTGAGGGGGCAGCCGGAGCCTACACAGACTGTCAGTAGCTACTCCTGTCTCAGCCTCTCCTTGGCCTTGGGTCACGCCCATGGCCTTTCCAGGGACTCAAGATTCTCTAGTTAACAAAGCAAGTGCTGAGTGCAGCTCCAGCTCCTGTCCTTGACAGCCCTCCCTCCACAGCCTGCGTTCCCCAGAGTTCCCTCCTTTTCTGCACCTCCACTCCTTCACCCTCTCCTCTCTGGCTTCTGCTCCCAATGTTTTATCAAGAGGATTTCACTGCTCAGCCCTGGAAGGCAGCGGGGCATGGGGCTGCTCCACTGTGACATCATACGCTGAAGTCAGGATGAGGGAGCACAGTGAAGGGAGTCAAGAGAGACAGCAGCCCACACCCTGAGGTAAACAAACAAAAACCCAACAGCAGGGACATCATGCTCAGCTCCAGTTCCCAAATGAAAGGAAACCTTGAGCAATTCCTAGGACAAAAGTGACATTGTCCCTGACCCAACAGTGATGATCCCTGATTTTTCTGGATGTGACCACAGCAAGAAAACAGCTGTTTCCCACCCTGCACAGATGCCTGAAAACCACTGAACTTCCATCACTGTGTTTCTCCTCTTCACATGCTCACTGAGCCAAGCCTCCCACCCGTCCAGTGAGCCTGTCCTCCTGCTCTGGCGGCCTTGCCCCCTTCTCTCACCCAAACCCTCCCCACCCTGCACCCCCGGCAGGCGCCCTACACCTCCTGCTGTTCTGGACACTGCTCACCTGGCTTCCCCACACCTTCCTCTGGCTCCAGTCCCACTGCCTGCCACCTGCCCGTGGAGCTCTGGGCCCAGGCTGGGCACCCTGAACTTTTTGGAGAATAAATGGGGCCTGAAGGGCCCTGCCCTCCACATTCTTATTTGGTGGGAATGGGTGAAAATGGACCCAAGTGCATTAAGAGACTGACAGGGGACGGGGCTAAATGGGGAAGAGAGAAAGAGGCCTGGCTTACTGCCTCAGGGATGGTGAGAGAGGGAATCTCTGCTTGTGGAGTGGAAGAACCCACCACTCCTGCCCATTTCCTCTGGTCAGGGGCCACCTCCACCCAAGGACACCTGGAAATGACTTTCATAGGGTCCCCTGACCTCCTCGTGGCCAGAGCTGGTGGACACTTGCATCTTCTCTGTGGTGTGGCCAACTTCTGCAAAATCTTTCCTCCTGGTTTGTCCTCATGGACACACAGCCCGTCAGGCTCTTCTCCATCCCAGGCCTCTGTGGACTCTCTCCTGACCCTCGGGTGCAGACCACCCCCCAAAGGGTTTCCCCTCCATCCTTTCTCCGCTCACACAGGGGGGTCCCTCGGTAACCTTTTCCATTCCTGTGGCTATAGCTGCCATCTTCTAGGCCAGTGAAGTCCAAGCTCTCCAGGTGAGACACTCCCCAGATCCCTAACCCATGTAGTGATCCTGGCTGCTCCAAAGCTGGTGTCAGCCACCCATGGGAGGACACAACTCAGGGCTCTCGGGCTTCCTCCTCCTCACTCCATGCAGCAGGTTGAATGATGCCCAACCCCGGTGTGAAGATGTGCCCTCTCATAACCTGCAAATACAGCCTTGTTTGGAAAAAAGAGTAACTTTTTTCTACCTTTGCAGCTGTAAGTTAAGGGTCTGGACATGAGATCATCCTGGATTAGTGTGGGCCCTAAATTCAATGACAAATGTCCTTAGGAGAGAAAAGAAGGAGAGAAGACAGACACAGACACACAGGAGTGGCCATGTGATGAAAAAGGCAGAGACTGGAGTGATGTGACCACAGGCCAAGGAATGCCTGGAGCCACCAGGAACCAGAAGAGGCAGGAAGGATCCTTGTCCAGAGCTTCCGCAGACTTCCAGCCTCCAGAACTCTGAGAGCATGTCTGTGTGTTTCAAGGCCCCAGTACCTGCTGGGCACTGTCCTGAACTCTCAAAACCCAGAATGAATCAGGCCTCCTGAGACTTCTGTGGGGACTGTGAAGCCCAAGTGTGTTGCCCAGGGAGGTGGGGCTGGAGGCCAGGAACACGGTGGCTGGCGAGGGCCCAGCTTGTACCACCACCCAGAGCTCCTGGCTTGGGACTCCAGGGCCCCTGGGGACGGTCTGGGGGCTCCATGGACCTGAGTAGGAAAAGCAAATCTTCATATTCACTGGTGACCAACAGAAAGTTAGCCTTTGCTTCCAATGTGAGCAGAGGCCCCAGACCCCAGTTTGAGCTGTGGCAGTGCCCTTGTCACAAGCAGAATCACAGGGATCCCTATATCTTACCTGTGCGCGTGGAAACCCCAGGCCCCCCAGCACACCACTCCATCTTGTTATTCAGCATGTTGATGGAGAAACTCATACATTCACTCTGATACAGCAACATGGGCAACATTTTGGTAATATTTAATATTTAATTTGGTTTATATTTTGAGGCACTATTTTGTCAGTATCTAAACATCATTGGTTTCTTTGTAACCCTATGTGTTGTGTTTGATGCACTTTAGAACGTTATTCCAAGGCAGGGTTTATGGGCTCTCTGGGCCAAGGTACCATGGGCCTGGGGACTGCTGTGTGCGACACATGCATAGCTGGCCCAACATCAGGGCCTTTCTGTCCCACCAAACCCATGTCAGTGCACTACCCCTCTGCCTCCATCTCAGGTTGTTGTCATCTGTGGCCTCCATTATTGCCAGAAACTGCCTCTCGCAGGGTCCCTGCCACCAGGGCTACTCTCCATCCCTAGGGGCACAGTACAATTCAGGCCCCTTACCCCATGGCCACTCCCCTGCCTCCAGGAGCACACCAGTCTCCCATTCAGGGTCTGGCAGGCAAGGCCCTCTGGTGTCTAGCATCTGACTCCTCCCTGGACCCTTTTTAGCTGCCCCTGAAAGCTTGCCCTCCTCCATCTCAGTCCTCTCCGTGCATGGCGCCCCCGACCCGTGGCAGAAAGCTCCTCTCAGCCTGGAGTCACCCAACATCTGTCTCCTTGGAGTAAGCAGTCAGACTCCACAGTTTGGTGTTTGAGGCTTCCCCCGACAGCCCCTGATCTGGGCCAGCTAAAAGGAAAGCCTGAGTGCTCCCTGCTTTTGTGCCAATGGCAGATTCAAGTTACATAAGGCCCTGCTGCACAGAGGAACATATGCGCCCAGCCACAGCCACCAGGAAACCCCAGCCTGGGCACCTTCCCCATACTCTTCAGCCACTGTCAGACAAGCATGGGAGCCTGCCCTGCTCTCCCTGCTGACAGCCTCGTCACTGTGTCACAGCCTTCTATACCCTCTGGGCCAGTGAGTGGCACCATCAGTCTCAGTACCCAGAATACCCCCAAATTTGGGTGGAGGTCCTTCCTGCTTTTGCAGAGGGGCCGTCATGCTTCCCCAGCCTGGGACGCCCTGATGCAGGTTTACTCTCATTCTGCTCAGATCTCCAGTATCTAGCACAATGTTCCTCCCAGCCTTCCATGGCTCTGTTCCTTCACCTCACAGCATTTGCACGCACTGTTCCCTTCCTCCACCTTGTCTCTTAAACACATGTTTTCTTTTTAAATGAGCAGCTACTATATGCTGTGGGGGCTCTCACTGATTTTCACAGACTAATCTCTTAAAATCTTTGCAACTCCATGAAGTCACATGATCTCAGTCTCACAGAACTAAGGCTCAGAGAGGTGAACTAACTTGCTCTAGATCACACAGTTACTGAGGGGTGGAACCTGGGTCTGGCTCCAAAGCCTACACCATCACCCAGTCTGTCTGGGGTGTGATGGGGGGGCAAGGAAGGCACCATGCACTGAGTTTAACTTATCATTTGCATGAGTCTTGTCCATCTGCTGTCTGTCCCATTAGACTGTGACTTGTGTGGGGTTGGGGACAGGATTGGCCTTGCTCAGGCTGCTGCCCCCATGCATATCATACCCTCTGCAGTAATGAATCACATTAATGAATGACAGTCTGAGGGGATGGATGAGAGACCTGAAGCAGGGTTGAGCTGGGACCTACAGTGGTGAGGAATGAATGGGGGTGACAGGCTTTGGGGAACCCACCATTATGTGTAGCTGGATGTTGCTTGGTCACATAGTGTCCTGCAGTCCCTGCCCTCAAACAGGCCCATACCTGGTCCCTCTCCTGGGCATGTGGCCCCATGCTTCTGTTTATGATCTACACCAGTCCCAGCTCCTGCCCTGCCAGCACACACAGGAGTCAGAGAAAAGAGCAGAACAGACCTAATCCCAGAACTCTGGAGAGACCTGGAGCTGGGCAGGCACTGCAGGACAGGGAGCCAGGGGACCCTATGAGGGCTGATGGTGTTCTACCACCAGGCCATGGTATGAATGCAATGGCTGATGCAGGCAGGGTCAGGCATGGCCATGCTGCCTTAACTGTCTCCCCACCATGTCCTTACACAATCCCATCTCCTCATCCTGGAAAATCCATCCCCAGAGCCAAAATGAGGCTCCCAGCTTCCACCCAGTACCCTCCAAAGATGGGCCTTGGCTGGTAGTCACAAACAGGAATGATGACTTGTGTCCCATGGGTAGCAGGTCACCTTCAGGGAGTGATATCCCATGGACACCACTGTGGGATTTTGCTCTTAGAGTGGAGAAACTTTGAACCCATAGACTGAGCCTGAATCCCAGCTCATTGTGCATTCGCTGTGCAACTTGCAGCAAGTAGATTCAAATTTTGAGACTTAGTTTCTTGATCTGTCAAGCAGGTAGGATTGATCCATATGGGAATCTATTGCATCAGAGGTGGGAAAGGTTCCAGATTTGGCTGGAAGAATCAGATATGTCACCGGCTACTGGGCAGGCATACAGGTCACTGGCTATGGGAGCAGCAGGCGTGACCCCCTGCTCCCATGGTTCAGCTTATCACCCCTCTGTACCTGTGCCCTCTGCATGGCAATCTTCATTCCTCCCATGAGAAAGAGGCTGTGCTGGATTAAAACCCACAATAAACTCACCATGGCTACAAATTTATTTGCCTCTTCTCCCCTCAAGAGATGGGATGTATTTGCCTCTCCTTGAATCTGGCTGGCTTTGTCACTTGAGAATGCAGAAGGCATGATCCAGTGCAAGTTCCCAGCCTAGGCATCAAAAGGCCTTGCATTTTCTACCTCTTCCACTCCTGCCATCAGGACCACCTTCCCAGACCATTGATCCAGGAGGAGGATGAGAGACATACAGAGCAGAGTCACCTTTAGCTGGGCCACCAGCTGAGCACAAACTGTCCCCACCCAAACCCCAGAGTCATGAGGAATAATGAGCCATCAAGTTCTAGTATCTTGGCACTAGGCTCTAGCCTCATGGAAATGATGTTATTATTCTTTCCACAGTAATGGAAAGAAACCAACAGGACCCCTGCGAGCTTCAGGCCTCTTGCCTCTCCACTAACCAGCCAAGAGCAGTGTAAGCACCAAGTGTTTATGGATCCACATTACACACCCTCCTATGCTTTCTGACATCACAGAGTAAGGGAGGTGAACCAAGAGGTGTTTTCTGGGAGGATAATTAGATCATTTTCAATGCTTGGCACTTGGTAGATGCCCACTTCAGGGGACACTTCTCATCATGTCCAAAGTGGCACACACAACCCATAAAAGGGACACCCCTGGGGGACCTGGGTTAAGTGACTAGGGAGATGAGCCATAGGGACCCACTGGAAACCTACTTCATAAGGTTGCCCTGGCAAGACTGGAAGATATAGCAGATCTACCTAATACATAGAAACAAACAGAGAAAGCAGTCAGAGTGAGGGGACAGAGGAACATGTCCCATCTGAAAGAACAGCACAAAATTCCATTAAAAAGAACCAAACAAAATGGAGTCAATTAATCTACCAGGAGTTGGTACCTGAAAAAAAGATAAACAAAATTGATAAGCCATTAGCCAAACTAATGAAGAAAGAAAGAGGGCCCAAATAAATAAAATCAGAAATGAAAGGGAAGTGATAACTGGTACCACAGAAATAAAAAGGATTAATATGACCAATTATATCCCAACAAATTGAACAACCTGGAAGAAATGGATTAATTCCTAGAAACATATAATCTTCTAAGTCTGAATCAGGAAGATACCTACCAACAAAATCAAATCAGTAATCCAAAATCTTCCACCAAACAGAAGCCCTGGACCAGATGGCTTCACAGGTGAATTTTACCAAACATTTAAAGAAGAATTACAACCTATTCCCAACTGTTCCAAAAAGTTGAAGAGTAGATAAAGAGTCCCAAACTCATTTTACAAGGCCAGCATTACTCTGATATCAAACCAGACAGACACTACAAAAAAAATTTTAGGTCAATATCCCTAATGAACATAGATGCAAAAATCCTCAACAAAATATTAGCAAACTACATTCAGCAATACATTAAAAAGATCATGCACTATAACCCAGTGGGATTTATTCCTAGGATGCAAGTTTAGTTCAATATCTGCAAATAAACCAACATAATACACCAAGCAAAATGAAGGATAAAAGTCATATGATCATATCAACAGATGCAGAAAACCTATTTGAAAAAATCCAACATCCATTTATAATAAAAAGCGAAGTGGGAATGGAGGAAGCATACCCTAACATAATAAAGGCCATATATGCCAAACCCACAGCTAACATCATACTCAAAGATAAAAAGCTGAAAGTTTTTTCTTTAAGATTAAGAACAAGACAAGGTTGTCCACTGTCACCACTCTTATTCAATATTGTATTGGAATTCCTAGCCACAGTAATTGAACAAGAAAAAAAATGAAAGACATTCAAATTGGAAAGGAAGAAGTAAAACTGTCATTATTTGCAGATGGCATGATACTATATAGAGAGAACCCTAAAGATTCCACCAAAAAAATGATTAGAACTGGTAAATTAATTCAGAAAAGTAGCAGGATAGAAAATTAATATTCAGAAATCAGCTGCATTTTTATACGCCAATAACAAACTAATAGAAAAAGAAATTTAAAAAACAATTTCATTTACAACTGCATCAACAAGAATAAAATACCTAGAAATAAACTTAATCAAGATGGTAAAAGACTTGTACTAAGAAAACTTAAAGACTTTGGAGAAATAAATTGAAGAAGATACAAATAAATGGAAGGATATACTGTGCTCATGAATGGGAAGAATTAACATCATTGAAATGTTTATACTACCAAAAGCAATCTACAGATTCAGTGCAATCTCTATCAAAATAACAATGTCATTTTTCACAGAACTGGAACAAATAATCCTAAAATTTATATGGAACCACAAAAGACACCAAATACCCAAAGCAATACTGAGAAAGAAGAACTAAGTTGAAGATATCATGCTGCCTGATATAAAACTATACTATAAGGCTGTAGTAATCAAAACACCATTGTACTATCATAAAAATAGACACACAGATCAATAGAATAGAATAGAAAGCCCAGATATAAACTCACACCTATATTGTCAATTAATTTATGACAAAGGAAGCAAGAATATACAATGGAATAAAGATAGTCTCTTCAATAAATGGTGTTGGTAAAACTGGACAGATTCATGCAAAAGAATAAAACTGGATCATTTTCTTACACCAAATATAAAAATAAACTTAAAATGGATTGAAGACAAATTTAAGACCCCAAATTATAAAACTCCTAGAAGAAAACATAAGCAGTATACTTTTTGACATTGCTCTTAGTAATTTTTTTATATGTTTTCTTGAGCAAGGGAAATGAGAGCAAAAATAAACAAATGGGACTTCATCAAACTAAAAAGTTTTTGCACAGTGAAGGAAACCATCAACAAAATGAAAACACAATCCACTGACAGGAAGAAGGTATTCACCAACAATACATTTGATAAGGGGTTAATATGCAAAATATATAAAAATTCATACAACCTAATACCAAAAAGACCAAGGAATTTAATTTAAAAAAATGGTCAGAGGACCTGAACAGACATTTCTCCACAGATGGCCAATAGACATATAAAAAGATGTTCAACATTACTAATTATCAGGGAAATGCAAATTAAAACCACAGTGAGATATGACCTCACACTTCTCAGAATGGCTGTCATTAATAAATCAACAAGTATTGGTGAGAATGTGGAGAAAAGGGAATGCTTGTGCACTGTTGGTGGGAATGCAGACTGGTACAGCCACTGTGGAAAAGAGCATGGAGTTTCCTCAAAAAATTAAAAGTAGAGCCACCTTATAACCCAGCAATTCCACTTTTGGTATTTATCCAAACAAATCCAAAGCACCAATTTGGAAACATATATGCACCTCCGTGTTCAATGTAGTATTATTTATGATAGCCAAGACATGGAAGCAACATAGATGTCCATCAGTGGCTGAATGGAAAAGGAAGATGTGATACCTATTTACAATAGAATATCACTAAGCCATAGAAAGAATGAAATCTTGTCATTTGCAACATCATGAATGGACCTGGAGGGTATTATGCTAAGTGAAATAAGTCAGACAAAGACAAATACTGTATGATTTCACTTATATGTGGAATCTAAAAAACAAAATAAATGAATAAGCAAAACAGAAACAAACTCATAGTTAGAACATATTTATGGTTACCAGATTTGGTGGCGGGGAGGCAGTTCCAGGGAGGATAAAAAATGTGAAAGGTTTAAGAAGTACAAATTTTGCCCTGGCTAGTGTGGCTCAGTGGATTGAGCGCTGGCCTGTGAACCAAAGGGCTGCCAGTTCGATTACCAGTCAGGGCACATGCCTGGGTTGTAGCCAGATCCCCAGTTGTGGGTATGCGAGAGGCAACCACACATTGATATTTCTCTCCCTCTCTTTCTCCCTCCCTTTCCCTCTTTCTAAAAATAAATAAATAAAATCTTTTTTTTAAAAAAAAGAAGTACAAATTTCCAGTTATAAAAACACTCATGGTATGTAAAGTACAACATAGGGAATAGAGTTAGTAATATAGTAGTTACTATGTATGGTGTCAGGTGGCTACTACACTTATTGGGAGGATTGCTTCATAAGTTATATAAATGTCTAATCACTGCACTGTACATCTGAAACTAATATAATATTGTATGCCAACTTTAATTGAAAATTTGTTTTTAATTTAGAAAAAGTCTCTCAATGATCAGGTCTTTTCTTCTCCTGCTTCCTGCCTGCCTGCAGACTTCTGGGTATTTTGCCTATTTCGTCTTTTTCACCCTGTGATGACCTCCTTTTACCTGGACTCCTGACTTCCCACTCTGAAGACCTTCTGTAGTTAGTCCTGGTGCCTAGTCTTCCACCCACTCATAAACCATGCAGGTAGCTTACCTGGACCTGCCTCTAAGCCTCTGTTCTCTGATCCCTGGTACCTTCCCCAGTTGTCTGATTTGGTTTCAGCTTTCCCGGTCTTCTGTCTCCTGAGCTCTGATTGGAGGGTCACGTGGCTCCGGAACTTGTTCTCACAAAAGTATGTACATTGCTTAGGGTGACGTCCGCAGATAGCGGCACAGCTGATGCAGTCCCTCAGGAGCTGGTCATAGTACCTCCCTTGCTCCTTGTGACAACTTAGTGACTCTGGGAGACAGAAATGAGTGATGCTAGTATGTAATGGAGACCTTTAGAAACTGTGGGTCTGGCCTTAAAGGGCATTCAAAGTTTAAAAAAAAAATCACAATCTATTTCCCCAAAAGTAATTCCATGGTAATCCTAGTCCTTTTTCAATATCCAAATGTAAGGAGGACAACAGTCCCCTAAGTATTGTTCTAACCATGTCACACAAATTTTGATATGTAGTATTTTTTATATCTAGTTTTAAATGTTTATAGTTTTCATTGTTATTTCTCCTTTGACCTACAGATTATTTAGAAGTGCATGCTTTAGTTGCTATACATGCAAGGACTTTTCAGTTATCTTTTAAAACTGATATGTAGGCAATTATATTGTCACTAAATTCCTTGCTTGCATTTTTCAAGCCTCATAAAGAAGAAAAATATTTTATGTCAAAATAAGGATTGGAGAGGAAAGCTAGCATTCTCCTTGGCAAGTTGGGAGAGGTGGGTGGAAGGAAGGTAGGAAAGCTCAAAATATTGGTAGTTCATCTGCCTTAGTAATACATGAGAATTGCAGGAGTTTATACAGGCATCAGTGCCAAGCAGCAGAAGCCAAGCACAGCAAGCCTGGTCACACTTCCATTAAGAGAGCAACTTTGAGAGCATAACAGAAATCTTCACTTTCCCAGGGCATCTGTCCATTGTCTTTAAAATAAGATCCTATTTATATAAAAATGTGGCTTCCATGGGAGCTTCTAAGGGCACATTTCAGAGGCAATGCAAGACAAAAGTTAACAATACATCCTTCAAAGCCAAGTAGTTCTACTACTTGCAAGTTGTAGGGTCTTAACTTCTATATGCCTCAGTGTCCTCATTTCTAAGTGAGGGGTAATAACAATATTGACTTTTTAAGGTTGTTATGAGGATGTGAAGTCCTCAGCACAATACCTGACACATAACACATGAATGCTCAGTTAATGGAAGGTTTAAGTAGAATATTCACTGTGCCTCTTTGTAATACAAACACATGACCACTTATGCTCTTGACAGATTAATAAAAAGACCATAGATATGGTGAAATCGGGATCTCAGGAAAGTCTTTGATGATCCTGATCTACCAGTGACCACTCCTGCCCTATTCTCAGGGTTCCACTGAGCCACACAGGACCACTGGCACTGCCACTCATGACACAGAGTTAGCCTGATGGCAGCAGTGTTCCTGGGGTTTTCTGTGACCTCTTCCCTCCTCAGGGACCCTAGTGTGGCCATTGCAGGTGGTGCATGAGTTCCCCAGACCACCAACCCTCACTGCCTGACTCACAAACCTTTCCTCTGGCCCTTGATCTTCCCTGTTGTGTATTCCCATGTCCATGCCTTTACCCACACTTGCTCCTCTCCCAGGGTGCCCTTCCCCCTCATCTGACTTTCACATCTGCAAGCTCTAACAAACCATTTCAGGGGGCACTTCCTCTAAGAACACTCCCCTGCTCCCCAAACTATAAGCTGGAGGTGGTTTCTCCCTACTGTGGCATTTTGTGGTACTTTACCTTTATAGCTTAATATGTAGTCATTTCTCCCATTAGATGATAACCTTCTGTTACTGGGTCATGTGAAATTCCTATTTTAAAGGGGCTAGAGCGTTCCATGAATACTTGCAGAATGACACCATGAGTGTTTTACTTTGTTAATGGATAATGACTCACAGTCATGGTTTTGGAGCCAGAGAGTTCTGGCTCAGATCCTAACTTTTCCACCATCATGCTGTGTGATCTTGGGCAAGTCATTAAGCCTCTCTGAGCTCCGCTTTACAAGTATTTATGAAGCACTTGTTATGTGTCAGGCTGACAGTCTGGCGGTTGAAACAGATATGTAACAAATACACATGACAGAACATAATACAAGTTGTGATAAGTTCCACTAAGGAAAACAACAAGTAATGCAAAAGAACAGCAAGCAAAATGTATTTTTCAAGACAATCAGAGAAAATTAGGTATGGCCTGAGTAAAACAATGTTAAGGGTTATTGCTGGGGGTGATAAGATATTGATGTTATATTTTAAAGGCCCTATGTGTTAGGGATTCATGATCTAGTATTTACAGGTAAGTGATATGAGGTTTTGGATTTGCTTTAAAATACAGAAGCTAAAACAACTGGATGGGGAATAAAAAGGCAGAATTTTTAAAGCTTATTGCTGATGAGTAAATAGAAGTCTATTATGCTATCCTCTCCATGTTTGATAATTCTACATTAAAAAGTTTCAAAAGAAAGGAAGAAGAGAAGAGGACAGGGAGCCTAATTTCTGTTGGGCAGTCAGACCTCTGGCATTTGGGCTGAGACCTTGAGGCTGGGTTGGAGAGAGCCAAGGGAAGAAGAATGAGGAAATGCTCTTCATGCAAAAGGTGCAGCGTGTACAAAGGCCTGAGGCAGGAAAGAACACAGCCTGTTCAAGAAACTGCAGAGAGGCCAGTGTGGCCAGAGCGGAGAGATGGAGGGCAAAGGGATGCCACATTGCACATGGCCTTCCGCAACCCCTCCTCAGGCACCCAAGTGCAGTGGGGCCAGAGGGACCGTGGGGAGGTAAAGAGGGGTGATCCAGCCACCCTCTTGGCTCAGGTCCTAGAACTTACTGCAGAAGGCTGTACAGGAATGTGGAATCCGATGGCTGCAGATGGATTTGCAGGAGAGGCAGACATTCAGCAGGGTGTCCCAGTATTGCTCATCGGGGCATCGCTCCATGGTGATGACAGGCCCTGTAGAGCGGAGGGGCAGGGAGCATGAGGGCAGCTGGCACACCACTGGAGGCTGGACAGCAGGCGACCTCTCCTGTTCATGTCCCCACTCTCTGTCTCAGGGAGCAGAGGGGAACCTGGACAACACTGGGTCTCACCCTCTGCTGCAGTAGCTAGGGGACCTGGGGCAGCCACCTCACCTCCCTGAGCCTGTGTTTCCTGATCTCCCTCACATCAGCCGTGCCCTCCTTGATGCTGTTCTCTGCTCTCTTTCATATGCCATGCCTCTTCCAACCACAGGATTTTGGCACATGCTGTTCCACTAACATAAAATGCCCTCTTCCCCCTCCTCAGCTGGTTGTTTCCTCCTCTCCTGTTAGATCACTGCTTCAACTTCATCTCCTCAGGGGACCCTTTCTGACCCTCCCACCTGGATAGACAAGGGGAGACACCCCCCTTCTGCACACGGATATGCCCTTTAGTTGTCCCTTCACTTTTCTGAGTATGATTATTTTATTTTATATTAACAGTGAGCATCATGAGGGTAGAGGCTCCATATAATTTTTTGTTCACTGCTGGGTCCTCAGAACCTAGATATTGCCTAGGATAAGTAGGCGCTCAATGAATGAATAAATAAAAACAAAAGCAGGCTAGCTAGTGTTCAGCATACAGCAAGCACTAAATAACTGACAATATCCCTTCATTTTTTAACAAAGGTATGAGACACACACAATGTCATGTGTAACATACACAAATGTCAAATGTGCAGCTTGATAAATTTTTCTTTATGTGTATGGTGGTCTGTCTTTTCTTGTGGGGGGATACATTCCAAGACCCCCAGGGGATGCCTGAAACTGCAGAGAATACCAAACCCTATATATACTGTTTTTTTCCTACACATACATACCTGTGATATGTGTTTATAAATTACGACAGTAAGAGATTAACAATAACTTTAATAAAATAGAACATTTATAACAATGTATTGTAATAAAAGTTATGTGAATGTGGCCGTTCTCAAAATATTTTATTCTACTGTACTCACCTTTTTACATAAAGAAGGCGATTTGTGGCTTCTCTTTGGTGTATCTGAATGGGGTGCACCACAGCCTTTGTGCTTCGAGGCTGTTAAGTAAAGTAACACAAGCAGTGCAGCACAACGACAGTCGTGCTGATAATCCAAGTGTGTGCAGTGGAGATACTGGGCAAAGGGATGGAGCGGGACCATGTGACATATCATCATGCTCCTCAGAATGATGCACAGTTTAAAACTTTATAAATGGCTTATTTCTGGAATTTTCCATTTAATATTTTTGGACCACCGCTTACTGGGGGTAGCTGAAAGTGCAAAAAGCAAAACTGCAGGTAGGGGGGACTACCATGCATCTGTGTCACTACCACCCACACCAAGGCAGAGAACATGTCTCACACCCTGAAGACTCCCTTGGGCCCTCTCCCGGCCAATACCCACTCCCAGAGGTAACTTCTTTTTTTTTTTTTTATTTTAGATTATTCAGTACAATTTCAATCTTTTATTCCCATTCCAGCCCACCCACCCATCCCTCCCCACCTCCCTTCCATTTCCAAGCCCCGTAGTTTTGTCCATGTGTCCTCTATATTTGTTCCTGTAAACCCTTCCCTTCTCCCCTGAAATTCCCTCCCCTCTCCCCTCTGGTCACTGACATCCCATCCTCCATTTCAGTGTCCTTTGTTATAGTTTACTTGTTTCTTTGTTTTGTTGTTTAGGTTCCTGTTAAAGGTGAGATCATATGGTATTTGTCTTTCATTGCCTGCAGAGGTAACTTCTCTCCTGACTTTTATCACCGGAGGTTGTTAAATTGCCCGTTCATGGGCTTTGATGTCTGTGGGTGTTGGCCCCAGGAGGTATCAGGGATGCCTCCCTGTTGCTGGGCCTGCCAGCAACTTGCCTGCAGTGATGAGTTTTTCTGCTGTGTGAACCCATTGCCTCCCCATCATGCTCTGTCTGACTCCATGACACTTGCTTCCCCAACAACTTTGCCTTTTAAACACCCTGCAGGGCACTTAATCTTTTTTTTTTTTTTAATGAAAGGAAGCTGAGAAAAGACCAGTGGCTCCCTGCTTAACATACCAACTTAAACACATGGGTTTATTTTCTTGCCCTCTTGAAACCCTCCTAAGAGAGCAGGAAAAAGTATTTGTTCTCAAGGAAAAGAGAACGGAAGAAGTTACTCTAGCAGGGGACAGATATCAGCAGCATTTTGGAAGATGGGAGGCAGATGGTGGGAGTAAGTGACTTTGGTCTAAGATTTCTTTGCCTGGTGTCCCTAGAGGGGACAGAACCCTGGGCAATTTCTTGAACTGGAGGCATCAAGTATCTCTGACAGTGGGGAACTGGAAGGCAAAGTAATGAAGAAAGTATTGGTTAGATATTTACATAAAGAGGGCTTGCCCTCAGTCAGATTCTCATGTCCTGGCAGGCAATGGCCCCTTGTACCCCAGGCAGAAGATCAAAGGTCTCCTCAGACACTCTTTCCGATGCACTAGGGGACCAAACCCCCAAGCCAGGCACGTGCCCGGACTGGGAATTGAACTGGCAACCTTTTGCTTTTCAAGATGACACCCAACCTAAGCCACATCACACCAGTCACAGTGTGGCTAGGTTTTTAAATATGTCTTCTTCACAGTCCTACTGTAATGGGGAGCACCCCCACTGGAAAGGGGGAGGAGTGGAGAAGCAATGAAGACTGCGACTGGCTGGGGGCTGAGTTGCCGGAGGGATTGCGAGTGACGCTGCCACAGTGCTCTAGGACCTACCTTGTCTGGGAGCTCAGTAGATTTGGGGTTGGAGGTGGGGGTGGGGAGGCTCAGGAGGAGGTTAGCAGGGAGGCTAGGGCACAGACAGAGGGATACTCAGCCAGCAGACTCAGAGAGGGCCAGGGTTACAAGCCCTGTGCTCCTCCCTCAGGTGGGAAGCCATGGCAGCTGCTGCCCACCCATACCCCACACCTCCAGCTCAGGCCAACAAGCCCCATGCCCCATCCCAAGCAGGAAGCTATAGTGGCTGCTGCCTGCCTGTGGCCCATGCCAGTGCAGGCCATTTGGCTACAGCCCCAGTGCAGCCAGGGAAGGCAGGCCCCGAGTTCCTCCCTGAGCACTTCAAACCTGACCCAGAGCACTGCTGGTGTCAGGAGCAAGGAGTAAGGCCTATAAGAAGTGGGCAGCAGGGTAGGGATAGGAGATTAGGGCCAAGATGTCCTGGGAGGCAGGTCCTTGGAGGTGGCCTGTGGCCCTTCCCTGGCATGAAAATCCGCAGGAAACCACTGTGGTGGCCACCCGACAGCAGGTTGCTTGCTCCCCTAGGAGCAGGGGCAAGAGTGGGCATCAAGTTTATATATATATGGGTGGCAGGTAGTGGGGCCCCACTTGTTGTTTGGTTACAGCAGTGGTGCCCAATGTGGGTCCCTAGCTGCTTGTGGCAAGTCAACCCCTACCCCCTCCACCATGGAGTGGGACTGTGGGGCTTCCCAGTTGCTGGGAATTTCTCTACACACCTGTTGGGGTGTGAGCCACTTAAACATGCCCGGTAGGTAGAAAGGAAACAGGTCTGGGAAATGAATAGACTCTGGGAAGGACGAAGGATCACCTGAGTTTTAGGGCTGTGAACTGGAGTCCAGGTGAGAACTGGCCATTGTTGGGGAGGCCATTGCTTGAGTTCACTGATGGCTGACAGAAAAACTTGCTGGTGAGCATTTGTTGAAATAATGGAGTTGTAGATCCAATATTCTCTGTATGTTCCCAGGTTGCCTGGCTTCTTTTGATCATAGGGTTGGGCCTGTTGTGTATCTGAGCCCGCAGGGGCCATTCTGAGTTTGTTCCTGGAGGGAGCCCACTGGGTAGATTTTAGCAGGCTGGGGTATGTATAGCTGTTATCCAATGTCTAAGGAAGTGTTGGTTTATTACTGTAATACCCTGTGGCCTATGTATGTTTTGGATTATGGAGAAAGGTGGCCCATGGGTGATTCCCTAGATCACCATACTATTAGGCAACTGGAACAGTATTGTCAACAGTTGCATAAATGGGATGAAATCCATTATTTTAAGGCATTTATGTCATTGCATAACAGGGTTTCACCAAAGACAGAGGTCCACTTAATGGTGCAGAGAAGTCAAAGGCCCTTGAAATGCCTTCCTGACTGTATAAAGGAAGAAAAGGAGAATGAGGAAATGGGCCTCATTAATGCCCTGAATTCAAAAGACACAAGTTTCATGGCAGGAGGTCTCCCTCTGTTGTCATCCCCACTGCAGGCTACCCATGAAATAGGGCCTGAAGAGCCATTGGCCACACCCCTGTATGATGAAGGATGGGTCTCCCCCTCGAGGACCCCTCAGGGCACGCAATTTGACCAGGGAGCCTCCCTATCAGGAACAAAGCAGTTTCCTTTGAGGCAGTATCCTATAGGTGGAATAAATCAGGAAGGCCAGCCGGCTGGCTACTATTGGGTCCATACTCCAGTCTCCACTTCAGACTTGCTGAATTGGAAGAATTCCAGCCCCTGTACAGGGATGATCCTCAGAGAATGGCAGACCTTATCACCTCCATTTTTGCCACTCATCACCCAACACATGCAGGTCGATAGGCTCTCCTCAATGCTTAGTTAATAGCAGATGAGAGACAGCCGATTATAAATATGGCAAATGAAAAGGCCCAATGTCTCCAAGAGAATCCTAATGGGATCCCCAACCCAGTTGAGGCAATGCCCTTGACAGAGCCTGGCTGGAACCCAAATGGTGGGGGCCTACCCTTCCTGGAACATTACAAAAAGTGTATTCTGGAAAGGCTTAAGGAAAGGGTGCCTAAGCCAAAGAGCCTGAACATGATACTAGCTTTTTGGCAAAAGCCAGATGAGGACCCTTCTCAATTTTTGGAGAGGATCTGTCAGGCCTATGGAAAGTACACTTTCCAGAGTACAGATTCTCTGATGCTGATCCACAGGCACCAGAGAATGTGCAAATGGTGAACATGACTTTTATTGGGCAAAGTGCCCTGGATACCAGAAGGAAACTCTGGTGTTTAGATGGGGCATTGGGAAGAATCCCTCTCAGCTGGTAGACTTAGCCTTTAAAGTCTACAATGCCTGGGAAGCAAGGAAGATAAAGCAGGCCACGATGTTCTTAGAAACAGGGTGGCGAGAGCAGAGGAAGTGGTGGGGCCCTAAAGACAAAAAAGAGGCCCACTAGGTGCTAATCAACGTTCTTATTGCAAGGAGGCGGGCCACTGGAGAAAGGAGTGCTTGAAATTCAAAAGGGAAAGTAGGGATGGAAACCCTCTGGGAAATGCTAAGCAGGTGAGGGGAGTCTGATGATGAATGAGGATGAGCCCAGGGGCTCTTTTGGACATCTCCCAACATATTACTGTATCACCACAGGAGCCCCCGGTACAGTTGATGGTAGGGAACAAGCTAATTGATTTCCTTGTAGATATGTGAGCTACATACTCAGTGCTGAATACAAAAGTAACCAAGGAAAGTTCGGATACAGTAATGGTTACTGGAGTGACAGGACAATTACAAAATCAGGCATTCCTTCAACCCCTAGAATGCCATCTTTGTGATCAAAAGATCATACATAGTTTTCTCAACATGCCAGACTACCCCATTTAATTGCTGGGCTGAGATTTAATTTGCAAACTGCATGCACAAATAACTTTTTCTCCTGAAAAGCAGCAACTATGTATAGAGGTCCTACTGGAAGATGCCCTCCAGCTCCAGGAGCTTCTAGGTGCTTCTGATCTGTCTGGAAGGTCCAGGAGGTAAACTCTTCCCACCTGAAATCTATGAACAGGTGGATCAAACCGTTTGGACTGATGGAACCCCAGGTATAGTGGTTAACATCCAACCCATAAAAGTTAACCTAAAAGAGGAGGCACAGATTCCCATGGAAGAAACATTACCCCCTCAAAAAGGAGGCTTTAGAGGGGATTCAGCCAGTATTTCAGAAATTCTTAAAATCAAGACTAATTCGGTCATAACAAGCTTCCTATAACACTCCCATTTTGCCAGTCAAAAAGCCTCACTTGGATAAATATCAATTTGTACAGGATCTTAGAGCCATAAATTACATTTTTCAGGACATTCATCCTACAGTGCCTAATCCCTATACTCTGTTGACCATGGTGCCTGGAAATAGTATATGGTTTTCAGTCCTACATTTGAAGGATGCCTTTTTTTGCATCCCAATAGACGAATAGGCTCAACTACTGTTTACCTTTGCATGGCAGGACCCAGAAACAAAAGCCACACTCCAGCACTGCTGGACTGTGCTGCTGCAAGGACTTAAGAACTCCCTGACTACATCTGGTGAAGCCAATGACTTAAGGGATATTTGATTGAAATCAGGAGTTCTTCTACCATATGTAGATGACATATTGTACCTAGTGGCACCTATGAGGACTGTTTACTCAACACCATTATAGTCCCAAATCATTGGCAAAAGGAAGATATAAGATATCACCTCACAAGGCCTAGATTTGCAAATAAGAGGTGGCATACCTAGGATTTCAACTGAAACAGAGCCTTAGGAGCTTGATGGCAGATAAAATACAATCCATTGCTACACCAAAAAATCCCAGAAAACTGAAGGCAACTTTGTGGGTTCTTAGGGATTACAGGGTTCTGCAAAATTTGGATTCCAAACTTTGGACTCATACAAAACCACCTTATGATTCCTTGGAAGGACTGGACTCTGAACTTTTCAAATGGACAAGAGACTATCAGGTATCATTTGATACCTTGAAGGAAAAGCTAGTTTCAGCTCCTGCCCAATTTACAGAAGCCTTTCAAACTGTATGTTCATGAAAGGCAGGGAATCAAACTGGGTTTACTAACCCATGCTCTGGGAAATATTCCCCGACCCATAACCTATCTCTTACAGAAGTTGGATCACATGACAAAGGGATGGCCACCATGTCTTCAAGCAACCTGTGACATTGTACAGGAAGCCGAAAATTTCACTTTGGGACAGCCTACTACAGTATTGGTGCCACGTCAAGTACTAACTCTATTGGAACAGAAAGGAGGGTATTGGCTAACAGCAGGGCACTGCTGGGGAAATACCAGGCCATTCTGTTGGACAACTCAAATCTACCCTGCAGACAACCACAACTTTTATTCCAGCCACTCTGTTCCCAGACACAGGGAAACTCAGCCCTCCACCATGACTCCTTGGAATTATTGACCACGTCTATTCTAGCAAGCTTGATCTACTGGACCAACCATTGGTGGCACCAGACTGGGATCTGTACACAGAGGGAAGAAGTTTCATGGACAGCAGCCAGTGATGAGCTGGGTACACAGTAGTCAACTTAGACAAGGTGATAGAAGCCCAAGCCCTTGCACCAGGAACCTCAGCACAGAAAGTTGAACTCATAACCCTCAGGAGAACCTTAGTACTGTCCCAGGAAAAGAATATTAACACCAACACAGACTCCAAGTATGCCTTTATGGTAGTCCATGCCCATGGAGCAAAATGGAAGGACAGAGGGAGGACTCTTAACCTTAGGGAACAAGGATGTTAAACATGCAGAGGAGATTTTACAATTGATAGAGATAATGAATCTACCAGACCAGGTTGCTATAATGCACTTCCCAGGATACCAAAAAGATGGTTCCCAAACAAGCCAGGGAAACCAAATTGCTGAAAGCAGCAAGACAAGCAGCCAGAGGGCCGCCACAGTTAGGGGTTTTGATCACCTGCTTGGACTTGGCAAAATTTAAACCTCATTACATGGAACAAGATGAGGAACAAGTCCATGAATGAGGGTTCACTAACACTGGTCCCAATTCTATGTGGAAGATCAACACCCCTGTATGATCTTACCGCCCAAATCTGTAGTGTATCCCATCCTCAAACACCTACATAAAAGGAACCCATTATGGAAGGGATGCTTTGATAGGCCTCTTTTGTCCACTTTTAAAGGACCCCCATTTACAAAGGACCATTCAGAGGATTACCCAAGGCTGTCAAATATGTGCCAAAAACAATCCTAAGATGGAACACACTGCAGCTAAAAAAGGAGTGTAATATAAAGCATTACGCCCATTTGAGGACTGGCAAGTAGACTGTGCAAATGCCTAAAACCAGAAGGAATTTCAAATTTTTATTAGTTTTTGTAGACATTTTTCCAGATGAATAGAAGCATACCCCACTAGAACTGAGAAGGCAACTGAGGTAGTGAAACTTAAAGAAATAAGTCCCATGTTTGGATTCCTCACAGCATTCAGAATGACAATGGACCATCATTCACCTCCAAGATCTCCCAGAAGGTTGAATAGGCACTGCAAATAAGATTGAAACCACATGCATCTTGGAGACCTCAATCTACAGGAAAGACTGAGAAAATGAATCATACAGTAAAGAGGACCCTGGCAAAAATATGCAAGTAAACATATTTGAAATGGGACCAGGCACTTCTCATTGCTTTGCTCTGGATTAAGGTAGCACCCAGAAGTGGGCTTAAGTTAAGCTCTTTTGAAGTAGTGTTTGGGAGACCCTTCTAATCTTGGTTCTGGGAATGCCCCCCACCTCCAGATTTGGAGCATGAGTAGGAAGTTAAGCAATATGCACAACATTTAGGGCAAACACTAACCATTCTGCACAACTTTGCTCATTGCAGGTCTGCCCACCCATCTGACAAGCCCTTCTTACACCTTTTCCAACTAGAGGACCGAGTCATACTAAAGACTTGGAAGACTCAAGGACCTGAACAGCTGTTAGCCAAGCAATAGACTGGTCCCTATGATGGCCTACTGACGACACATTCTTCTCTGAAGCTCATGGGAATTAAGCCTTGGATCCACCACACATGATTAAAATAGGCACCACCTGAGCAAGGTTTGAACCCTGCTGCTGTGGTCGATGCTGAAAAGGAAAGCTGAACCTGAACTGGAAGGAGATTTGAAATTTCTATTTCAGAAGAAGACAGCAGACCCCAATGCAGAATGACAATGTTCCTTTACTTTATTAATGTGTTCGCATATTTAGGGACTTTTAGCTTGCCGATACTGAGTTTGAGTGTGGTCCATCCCATTACTAAAGAGAACAAGGATTGAAAGTGAGTTATGGTTATCCCTAAGTGACTAAGAAGGTCTATGAAGGTTGCAGAAGGTGTGTAGAAAGTTGTAAGGCATATAGAAAGTTTTAAAAAAGCAGGGGAAGGGGGCAGGTTGTGAAAGCTGTAGAGGCCGTAGAAAGGTGTTAAATGTCTTTTGAAAGAAAAGAAACATCAGTGCTTGGGTTAAGTTATTCATTGCTTTAAGTTTTATTTTGTTTCTTGCTTTCTGATCTTTTGGGGACTTGGGGAACTTAACAGTTTTGTTTATACTGAGACTCCTCTGTCTGCAGTTTGGGTCCTCATGCCATTTGGACCTCGTAAAGGTCATTTGCAGTACTGGTTAGCATGAGAACATGTCTCTGCCATTTGGGGCTTTGTCCCATTTGAGTATAACAAAAGTCATCTTGTGCCAGTTACAGCAGGCTGGGGCAAGGGATCATGTCTCTGCCATGAGACTGGTTGGTGAGAGCTTATGTCTCTGCCAGGATACCAGTGGACACACTGGTAGATGAGAGAATAGCTCTACCATTGGGGCTTCATGCCATTGGTGCTGGGTAGAATCAAGCTGGGGTGAGAACATATCTTTGTCATTTGGGGCTTTATGCCATTTGGGACCTAGAAAATGTCATCTAGTGCCAGATAGAGCCAGCTGGGGCAAGAGAATGTCTCCACCATCACAACTTTGTGCCATTTGGGACATGAAAAAGGTTGTATATGGGACCAGCTAGTGGGACCAGTTGGTTGGAGACAAGATTCTAAGGCTAATTTAAGTCCCCTCTTATTTTTTATTCTTTGTAATTGTTTTTTTAAGACTCTATTCATTTATTTTTAGAGAGAGGAGAAGGGAGGGAGAGTGAGAGAGAAACATCATTGTGTAGTTGGTGCTCACACTCCTCCTACTGGGGACCTGGTCTGAAACTCAGGCATGTGCCCTAACTGGGGATTGAACCAGTGACCCTTTGGTTCGCAGGCCAGTGCTCAATCCACTGAGCCACACCAGCCAGGGCTGTAATTCAGTTTTTTGCTTTGGATTTTTTTGGTTTCTGTTTTGAAATGAAATTCAGGTCCCTAAGGGTTAAAACTTTACAATAGGTTAGGAAGTAAAGCAATGAAAGATATAAGGCATGAAGTCCAATTTTGGCAGATATTGGAAAGACAAGGATTTTCCTTTTTGCTTTGTATTTTTTCTCCCTACCTGATTCATCTAGAACTTGGCATTCTTAATGAGTAATGTTATAAAATTGTCTTTGCATGAAACCAGTAAGACGAGTTTCAAATTATGGTTTTTAATAACAAAGATTTTGACTGGAATGTCATTCCTGAAGAAGGCATGTCTGGGCTCTAGTTGTTACCAGAAAGCCTTGAGGAACTAAGGTCAACTTTGGAAGCTAAGAAAAGCCCACTGGAGAAGTGGCCTGGTACCTTGTTTGGTCATGTGGCTAACTGTCCTGTGAAGCTGGGAGTTCCTCCTGCCACTGCAACCCTCATAGGTTTTTTTACTCAGAGATTTTGAGGCTTTATTTCCTCCACACTGGAACCCTGGGTACACAGTTTGTCTCACACCCCAATTGTTCCTCCCGGTTTATCTGCATGCAAATGTGGGGCTGCCCATTCCACCAGCCGCCACCTCACCCACCCTGGTCCTACAGCCGCAGCCGCAGCCTTGCCATGAGTCCTCTCACCCTGGTTGCCTGTGTCTGATCCTCTTACTGGTGTGGATGAATATTTCTTCTTTAATTCCTTGGTTGTCAGACTTCCATACAGTCCAATTTTCGGGCACTTCTGGTTAATTTTTGTTTCTAAATTTGCTGTTGTCCTTCTTTTGGTTGTGTGAGGAGGCAAAGTGTACCTGCCTACGCCTCCATCTTGTCTGGAGATGTCTTCTAGAGAACATTTTAATGGTTGCCTGATGGGAAGGGGGCATGAGTTGGGCAAAACTGTGAAGAGATTAGTAATACAAATTGGTAGTTGCAGAATAGCCATGGGGCTGTAAAGTACAGCACAGGAAATAAAGTAGCCAAAGAATATATATGTATGACCCATGGACATGGACAATGGTGTGGGAATTACCAGAGGGAATGGCAGTGGGGATGGGTGCAGAGGAGCAAAGGGGGAAAATTTGGACAACTGTAATAACATAATAATAAAATATAATTTTAAAAAATGAAGAAAAACTAGTCATTTTTATTGATGCACAAAAAGCACTTCACAAAATTCAAAACTTTTTCATGATGAAAACACTCAGTAAAGTGGAAACAGAAGAAAACCTCAACATGACAGAAACCGTATATGAAAAACCCACAGCTTACATCATACTCAATGCTGAAAGAGTGAAAGCTTCTTCCCTAAGAGCAACAAGACAAGGATACCTGCTTTTACTACTTCAATCACCAGAGTACTGAAGCTCTAGCCAGAGCAATTAGGCACAAAAAAGAATGAAAGATATCCACATAGGGAAGGAGAAAATAAAATGGTCTCTGTTTACAGATAATATAATTTTACATGTAAAAATCTCTAAAAATCACACACACAAATAACTGTTAGACCTAATGAAAGAATTTAGTAAGCTGCAGGATACAAAAGCAACACACAAAAATAAGTTCCATCCTGATTTCAAAACTTACTGCAAGCCAAAGTAGTAATACTGTATAATGTGATACTGGAATTAATACAGACACACAGACCAGTGCAATAAAATAGAACCCAGAAATAAATTCTCACATATATGATCAACTGATTTTCAGTGGGGTTGCCAAAACTTTTCAAAAGGGAAAAGACAATCTTTTCAACAAATAATGCTAAGAAAACTAGATATGCACATGCAAAAGGTTGAAGTTGGACTCTTACCTTACAACATATACAAAAGTTAGCTTAAAATACATAAAAGACATAAACTTATGAGTTAAAACTATAAAACTTTTAGGGAAAAGCAGGGGAAATGTTCATGCATTGAATTTGGCAATGACACTTTGGGTATGACTCCTAGATAAATTGGACTTCATCAAAGTTAAAAACTTTTGTGCACTAAAATATACTATCAGGAGAGTGAAAAGACAACTCACAAAATGGGGGCAAATATTTGCAAATCATATCTCTGCTAAGGGATTAATATCCAGAATATATCAAGAACTCTTAAAACTCAATGACAAAAAAAAAAAACCTCAAGTCAAAATTCCTCAAAAGATTCCATTCAACATTTCTCCAAAGAATATATATCATGGTCAATAAGCTCACAAAAAATGTTCAACATCACCAGTCATGAAGAAAATGTAAATCAAAACCACAATGATGTACCACTTCACCACCATCAGAACAACTATTACGAAAAAAGGGAAAGGGGAGGCTGGTCTAGCAGCATACAGGGCTCCCAGGGACAGCGCCCCCCAGGTGTGAGCGTGCGCGGCGGGGCGACTCTGCTGGCTGAGAGGAGTGACTCAGCCAGGGCAGTGGAGACCATCAGTGGCTGAGAGACATGACGTCATCCATGCCCTCCTCTTGCGGGCCTGCCGGGAGGAGCGCACGAGGCCACCCCTAGAAGCTTCCACCGACCCCTCCAAGGTAGAGCCTGTCAGCTGAAGAGCCGGGGTGCAGGAAGATGGCAGAGGCGGCAAGGCCCTTCGGAGAGAATAGAAAACTAGGTCGCCCGGAGGAGGAAACAACAAGTTCAGAAACCCCAGTGCACTCAAGAGGCCTCCTTGTCTTGTTTTGTTCTGGGTATCGGACCAAAATCTTAGAGGAGCATCCCCGTCAGCCTGCACGAGGGCACTGCTGCAAAGCCCCAAGGAGTGAAGCGGAGCCCTTGCAGCTGGGGAGGCGTAGCCAGGGGAGGCGGGAAGGCGGCTCCACCCAAAGAGCCGCAGTGGTGGGGACGCTGTGGCTCAAACTAAAGGCAAGCCCCAGGAGGCGGAGAAGGTAGCCTCAAAGCTGAAAATGGTGAGAAAAGAGGGAAGATGAAGAGGAGGAGGAAGAGGAAGATGATGATGATGAATAAGGTGATTGTTGCGCAGTTTTTTCTTGTCTATAAAGCATTTAACCACCCTATACACAACTCAATCTTTTTAAAGGAAAATTTTTGAAATGTAAGGCTGTGTAAGGTTTGTTTTTAAACTGCACGGTGTCTTTTTCCGTCCAGTGAACACCCTACCAAATGAGTCCTTCACGCGGCGCAATCCCAGCATTATCCTAGCTGCTCCACCCGAAAGGGTCTGGCGCTGCCTGGAATTGGGAGCAGGGGGCGGGGGTGGGGGTGGTGGCGCCTGTCAGGCCTGTGTGGGCGTGGCAGTTTGTCCGGCCTCAGTTCTCGCAGATGCAGCTTCTAGGAAATCGTTCTGTCCACTGAATACGACTCCGTAATTGAAAACAAAACAAAACTGTTTTGTTGACATTCTGAATGCTTCTAAGTTAATACAGTTTTCTTACCTTTTTTTTAAACATTTTATTTATTTATCTTTAGAGAGAGTGGGAGAAAGAGAGAGAAACATCCCTGTGTAGTTTCTTCTTGCATGCCCCCTACTGGGCACCTGGCCTGTAACCCAGGCATGTGCCCTGACTGGGAATGGAACCAGCTGCCCTTTGGTTTGCAGTCCTTTGCTCAATCCACGGAGCCACACCAGCCAGGGCAGTTTTCTTACTTTTTAAAAAAAGGGAAAATAGCAAATGTTGGAGAGGATGTGCAAAATTGGAAACCATGAGAATGTGAAATGGTGCAGCCACTATAGAAGACAGTTTAGCAGCTTCTCAAAATGTGAAATGGAACTGCCATGTGACCTGCCAATTCCACTCCAAGGTGTACATACAAACAGAAGCCTGTGCACCACTATTTATAGCAATATGATTTACAATAGCCAAAAAAGTACAAAACTGAAGTGTTCATCAACATGAAAGCATAAATAAAACATTATATATGCACGTATGCTAGAATATTGTTCAATTATTACAATGAAGCACTGACACATGCTACAACTTGGATGAACCTGGAAGACATCATGCCAAGTAATATAGCCCAGACACATGGGGACAAAATTTTTTTTAATTTTTATTTATTTATTTTTTAGAGAGAGGAAAGGAGGGAGAAAGAGAGGGAGAGAAACATTAATGTGTGGTGGCTTCTCATGCGCCCCCTCCTGGGGGCCTGGCCTGCAACCCAGGCATGTGCCCTAGACTGGGATTCAAACCTTTGACCCTTTGGTTCACAGACTGGCACTCAGTCCACTGAGCCACACCAACCAGGGCATATTGTATAATTACACTTATATAAGGCAACTAGAATAATCCAATTCATAGAGTTAAAAAGTAGATTAGGGGTCACCAAAACCAAGGGGGAGAAGAGAATTTGACATTACTGTTTAACGGGCACAGAATTTATGTTTGAGATGATAAGAAAGTTTTAGGTATAGATGGTAGTGGTGGTAATACAATAGAGAGCATGTACTTAATGCCACTAAATTGCACACTTAAAAATGATTAAATGGTAAGTTTTGTTATATATATTTTACCACAAAAAAAGTGAACCAAGAAGGTAGAAGAAAGTGGAACAATGCTGCAAATTTATGATAGAAAATTATTTTCAGTCTAGAACAATATATATTATCAATCAAGTATGGGTCAAATAAAGACATTATAAGGAATACAAGATCTCAAAAATGTTATCTTCCATCCACACACCATTTCTTAGTAAGCTACTGGAGTATGTGTTCCGTCAAATCTAGAGAGTAAATTAAAAAATGAAGAGAGGGGAAAAAAACAGGACCCATCTTGGCAAAGAGGTGAATGTAGAAATCCTCAGAATGATGGAGAAGGAAGTCTCCAGGGACAGCTGCTTGTGGGTGTGGAGGGAATTCCATCCCAGCTAAAATAAAAGAAAAGAGGAGGAAGTTCTCTGATGAAAACCTGTGAACAATAGATAAGTGAGCATGTTTTACCAATTGACAGGCTGGATCTGTGACAGAGCTGACACATGCAGAGAAAACTGAGGAGTTACCAATTTCTGGAAAATTATAGTAAATGTGAACAAAATTTACATTATCATAAATATGTAAGCAACTATCAATGAGTAATTCAGAGGCTTTGAATTATGTCTACTAAAGCATAGTTTTCTCATTTGCATGAGGACAGACAGACCATTGTCAAGGAACAAAGGCAACCAACAACAGGGCTTCTAAGAGATGGGAGTGACAAGGGAAACTGCAGAACTTTTTACATTATGAAGTAAACTAATTAGCTGGCAGCAAAGAAAGCCATCTATGAGCCCCCTGGTTGGCTAGGAGGATCCAAAACACTTTTGGTTGTTTATGGATTCTCTGGAAACCCCTGAGGGTGTTAATGTGGACACAAATGTCAGGCTGTCTGGCTGTAATGTCTGCTGGTCCTCCCACCTCCATCTGGGGTCACCATGTCCACCATAGGGTCAGCCCCACTTCCTGCAGCAGAGTTGCTCATGGTCTCCATGGATCTAACTCAACACTGTGCTTTGAGACACTGGGTGGAGGGGAGGTAATGTGTATGCAATGGTGATATAAGAGTTAAGCAAGACACTTCCAGTCAAGATGGAAGCATAGGTAAACACACTGTGCCTCCTCGCACAACCAAAAGAAGGACAACAACAATAAAAAAATTTAAAAAACAACCAGAACTGGTAAAATCAAACTGTATGGAAGTCCAACAACCAAAGAGTTAGAGAAGACACATTCATCCAGTCCGGTAGGAGGGGGGGAGATGGGCAGCCAGGTGGAGAGGACTTGCAGCAAGGTGGAGGCTGGCGGACCCAGGGAGGTGGAGGCTGGTGGAGCAGGCGGTCCCACATTAATGTGCAGATAAACCAGGAGGAACAACAGGGGAGCAGGACAGACTGCGCAACCCTGGGTTCCAGTGCAGTGAAAAAAAGCCTCAAACCACTGATTGAAAACACCTGTGGGGGTTGAGGGGTCAGTGGGAGAAACTCCCAGCTTCACAGAAGACTTGGTTGGAGAGACCCACGGGGTCCTAGAACATACACAAGCCCACCCACCTGGGAATCAGCACCAGAAGGGCCCACTTTACTTGTGGGTAGTGGGGGAAGTGACTGAAATACGGCAGAGAGCAGAGCAAGCGCCATTGTTCCCTCTCAGACCCCTTCCCCACAACAGCGTCACAGTGCAGCCCTGTGGGTTGCCCCGCCCTGGTGAACACCTAAGGCTCCACCCCTTACTACACAACAGGCACATGGAGACCAAAATAAAAAAAAAAAAGGCCCAAATGAAAGAACAGATCAAAGCTCCAGAAAAAATACAACTAAATGATGAAGAGATAGCCAACCTATCAGATGCACAGGTCAAAGCACTGGTGATCAGGATGCTCACAGAACTGGTTGAATTTGGTCACAAACTAGATGAAAAAATGAAGGCTACTCCAAGTGAAATAAAGAAAAATGTACAGGGAACCAATAGTGATGGGAAGGAAACTGGGACTCAAATCAACAGTGTGGACTAGAAGGAAGGAAGAAACATTCAACCAGAAAAGAATGAAGAAATAAGAATTCAAAAAAATGAGGAGAGACTTAGGAACCTCCAGGACATCTTTAAACGTTCCAACATCCGAATTATAGGGGTTCCAGAAGGGGAAGAGGAAAACTTATTTGAATAAATAATAAAGGAGAACTTCCCCAATCTGGCAAAGGAAATAG
>CM052545.1:54089801-54145677 GCA_028533065.1 Trachops cirrhosus
TAAGATTTTATTTATTTATCTTCAGAGGGGAAGGGAAGGAGAGAGGGAGAGAAATATCAATGTATGGTTGCTTCCTGTGCATTCCCTGCTGGGAACTGGCCTGCAACCCAGGCATGTGCCCTGACTGGGAATCGAACCGTGATCTCTTGGTTCACAGGCCCGCGCTTAATCCACTAAGCTACACCAGCCAGGGCTGTTTAGTGTTTTTATTAATATTACCCACAACTCTGCCATGAGGAGGTATCTAGCATTGTAAGCCCTCCATGCATGTGGGAAGGCAGGGGACAGGTAAGGAGCCAGCAGAGAGAGCAGGTATGTGGGTCACAGACCCCAGAAGCAAACCTGGACTGATGCTAAGGAAGCACCCCTAGGGAGAGTGGGAAGGGCAGGATGGGAACCAGGCAGAGGAGAGAAGAAATCAGGCAAGGCTGTGAGCCCAGTAGAGACCTGCCAAGGGAAGCTACTCTTCCTCTTGCTTGCCTGCAGGGACTGAGCCACATCCCGAGTTTTCTAGCCTGAGCTAAAATGCTGGACGTTCATGCTCTCCCACCTGCCATCTCCTTTTAAAGGCCATCCTGGGGAAAGGGGACACTTTCAGCTCTCTTCAAGGAAGGACAGTGACTCTGGTAGTCTGGGGACAGCCCACTCTGAAGAATCTCAGGTAAGAACAATTGGAAGGCAAAGCACACTCAGGCCAGGGCGGGTCGCAAGGAAACATCCGGATCGGACCTGGGCAGAGCAGGCACAGTAGCCACAACAGGGTAAAGGTATACACTCTGAGTTAGGAGATGGGAAACTAAGGCTTTCACAATTGTTTGTACAAGTATAACACTTTTTCCTTGAACCTTGTTCTTTTCACTTAGTAGTTTATTTAGGCTATCATTCCAAATTCGAACATAAAAAGTTGCCTTATTCCTTTTTAACAGCTTTAGTGTTCATTGAGTGGATATGTTTTTATGGAGCTTATCATCCTCTATTGAGAGGCATTTAAGTTGTTTACAGTCTTTTACTATTAAAAAAATACTGCAGTGAGCATCCTGTACTGGTGTCATTTGTATACACTTGGAAGTCCCTGCAGGGTAAATTCCTAGGGTGCGTGTTCAGGTCAAAAGGCACATACATTTAAACTTTTTTTTGTTTAGATTTTATTTATTTATTTTTAGAGAATGAGGGGAAGGGAAGGAGAAACAGAGGGAGAGAAACATTAATGTGTGGTTGCCTCTCATACACCCCCCTGGTGGGGGAACTGGCCTGCAACCCAGGCATGTGCCCTGACTGGGAATCAAACCAGTAACCCTTTGGTTCACAGGCTAACACTCAATCCACTGAGCCACACCAGCCAGGGCCATTTAAACATTTTTGATAGCTCTGTCCCACTAGTAATATATGGTAGTACTTGTCTCCTACACCCCACCAACATAGTGTTATTGAAGTTTTGAATCATTGCCAATCTGATAGGTGAAATATGGTATTAAAATATAGTTTCAATTTACATTTCTATTTTGAGTAAGACTAAACATCTTTTCATAAGTTTAAGAGTCATTTGTGTTTCCTGTTCTGTGGACAATCTGTCCATATTATTGCTCATATTTCTATTGCAATTTTATTTCTCTTGTTGATACATATTAAGAAAATTTGAGTCTTGAGCAAAATGTCTCAAGGATGGAAGCAGAGGGAGCACATTCATCCCAAAGCCTGCCCATGAACTTTATTACCTAAATCTTGTGACCAGATCAGTCCTTTCCAATGCTTGGTTCTTTACTCGCTGTTTTGCTTCTGTGAGCTCGTCTATGCCCTGCTGAGGCATGTTCTGTTTGGGCTCAATTTTCCCGAGTGGTGTCAGTGGTTTCAGGAGCTGCAACCTGTGTGCCTGCCTTCCCCAGGTTCAGGGTCCACAGAAAGCATCTGAGTGGGGTGTCTCCCTCCTCTAGCAGGGACTCTGTTTTCTCCACAGTGCCTCACATTTCAGGTCCCAGGTGACTAGTGCCCTGTCTTCACAGTGGCCCATGGGTCCCACGCAGCAGCAGGAAGGTGAGGGCACTGACTAGCCTCAGAGCATCTGTGCTTCTGGCTCTGGGAGTGTGGATAGTGCATCTCCCTCGATGACTCTGTCCTGGACCCTCGAAGGGCAGAGCCAGCAGAGGCCATGGGAAAGGTAGGGACCAGCCCTGCCATAGGTGGAGATGTGGTGCAGGGGAGATGCTAACCCAAGTTGTTCACCTTGTTAGGGACACCTGTGGGCCTGGGGCTCCTGTTCATTGATTCCCCAGACATTCCTGAAAGGCTGGGTGCCACAACACCCAGACAGTGAACAGTGAACCCACTCTGAAGCATAGCCCTGACAGCTGCTGGGCAGGGACAAGGAGGGCACAAGGAGAATGTCCCTAGTGCGGAAGGCTGTCAACCAGGAGACCATTCCTGATCAAGACCAGGTAAGAATGGAAATGACAGGGCAAAGCGCATACCAGGCCATGAGAACAGAGCAAGAAAGCTCTTGGCACTGGAAAGGGCAGCCAAGAGTCAGGGAAGGGCCGGAGGCGAGCCAGGCCAGAGCACAGCACGTGGCAGAGAGTCAGGCAGGATGAGGTCGCATGCTAGTGGGACCCAAGACACATCAGGCTCAGACTGTTGCTGTCCAGGCAACCAGAAAGACAGGCTTGTATTCTGAGTATTCTTGGGCATAACTGGGCATCCCTCAAAAGTTTTACATGCTCATGCTGAGGGGGTGGCAGTGGGAGGAAAGAGTGGGATTCCCCGTGGAAACCACACTTCCTTAGATGGCCTCACAAAGGTCCTGAAAGATTGTAGCTGAAGCGAGCACAGGGCTACCTTAGGCCTACCCTGGAAGGGCTTTATCCATGACACTCTGAATCCCAGGGGAAACTGCAGAATAAACCCTACCACCCTCAACCCTAGAGCAGCCCACAGCCAATGCCTGTGGGAGAGGGAGGCACCAGCTGGCTGGTGGTTGGGCTGGGCTGGCTCTGGGGACAGTTCTGTGAGGGAGGCAGCCCTAGTCCCCACTCATGCAGCTTATCTGGGCTCCTTCACTTTCCTGTCTTGCTTCCCCACTCACTATGGTGTTTTTGGATCACTTCCACATAAGCCACCGGCACTCAGATCCTTGTCTGGTGTGAAGGTGGAGTTCTTTGAAAAGACCCACATGCTGCCCCACTTCCACACCCCAGCCACAAAAAAACTGGGATCCCCATTCTTCCCACGCAGCCTACTGTTGGCCCTGCAGCCCAGGCAAAGTGCCTGGGGATATTGCTGAGTGTGGCTCCTGCAGAGAGGGCCAGGAAGCCAGGGTGTCCCTGGGAGCAGGGAAAGACTCGGCCACATCTCCTGGCCCAGATTGCCAGGCCTTTCCTCAGGTGACCTGGCCATGGGAGTCAGCATGGGCTGCTCTGTAAGGTGTAGTGCTGTCCATAGCAATCTTGCCAAACCAGTTAGGAAACCTGTCCGGCTGCCTGCAAGGCCTCTGGGGCCCGGCCCACTCACTCAGGGGCAGGTTGCTGCAGACAGGGGCCTGGGCAGCACTCCCACTCCCAGATTGCCCCTGGACAGGGCCCTCTCCAGAATGGCCCTGGTGCCACACCCCAGGACAGCCCTAGGTTTTGCTATAAACCCAGGATGCACTTCCGAATTTGTCATTACTTACTTCCAGTGTGCTGGATGCCAGGCTAGGCCCGAGGGGATCTGCTGCCTAACCAGATGGAACTTCCAGCCTCATAAGGGTTGGCCACAAAGCAAGTGTACAAGTCCTCAAAGCTCAAGTGCTGGGTAGGGCATGAGCAGGCAGCTCTGAGGCACCTGTTTAGGGGCAGGCAGGGAAAGTAGCTCAGGGAGGGTGGCCTGCAAAGATTAGTTTGAGTGGGGGCAGCAGGGGATAGACATGAGGCAGGAAAGAGCAGGCATTTGAGATCCCAATTAGGAGGCCAATAGGGAGAGAGGTGAGGCAGGGGAGATAAGCAAGGCCAGGCCATGAGGCCAGGATGCTTGGGGGGCAACCAAATGTAGTTCTAGGTGTGCAGAGAAGCCATTTGTGGGGAGGTTGAGCAGGGAGGTGACCAGAACTGAACCTGGGACTTGGGACCTGAGCTATGACCATTCTCACCACATGGGACATAAGGAGGGGCATGGGCATGGATTGGGTCCTCATACAGCTTTCTATTGACGACCTGTTCAATGCCCACCTCTGCCCTCTGCCCACTTTACACTGAGGCTCAGAGAAGGAAAAGGAATTGTCTAGGTTCCCCCAAAAGTACCTGGACAAATACAGCTGATACCACAACTGCTCTATTCCTGCCATCACCTAAACCTCAGGGCAGCTGCTGAGACAGATGCCTTGCATTTCAGTGAGTGCATCTCAGTCTTTTGGAAAGAAATATTGGGAGGGAAGGGCGAGGGGAAAATGGGAGGAGGGAGAGGATTTACCTGCACCTGCCTGGTGGTCTTGTATTTCTGCTACACATGCAGTGCAGCAGGTGCACCAGGTACAGCAGGGCAGTAACCCTGCCTCTTCTGTGCTCTCACAGCTCTGGGTTTGTTTGGCATCATCACCCTGGTCAGGAAGCAAGAACACGCAAGGATGGCAAAACAATGACTGGGCAGGCATGCAATTACCATATTCAAATTTTTTTGAGGAAAATAAGGATGCACATTATACATTAGTAGTACTAATTCTGTATCTACATAAGTTTTTAATCCTTTTATTTATGCTTATGCATTAAAAGTGTAACTCTAGAAAGTAATAACAGTGTCCGTATGCAAAATAACATCCTGGAATACAATAATTGGTTTTGTTTCTCAATATAAATAAATAAAAAGTGAATTAAAAAAATTAAAATGAAAGATTTTTTCCTGAAAGTTTGGGTCAAAACATGGGTGCACATTATACATGGGAGTGTATTATACACGGCAAAATACAGTAACTGGCAAATGGAGAAATGAAGTCCAATGTGCCCTCCTCTGCTTATTATTGTTTGGTGTTTTCATGGCCTGGCTCTGTCCATGAGGCCAGAGTGATCTGACCTCAGATCTGACACTGCTGCACTGACCTCATTTCCTCCTGCTTCTCACACATCTCATTCCCAGTTGAGGAACAGCCTGCTTCACCCCTCTGGCCTCCAAGCTCCTACAATGAAACTAGATGATCCTTGGAGATCCTTCCGGCAAGTCTGGGAGAGCAGTGCTAAAGCCCAGTGTGCTGGCTCCTTGCCCAACACTCTTCCAGCTGCTTCAGGTGCCTCTCCTGGAACCCCATCACCACTGGCCTCTGCTGCTGGGACTGGCCAACCCAGGGGCTGGGAGCCTCGAGGGGGCCCAAGTAGTCTGGTGCACACTGTTTCTTAGGGAGAGGCCGAGGGCAAGGGCTCCTTGCACTAACAAAACTGTCATGCCCTCAGGCAAGTGCCTGTTCCCTCTGGGTCTCAGCTTCCCCTTCAGTGAGGAAGTAGAGGAACGTCCCTTTCAGCTCCAGATCTGCTGAGCTGGGGGACAGGGAAGTGGGGGGCAAAGACAATTCCAAGAATCCTGGGAATCCTAAAATCGCCCATGCCCTTTGTCCAGCAATCCTGAGAGAGGCCGAGCTGACAATATTCTTGGGACTCAAATGAAGTGGGAGGGGCCCATCAGCTCAGCTGCCTGTGGTTCAGGGCAACGGGGGGCTGAGAACATTTGGGCTGCAGACAGCCAGGTGCCTGGCCTTCGCTGCATCACTGACTGCTCACAGTGCCCAGCCACAGCGGGGAGGCTGCCAATTTTACTCTGCAAGGTTTCAAGGAAAGAAAACCAGTCCAGTGGAAAGTCTGCCCTCCCTCCCAACCCTATCTTAGCTTCTTCTAAAGCTCATTCAGGAGAAACACTACTGTACCTACTCCCTGAAGGAGGGGACCAGGTAACATCCTTTCTGGGCTCACATCCAGTCTGGGGCTGGGGCAGGGCCTGGTCTTTCATTAGACGGGGGTGAGCATACCCAACCGCTCCCTCCACCTCCAATCCACAGAAGGGTCTGAGGTCCTTCCTCCAGGCCTCAGGCTACATTTCCACCACCACACCTAAAACTTCAGCATCGTGGCACAATTCTTACCTACTGAGGTGTCGTCTTGGGTGAAAAATGCAGATTTCCCTGCTGTGAAATGCATGCAGGATGAAATTCAAATGGACTCACAATAACACAGGCAGCTTTTTTCAATGCCTGGCCACAAACACCCAGAAAAAGCTCCTGTAAACAGGCAGCATCTGGGAGGCCCAGAGCGGCATTGCCCCCTGACAGGCCTTGTGGGCTGCTCCCATGCATTAAGGGAACTGAGAGCCCATGGTCAGCTAAGCTCATTGCCTTGGACCTGCTGCTGGTGCTGTGAGGTAACAAGCAGGGTGTGCGGTTTAGAATAAACTTGAGTCCTGACTGCCCCTCCCCAATCATGGGACCTTGGCCAGTGCTTTGCCTCTGAGTCCCATCTTTTACATAGGAGTCCTTAGGGTCCTCCTCTCGGAGCTACTCAGAGGGTGAAACTCAACATGAAGCCCAGAGCTGATGTCTGGCACACATTGCATGTTCAATGAACAGTGGTGATACGTTAGGACAGGTGTGGCTCCCAAACATACTTGGCCTCTGAGACCTTTACACTGGGCTGTGCCTAGAGGAAGCTGACACTGAAGCTCCCATCCCTGGTGGTTGTCAGAAGGAGGGCTGCTTTGTAAGGCAAGGAGCTCCCCATCAGTGCATGAGGCAGGTTACCCAGGCCTTGCTGAAAGGAGCCTTCAAGAGGGAGAGCAGAAAGCTGCAGTGGCTAGGGATGCTGGCACCTGCAGGGCCAAAGTGAGCATGGCTGGCTCTTTCCCACAGTAGCTGGGTCCACCACTCTCAGGAAACAGTCCACACTTCTCTAAGCACCAACTTCATTCCTGAGCTGGGTCTGCTCGAAGGCAGCCGAGAGAGAACACTTTGGGTATGACCCGGTTCTAGTAAGGCTTGTGTCCAAGGCTGCTAGGTGGCATCCCTGTCCTGTCACAGGTCACAGGAAATTGGGAAAGAAGGTTCTGGAATCCTTTTTTCTTTTTCTTTAATATTAGACCCATTTTTTCCCTTCTAATGTCAACAACCATTAATCTTCCTTCAGTGGCTGCAGACTCATTCTCTAGTATGTATTTTTAAAATATATTTATCAGCATTAAAAATGATGAAACCTTTCAAACATCCAGAAAAATATAAAGAAACATAACAGATATCCATGTTCTCAGCATTCTAATGCGTGTGAACATTTTGCTCAGCTCTTCTTTCTAAAACAAAATGAAATTACACATCAACAAATGAATGGATATATAAAATGTGGCATATCCATGCAAAGGAGTATTATGCAGCCTCGAAGAAGAATGAAGTACCAATATATGCTACAATGTGGATGAACTTTGAGCACATTATACTAAGTGAAAAAAGCCGGTCACAAAAAAACTACATATTGTATGATGCCATATATATATGAAATGTCCAGATTAGGCAAGTCAATGGAGATAGAAAGTACATTTAGTAGGTGTCAGGGGCTCAGGGGTGGAGAGGATGAAGTATTGCCACTTAGTAGGTACAAGGTTTTCTTCTGGAGTAAAGAAAATGCTCTAAATTTAGATCATGCTGCGAGTTGCACAACTCCATGAACACAATAAAAAGCACTGAACTGTACACTTTAAATGAGTGAATTTTGTGGTACATGAATTACCATGTGGTTTTGCGGTATGCGATTTGTCTATTTTGGACATTTCATATATATATGGCATGATACAATACATGGTTTTTTGTGACCGGCTTTTTTCACATAGTATAATGTGCTCAACGTTCATCCATGTTGTAGCATATATTGGTACTTCATTCCTCTTCGAGGCTGCATAATACTCCATTGCATGGATATGCCACATTTTATATACCCATTCATTTGTTGATGTGTAATTTCATTTTGTTTTAGAAAGAGGATCTGAACTATAGCAAAATGTTCACACTTTTAAAGGGGTAAGAACATGGATATTTGTTAAGTTTCTTTATATTTTGACCCCTGAATAACGCATGCAATCAAATGCACCTTCCCCTACCCTGTACAGTCAAAAATGTGGGTATAACTTTTGACTCCCCAAAAACTTAACTACAAATAGCCTAATGTTGACTGAAAGGCTCCCCAGTAACATAAACATCCAATTAACACATATTTTATATATTATATATATATTATATGTTGTATTTTTACAGTAAAGTAAGCTAGAGAAAAGAAAATATTGTTAAGAAAATCATAAGGAAGATAAAATACATTTATAGTACTATTCTATATTTATCGATACTACAAGTCTATGTCATATGTTTACAAGATGAATCATTTCTGTCAGTACCTACATCAATTTTGCTGTCTTACATGATTCAAAACACTGTAAATGTTCTACATATTACTAAAACTAGACATCAAAAAATGAAAAGGCCCTGGCCAGATGGCTCAGTCTGTTAGAGTGCTACGGTTGTGGGTTCAGCCTCTGGTTGGGGCGCACACAGGAATCAACCAGTGAATGTATCAATAAGTGGAACAACAAACTGATGTTTCTCTCTCTCTCTCTCTTGTCAATAAGGAAAAGATAAGTGGAAAAGAAATCCTATTTATTGACAGGCGTTAACAATTCATGCATTGATGACAAAGAAGCAGCAATATGATTGCTTTATGGTAGCCTAGTATAATTGATAAAATTACTTCATGATAGCCTAACCTATACGGTAATGAATGAATTGTTACAAAATTTTATGGCATACAGTATTACAGCCATATTTATAATACAGTATTGAAAACATTTGGCCCTGGCTGGTGTAGCTCAGTGGATTGAGCACTGACCTGTGAACTGAAAGGTTGCTAGTTTGAATGATTCCCAGTCAGGGCACATGCCTGGGTTTCGGGGTCAGGTCCCTAGTTAGGGCACATGCTAGAGGCAACTGATGTTTCTCTCCCTCTCTTTCTCCATCCCTTTCCCTCCCTCTAAAAGTAAATAAATAAAATCTTTTTAAAATAGGAAACATTGTTACATTTTTTGAAAACCATTTACCTGTGAAGATAGGCCAATACACAGTTTCTCCAATTACAAGAGAGAAAGTCACACAATACAGTAATTTATTTCTCTGAGGGTAAGTCATGGAACACTAAGAAAATTAACAAAAGACTAATTCTATACTAAATATCACTCATCTCATGTCTGTGTAAAAATAGACCATCCACTTCCACTCAAGTCCTGCACACAATGTTCTACGTGACGAATCCTCCGGCGATGATGATGATGATAACACAAAAACATCTCACACCGTTCTTCCTGTACAGTTACTAGATTTTCACACAAAGACACACATACACAACAAACAAGTATACTGACTGTATGGTCTGATGACTATTTGCTACTCATGAAGTGGAGGTGGTCTTCATCCTCATCATCTTCACACGGAAAAGGCTGAGGAGGAAGGGAAGGGAAGAGAGGCAGGCACACTCAGTGTAACTTTATGGAAATGCATCTTAATTTTCTGTCTGACTTCTTTGCTTTCTCATTTCTTTAAAAATGTGTCCATACAGTACCAATCCTTCTTCCACCATTTCCTTAGTTTTAGTGCCCAAATCATAGAAGGGTCCATGTCATAAAAGAAGTCAAAAGCAGTCTTGCATAATTAGAACCCTTCTGCCAGATTGTCGGATGTCAAATGTTTTCTGGTTTTAACAGAAGTCGTCTTCTGTTCATTCCTCTGGTGTGATGCCTACTAGCTTTTGAATTTCTCCAAGGTCCATATGTCCTAAAGGCCCTGCCCCTGCCTTTGGGCCATATCCACAATCTCTTTCATGATTTCCATGACTGGCTCTGTAGTGCGTCCATTGAGTCATGCACAGCATGTGGACACTGGGCTCCCCAGCAGGAGCTTACTGCTTGCATTGTGATGGCTTTCACAGCCTTTTCTATGACAACAATGGCATCTTCAGTGGTGTTGATTCTTTCAGACTTTCACAATGTTCTCTCCAGAGGGGCTCTCTGCCATAGCTTAACAACCCTACTCCTTGCCATAGAGTACCTTGTGTAATGAGCCTTAAAGTCTGTGCGACCCAAAGGCTGAATTAAACACGTTATATTCAGGGGCAAGTAGGCCACTTCGATGCTTTCAGTATTGCGCTCATGGGTTTCTGGGTGGCCCCGGGGCAATGTCCAATGTCAAAGTAACTTCAAAGGCAGTCTGTTACTGGCAAGGTATTGTACTTCCTGGCTTCAGAAACAAAGCATCAATGTAAACAATCCAGAAAAAGGATTCTCCTTGTCCAGGCCTTCTTGTTGCACAACCAAAAGCCTGGCAGCTGGTGTTGATCTTTTCCCTCCAGGCCCAGGTGTGAGCAGCATTATAGACAAGGGCAATCTGGATCATGCACAAAACACAGTTAGCCTGTCCCTTCTGCCTTCAACCAGGGGCTCACTTTTCTGCCTCACTAATAAATGTCCAAGGTGCTTTGTTTCCCCCCAGAATAGGGCACTTTTATTAAAAACCTATTTCTTCTTTTTTTTTTTAAGATTTTATTTATTTATTTTTAGAGAGAGGGGAAGGGAGGAAGAAAGAGAGGAAGAAAAACATCAGTGTGTGGTTGCCTCTCACACTCCCCCTACTGGAGATCTGGCCTGCAACCCAGGTATGTGCCCTGACTGGAAATTGAACCTGGGACCCTTTGGTTCGCAGGCCAGCATTCAATCCACTTAGCCACACCAGCAAGGGCCAAAACCTATTTCTTCTTAACGATTTTCTTAATGGCATCTGGGAATTCATCTGCTTCCTCTTGGTCAGCAGAAACGTCTTCTCCCACTATCTTGACATTTTTAAACCAAACCTCTTTCTAAAATTATCGAACCACCCGTTATTGGCATTACCTTCTTCAGCTTCGGATCCTTCCCATCCTTTTGCTTTAAGTTGTCATATAATTGCTTCACTTTTTCTCAAACCATATTAGTCTATAGATATGCCTTTTTATAACAATCCTGTACCCACATAAAAGCTACATGTTTAATACAATATTAAAACATACTTGGTAAAAAGTGTAAGGATTTTGTGCCTGCTAATGGAGCTGCTACAAAGTCTTCAGGAATTCCCTTTCTTTCTTCTTTTTTTTTTTTTACAAGGGTCCTTAGGCTGAAGTCATTTATCTTGAAAAGATGGGCAACAAGAGCTGCAGACTGCAATCTATGGTACATATCAAGCAGTTGAACCTTTTCATGTAATGTAATGACTTTTCTTTACAAGAAAGTAAAGTTCTTGGGAGCACTTCCAGCATCAGTGATGCCACTTTGTATGGGTCCCATGCTGTTATTCAAGGTTTGTGGCATTGCACAACATAATGAAAAATACACATTGAGACAGATCATTTTTTATTGCAATATACAGTTTACTGGACAGACAAACTGCTCATGTGGAGATGATTAGCATGATGTGGTGTTTTCAGCAGATAATGTCAGCATGAACTCCCAACAATAGCACCAGGAGGTGGCTACGAAATGATTACAGTTGTATAGCATGTGCCATGGTTGATTTTATGCAGTTATAATATAATGCTGCATCTTTACATTTGTTTACATTTCTCTTGACTGTGAATGGTGCCATGGATGGTCTATGTTTCTGTGTACATTTTGGTAAATTTTAATTTTTTTATAGTAGATTTGTGTATATTTTATGGTAGTAAATAATAAAATAGACTAGTATCTAAATATATTTTATGCTTTCATGACATACCTAACTTTTTCTTATTGTTAAAAAATATTTCTGGGCTACACAGTTCTGGGTTCTTTCAGATTATCATAAATCTCAAAAATATTTTCAACATATTTATTGAGAAAATCTGCATAAGCAGACCTGTGCCATTCAAACCCGTGCTGCTCCAGGAGCAACTGTGTGTCTCAATAAAGGTGAGCATTAGTTTGGTAGGGCTGCTGAAACAAAGAACCACAGACAGGAAAACTTAAAAGACAAAAACTGTCTCATCACTCTGGAGGCTGGAGGTACAAACCCAAGTGTCTGCAGGGCTGGTTCTTTCTGAGGGCCATGCTGGAAGGATGTGCAGGGGTGCCGTCTTCCCCTGTGTCTTCACATCATCTCCATTCTGTGCATGTCTGTCTGTGTGTCCAATTCCCTCTCGTATATGGACATCGGTCATGTTGGATCAGGCCCACCCTCATGACCTCATTAGGACTTGATCACCTATGTAAAGACCCGTCCCCAAATAAGAAGACATTATTATCTTTGCTGTTGCTTTGTTTATGAATGCAGAGCTTGGGAGGATTCATGGCAAGACAAATGGACTTGAAGCTCCCATGGCTATTGGAATCCAGGCCTGCAGCATCTCTCTGGCCCTCTGAGGGGCTCTGCCACCTGCACCCCCAGACACCTGACCCAACACTGCCCTGCATTCTATGGTCCCAGCATCAAACTCCAGAGCAGCCTACCCAGCCTTGCAAAGGTCACTAAGCCCCAGAGGCCATAGGAACAGAGGGTAGACAGGCCATGTTGGGGAGGGGGAGGAAAATCAAAGCCCAGCTTCAGAGACCTTCAGGGAAGGCCATTTAACCTTGGGGCTTGTTAGTTGTCCATGGGCAGGGTCCAGTGCCCTGTGGGGCCAGAGCTGGGTGTTTGGGGTGCTCAGGGTGGAGAGGGGCAGCAGGGCATCTGAGGGGTGCTCTGGGTGAGCTCTGCCCTTTGGGTAGATGGAAATCTTCTCCCTGGGGCCAGGACCAACATGTAGTCGTACTGAATGCTGGCCCTCCTTCCCTAGGTAACTGTGGCCCCCCAAGGGACTCAGGACTGGGAAGGGCAGCCAGGTCAAGCCTAAGGCCACAGCAAGGCCCTCTGCAGAACCTTCCTGAAAGACAGCAGGCCCCCTAGCTGGCTATGCTGGAGCAGCGACTGTCACCCAGAATCCACAAGTTGCACATTGATGTCATGCAAACCTTTGTGAAACAAGAAGCACCTAACATTTAGTCCAGGGCATGGACCTCTTTCCCTTCGACTGTCAGATTAAAAATGACAATAGCCACACAACAAAATTATACCTATTTTTTTTGCCCGATTGGCAAAAAATGTATTTTTTGGTGTGCCGCAGAATTTTAGTAATTAGTTTGTGAGCTGTGAGATAAATGAGGTCACAAACCACTGTCCTGGAGGGCAGCCAGACACACACCCAGTCATTGCCGTCTGAGTTCTCACCACATGGCCAAAGTCCAGCTCTCTGAGGTGGATGTGGGGAGAAGTTGTTTTGGGGGCAGATGGTCCCAAGAAACCCCAGGAGGAGAGTGAGAAAGTAGATCAAAAGAGATGGAGGCCAACATAGCGAGTACTAGTGCACAGGATGTGAACCAGAGACCAGCTCCCTCCGTCTGGGGGCCCTACAGGCATGGCAGGTAGGCTCTGTGCTCTGGCTCAGGTCTGTGGTGAGGCCAGGAAGCTGGGGGTTCACTCACTAACTCATGTCCCTTGTTGTAATGAACTTGCCTCACTTCCATCTGCCCCTTTGGTGGTGACAAGCACAGAGGGCCGGTTGCAGGGCAGGGACCCCCAGAACAGCCAGAAGAGCCAGAGCATTATCAGCTGTGTAACCTAGTCACAGTGCATCTGTGCTGAACCAGGTCTCCTTGTGAGAAAGGACTAGGTCTGCACTGCGCACTGCTCTGTCCACTGAGCCCAGTCCAGCCCTGAGTAAATATTTGTGGAATAAATGTCTCACAACTTCTGGCATAAGATTTTCATTAATGATGATACCTACCCATTATTGAATACTTCCTCTGGACCAGGCACTGCCCTAAGTGCTTCACACCCCACTTTGCCCCTGCAGAGCCTCTTGGTTACAGTAGTAGTGGTATCACCACCTCACTGAGAGGTGATGGCCCTGCGAGGCAGGGAAGGTGCCTCACCAAGATCGTTCAGTGTAGAAATAGCAGCCAGATTTAATCCTAGCTCCTGCATTTTCTTTTCAGATTATTCATTAAAAACAAAACAAAACAAAAAACTATGTATAACTTCCGTACCATGAAGTGCATGAATCTGAAGCACACAGCTTGATGGACACATGCACGTGTGTGTGACCACCTCTGGATCGCCCCCAGAGCACATCCACAACCGGGTGGGGTACCCACGCCGCTTCCAGTGCAATGTCCTCCTGCACCAGAGGCAGCCGCTCATCTGAGCTTTAGCATCATAAGTGTATTCATCTCTTGAAATTCTTGTTAACTGATTCATACAGCATGTGTCTGACTTTTGTGTCCAGCTTCTTGCACTTAGCCTTATGTCTCTGAGGTTTGTCCTTGTAGCTGCATTTCTTGGCAGTTTATTTACTAATATTGAGTATGAATGTGGGTAAATATACTTTGGTGTGAATATATCACATTCCCCTGCTTCCAGTTCTTGGGAATAAATAAAGCCATGGTGAACATTTTTGTATGTCTCCCTTGGTGGACATAAACATTCATTTCATTTCTTTTCTTTTCCTTTCTTTTCTTTTCTTTGAATAAAGACTTTTATTACTTAGTTATTTACTTATATACTTTTATTTTTATTATTTTTATTGTAGACACTATTACATGTGGCCCCACTTCCCCTACTTTGCCCACCTCCACCCTGCCCCTTCCCCTTCCCCCAGCAAAATAAGCCAGAGAAAGACAAATACCATATGATCTCACTTATATGTGGAATCTAATGAATGAAATAAACTGACGAACAAAATAGAACCAGAAGTGTGAATACATGAAACAGACTGACAGATCTCAGAGGGAAGGGGCATGGGGGTACTGGATAAAAAAAGGTGAAGAGATCAGCCAACGAGCATATCTATAGCCCATGGACACAGACAGTTAATCCTCACTCAAGGATATGTTTATTGATGTGTGTGTGTGTGTGTGTGTGTGTGTGTGTGTGTGTGTGTGAGAGAGAGAGGAGGAACACTGATGTGAGAAAGAAACATCAGTCGGTTGCCTCCCATATGGGCCCTGACTGGGGATTAATCCTGCGACCTAGGTACGTGCCCTGACCAGAGATTGAACCTAAAACCTTTCAATGTATGACATTCCAACCAACTGAACTGCCCTGCCAGGGCATAAGCACCTATTTCTGTTGGGTTGATGCCCAGGAATGAAATGACTCAGTCATTGGTGCACATCTGTTTCGTGTTAGCAGGTTCTACCAAACAGTTTTCCAAAGTGCTTGCTCCAGTCAGAGCACGCACTTTTAGCTGTCATGGCACATTGGTCATGTGGTCCATAAAGACTTTTTTGAGCAAATTCTGGACAAGGCCCTGTGGAAGGGTAGGTAACTTTGATGTGGTCTCTTATGTGCAGGGAACGTAATCAAGGTAAGGATCATACACTAATAACCACCGTATAAATCAGGCCCTAAGAGCCAAAGGCCATCTTCTCCTGTACACGGTGCCTTACAGTTTGCACCCAGGACTTCATTTCACTTTCATAAGAAATGGCCCACAGGGACATTGGGGTGGGGGTTGTATCATGACCCCATCCTTTTACAGATGAGGAAACTGAGATCTCGTAAAGGAAGGTGATCACCCAAGGTCATGCACAAGAATGGAACAGAGCTGGACCACAACATTTGGGCCCTACCATGTGGCTCCAGTGTGATGTCTAGGGCCCACCATGGTGCTGAGAGCTAGCCATTCAATGCACTTGTTTAGAGTGGCAAGGATCAGGGCTGTGCTGGGTATGAGTCCTGGCTCCCTGCACACGAGCTCTGTGACCTTGGGTAAGTCACCCAGGCCTTGGGTCTTCATCTGCAAAATGGAGGTGATGATCACACTTCCTCTTTGGAGAGATGTTGCGAGGATTAAACAAGTTAATGCCTAGAATCCTCATGGCATTGGGTAAGTGCTAAAGATTCTATTTTTATAATGTATTTTTTTTCACTCTCTCATTTTAAAAGTCCTATGTCTATGTGTTTGAAAGGTGATAGTGATGGGGACTCTGGTCCTCATTTCTGGAGCTGCTCAGACCGTTGCAGGGGAGTGAAGTTCAGTCATTGTCCAGCACCTCCCCCAGTCACTCGTTCAACCTGGACGGGCACTCTCTGGGTGGGGTTGGTCAGGAAAGAATCTTGGCAGATGGCTAACAATGGGCTGCATTCTTCAGAGAGGCGGCCCAGGTCCACTCAGCTGATGTAAGCCCAGGGCATGACCAAGTGCACCTAAGAGGGCAAGTCTGCCTAAGAGGGCAAGTCCCCTGGCCAGTGGAGCCACCAAGTGCCCAGGGCTTGGTCCATTAGCAGGCCACAATGGACATGACTTTCAACTGTGACTCTTCATTCACTATGTGACACTAGGCTTCAGGGCCCTCCACTGTGCACCACAGGCAAGTGCTCTCAAGTAGCAGCCATATCTAAGGATGCCAGGTGGCTGGGAGTGTCCAGGTGGAGCTCGGCAGGAAGTGGAAGCCCAAGGATAAATGCAGAGCTGTCATGTCGAAAGGCAGTGTACTGGCAGCCTCGCCCAGCCTCTGCCCCTCCTACCTCCCCAGCGGTCCTCTTGAGGCCAAGCCTGCCACTCACTGCCTGTGCAACCTCGGGTGAGTGACCTTGCCTCTCCCAGCCTCGCTTTCCAGATCCAGTCCACAGAGTGTGAGCCCCTTCCTCCAGGGGCTGTTGGGAGGGCACAGTGAGGTCATGCAGCAAGGTGTAGGGCTGCCTGACATGCTCACCTGGGACATGCATTCATTCCAGAAGCCTCATGGAGACTCTCTCATGTGCCAAGCACTATTTCAGGCACAGGTGTGCAGAAGGAAACAAGATAAACAACAGCTCTGTCTTCAGGGAGCTGACATTCTAGCACAGAAGACAGACAAGACTTCACAGTGAGAAGTGCTGAGCAGGATGGAGAAGGAGCCATCCTTGGGGTCCTGGGAGAAAAACATTTCAGGCAGAGAAGGACAAGTGCAAAGGTCCTGGGGGGGAGATGAGATTTGGGCATTTGAGGAACAGATAGCAGGTCATTGCAGCCCCACTCCAGGGAGTGGGTCACCTGTCCCATTCCTAGGGCCTTTAAGGGTCCCCTCTACTGGTAATGCATGGTTACGCATCAGCTTTTTTCAGAGGGGGAGTCCTTCCAAGATCCAACCAAAGTCCCTTAGGTTGTTGCAGCTGAAGCCAGAGCCTTCTCTTCTAGTGCCCCCTGGTCCCAATGCAAACTGGTTCTTCCTGTCTCCTCCTCACTAGCTCCAAGATAATCATCATGGTGGGCAAAGTTAATAAAACACCAAATGACTTAAGCATCTTCCCATGCACCCAAGACAACTAGACAGGCCTATCTTCTGAGTCCCAGAGATGCAGTGAAAACAGCAAAGCCCTGGAAAAGAAACTGGATCCAGGGTACCTAGAGAACCCTAGGGAGCAGGTCCGAGTGATCACTCAGGCAGTGTGTGGGGGAGGGGGAAACAGATGAGTTGTACTAATGAAGGTGTTCAAGTCAGTGCCCAGAAACCAAGAGGAGAGAAGAGGGTAGCTTGGGGATCAAGTGAAACTTAGCTTCAGTATGGCTTGACCCAGGACCCTAAGGTTTGGGATATACCTGCTGGCTCTCTCCCTTCCCCTTTGTCACTTGAATCACAGTCACCTTCCTCTCTGTGATGCAGTGGCATTCTCACTAGGTCTCCCTCCTTCTACTCTTGCCTCCCATGAACCCATTGTGTATATATTTTAAAAAGGTTGTCATTGCCTGCTTACCCCCCTCCATGACTTGCTGATGCCCTTAAAACAAAGCAGAAACTCTTATCAAGACCCCAGCCAGAGGCCCCCGTCAACCTCCCCCATCCCACCTTGCTCTCCTCACGCCTCATTCCTTCTCTCTGGGCCTTGAACACACCATGCTCATTCCTACTTGACTGTGTACCTACCAGTTGCTTCCTTCTGGCACATCATCATGTAACCAGCTCCCTCGATTCAGGGCAGTACAGATGTCACCAACCTTGGCCATCCACCAACCCAGCCCTTCTACTCACTCTCCAGACCAGCACTGTCAAGTGGGCCTTTCTGTGATAATGCAAATATCCTCCCTCTGTGCTGCCCAGCACAGTAACTGCCAGCCCCATGTGAACCTAATAAGCCCCAAAAATGTGGCTACTGAGACTGAGGAACTTTTCATTTTATTTAGTCGAAACTTAAATTGGCTAGAGGCTACCATATTAGATAGAGAGTCTAATGGATCACAGGGTGTACTTTTCTCCCCAAGCCGTTAATACGACTTAACATTTCTTTGTTTATTGTCTGTCTCTCTGAATAGAGTATAAGCTCTATGAGGGCAAGGGCTGTGTGTGTCTTGTCTACTGCTGTATCCCCCTGGGCTTAGAACTAGGCCTAGGATATAGTGGATACTCAATATATATTTGTTGAATGAATGAATGAATAACTCCTAAGGACCATGAACTCTGGAGCTACCCAGCTCTCTGAAGAGAATGCTGGTTCTTCCTAGGACTTGCTGCATGACCCCAGGTCAGGATCTTGCTCTCTCTGGGCTTAGTGTCCTCATCTATAAAACAGGGGACTGGACCAGCAGTTGTCCAAGGGCCCCTCTGGCCCAAAGTCTCTGAGGCTTCCCACTTCTTCACTCTGCCCAAGCCAGCCCCATTTACCCATCTCCTTGATTTCCCAACCTCCCCAGTGACATCATAGGAATGGCAATGAGACTCCCTGTACCCTAAACCTGTGTTTGGGGATTGAACAAATCAGGCTGGGCTATGGTCATCTCCTATGAACAAGTGGGCTTTACATAGGTATGTGGGACTCAGTGAAGTGGTGGTGTGCTATGGGGGCTGCATCCTGGGTCAAAGTCTCTCTGGCTGGCGGGGGCAAGGGGCCCCCAGGATCTAGGCAGTGCAGGCTGGCAGTTGCAGTGTGTGTGTGTACTAGGAGTGGAGTCTAGGCTCTCTAAGCCCAGACCCTGCAGCCAGTCCACTGCTACCCTGTGGGTAAGGCTCGAAGGCTGGACCCTACGAGCTTCTTATGAGGACTTACAGTAACCAAGCACGAGGAATCAAGAAGCTGGTGCTAATTGTGAGTGACCTGAACCCTGACCTCCTGACCCCCACCATCCAACACTCACACACACATTCACACACACACATACTCAGCCAGACACACACAGCTACAGACACCGACATGTACTCACAGAGGTGGGGACACAGCTAAAATGTCCATCTGTACAACAGGAATGCAAACAAACAAATTACAACAGATACACAGATGGACACATTTGTACAACTGACACATACATTCATCCCATCACAGACCTATGGATAAATGTGCCAATACACAGGTAGACACATAACATGGTCATGCCTATATATATTCTTGAAGTCAGCCAGATACCACCTGGACAGGCACAGAGAACCCCAAAGAAATTCTATATCCATAACACACACACACACACACACACACACACACACACACAGTGATGGCCCCACAGTGATCTGGTGAGCCAGAGGGTCAGAACCTGAGCTCCGAGCAAACCCCACCTCCCAGCCTGGCAGCATGCAGGGCTGCCTGCCAGAGCAGCAACCTCTCCTTTGCCCCTGCCCTGACCAGCAGGCTGTCCTTCTGGCCCTGATGCTGATGGTGGGACCAAGGTGGATGGAGTGAGTCCAGCTGGTGGTCTCTTTTAGTCCAAGTTCCCTTCTCCTTGGCCATGTGACCCTGAAGGCCCGCCTCCTCTAGCTGAGTGAGCCCTGGAAATTTGTGTAACAATCAGTATTTGGGGTTCTTTTGAAAAGAGAGATTGTCAGGACTGCTTCCAAGGGCTATTGATCAGCAACAGACTGGGGCCACAAAAGTTGCTGCCCATTTCAGAAGGATGATGAACATTGCAGCTCAGCAAAGTAACTGCAGTTCTTACCCACCTGGTCCCTGAAGGCTTCTGAGTCTGAAACCCCAGAAATATATGCTTCCAGACTTTTGCTTTCCTGCATATGTGTATATTTTCACATTTATCTATCTAGTCATGCATACACACACACCTTGTTAGTAATTTTTTACAAAAAAATGGGTTCATTGAGCAAAAACTGTATGAGACCATATGCAGGTTTCCCCTTCATGTATCATTAATACATTTTCTTTTTTTAAAGATTTTATTTATTTACTTTTTTTAGACAGAAACAGAGGGAGAGAAACATCAGTGTGTGGTTGCCTCTTGCATGCCCCCATCTGGGGACCTGGCATGTGTCCTGACTGGTAATTGAATGGGTGACCTTTTCAGTTTGCAGGCCTGCACTCAGTCCACTGAACCACACCAGCCAGGGCACATTTCTAAGTTAATACATATTGTCAACCAATGATCATTGGCACCAATTCAATGACAACAGCAATCCCCGTTTTGGGGTGCAGTGAAGAAGGGAACGTTATCCAGTGCAAAACAGCTCGATTGTGATATAGCAGGGCTATGAAAACAACACAACTGTGAGGCAGCTCTGGGGCTAGGCCCCTCTCCGGCTAGACAACTTGGCTAGACGGCTCCGTTCTGCCCCTTGCTGCTCTGTTCTGAGACAGTCTGCCCTGGCTGTGCAGGTCTGGTTTCCTCCCATGAAACATCTGTGCTTCAGCTCCCGGGGAAACAGCCTTCAGTCTTCGGTGGAAAGGGAAAGTATGCTCTCAGAACCAAAGGGGAGCTGGCTTAGACAGAAGTCCCCACTCTTGGTTCCTGATTGGTCTGTCCTTATGCAAATGACGACTCCAAATCCTTGCAGATTGGTTGGTTCAAAAGGCACTTTGCTGATTGGTCAGAATGGAGCTGCCTTGATTGGTCAGTGAAAATGTTGATGGGAATATAGCTATGCAGCTCCAATTGGATGGGGGAAACCTCAGTCCTATTGGTTGAAATAGGATTCCAGAAACTGCTTTATAAGGGCTGCTCAGATGGTAGGGGCACTGTGCAGGCAGGTAGTCAGTGCAGAGGCAGGTAGTTTAGTGATGACTTTTCCATAAAGTGCAATTTGCATGAGAAGCCCCTGTGTAGAAATGGCTGCCAGACTGGTTTTTAAAAGATTTGAGCCCAGTTAGGCACCAGGAGCCTTTTTTAGTAGGTATGTTCTTTCTCGGGGTCCACACTCTCTCTATATATATTTTTAAATAATACTAATTTTTTTAGTAACCTTAGATTTAAAGCAAAGAGAACACAAAGAGTTCCAGTATACTCTTCATCCAGCTTCCCCTAATGTTAACACCTCACATAACCATGGTACATGTGCCAAAACTAAAAAACTAACATTATTGTACAATGTTGTTAACTAAACTACAGACTGTATTAGCACTTTGCCAGTTCTTCCACACATTCTTTTCCTCTTCCAGGATTGCATCTTGGATCCCACATACATTTGGTCTAACTTGTTTCCTTCAGCTCCTCTGGTCCATGATAGTTTCTGAGTGTTTCCTTGTTTTTCATGACCTTGACAGTTTTGAAGAGCACTGCTCAGATATTTTGTAGAATGCCTCTCAATTTGAGTTTGTCTGATGTTTTTCTCATGATGAGACTAGGGTTACAGTTTAGAGGGAAGACCACATTATATCAAGGGGTGCCTAATATCTACCTGATTTATCACTGCTGATGTTAAGGTAAGGGGCGTCTGCTGGGTTTCACCCTTGTAAAAGTACTGTTTTCCTCCTTTTCATTCTATATTCTTTGGACACCAATCATGAAGTCCACACCACATTCAAGGGGAGGGAGACTAAGCTCCACTTCTCACAGGGAGAGTACATGTGTTAGTACAACCGGGTTTTAAATGACAGAACAATATTCCATTTTTTGAATCTGCCTTGATTTATGTAGCCAGTATCTTAATGTCACACATTTCTGTTGCTTTGATTTTTCCTTTTACAAACAAAGCTGCAGAGAATCTCAACTTCAGATTCAACTAATATTTTTCGAGCAACTTCAAGGCACTGTTCACTCTGGGGAACAGCATCTGTGTCCCTCTTTCACTTTGTTTTCTCAGAGTAAGTTCATGGGTTGGGATTTCTGGGTCAAAAGACAAGCACGTTGTCAGGCCTTTGATAAGCATCGCTAAACAAACCTCCAGGAGAGTTGGGCCGATCTACCCTCTGGAGTAATGTTTTCTTTTTCAACTATTTTTTCTTATCACAAAAATAATTCATGCTTTTATAAGATAACTGGAAATTACTCACTGGATATTTGGTACTATTAAAGAATTATTGTTGGGTTTTTTTTAACTGTGATTATGGTATTGTGGCTACTTTTTAAAAAATAGCCTTTATCTTTTAGAGACATGCCCTGAAGAATTTATGAAAGAAATGATACAACTTGGAGATTTGCTTCAATATAGTATGGGAGGGGATGGGTGTGGGGATACACTTGAAACGAGGCTTGTTATAAGTTGATGATTATTAAAGCTGGGTAATAGGAACACTGACTTTCATCCTATGACTCCATATATTAATAAAAGAACAAGTCTGTGAAAAAGTTTAAATACAATATAAATCTATAGCTTAGGTGAGAGTCCCCATTCTTTTACCTCCCAGGGTTAATTATAACAGTTGCATGTGCCTCCAGTTCTTTTCTACTTAAAAGCTAACTATGTATATTGTAGATACAAAAATACATATGACAAGAATGAGCTATACTGTACACATCATTTTCTCACTAGCTTTAAATCTTTTTTAGATGGTATTTTGCAGACAGTTGACCACTTCAACACTCTCTCATTCTTTATTAGCTTTGTGGCACTCCCCTGTATCAAAAATCCATACTTAATTTATCGGATCCTCTAATAGTGGACAGCTGGTACATCTCCAGGTTTTGCTGTTAAGAACAGTGATGCAGTGAATATCCTTGTACATGACATACTTTTGGGTACCCAGGTGAGCAATTCTACAACCTGCCTTTCTAGAAGTGCAATCACTAGTCCGAAGGTTATGCACATTTGACACTTTCACAGAATGGCTACAATGTTCTTCTGGTGGGCTTTGTATGTCTAATGCCTGGCATGCTCTCCTGGTATACATCTCAGGACTGTTGTCATTTGGTGCCTGAAGTAGAAAAGCATCGGGCAGTAAGAGCTGGAAGGGGCCTCTAAGATCTTCTGATGTTGCTTTCTAGTTCCAAAGCAGCCACCTTAGCCTTGGGGAAGGGCAGGGCCCAGGCTTCTTGCACTCCCCTACTGGCAAGCAGCATCCTTGGCTGGAGGCTGCATAGGGGAGTGGTTACAAACATGCTGCCCATGTCTGAACCCAGGCTAATCATTTACTGGTTGTATAAACTTGAATAAGGTACTTGTCCTCATCTGTAAAGTGAAAGTAATACTAATCCCAGACAGCACTCTGGAAACGGGTAGGTATATTAATTAAGCATATATTAGTTAAAATATATACCATTTAAATTAAAGTATATGTTCATTTGGGCTGCTTTGAGGAGACTGACAGAAGATGGGGAGAGGATCCTAAGGACCCCTATCAGGCACCACCTGGCGCTGACAGAGGTGACTATAGGTGTCGGATACCCAGCACCCAGTACAGAGCCCAGCACACTGTCAGTGCTCCAGTGCCATGGAATTCCCCAAGAATTCCATGGTCTAGGGGCTAGACCACGACCAGGGAGACTGAGCTTTCTGAGAGACTGGCCAGGAAAGGAAGGCCCAAGCAACAGGCAAAGAGGGGACCCAAGAGAAATGGCCAAATCTGGACTACTGCCTGTTATTATAAGTATGGTTTTATCAGAACACTGCCACACTCATTCATTTATGTATTGTCTGAAAGTTTCCATGTGACAATGGAGAGGTGAGTAGTTGCAACAGAGACCATATGGCCTACAAAGCCTAAAATATTTACTCTCTGGCTCTTTACAGAAAAAACCTGCCAACCCCAACATAGGGATTATAGGCATAATAATAAGTAGTTTTTGAGTACTTACTATATTTAAGGTACTATTATAAAAAGTCCTCATAATAACTCTATGATGTAGACACTATTTGTGATAGCTAGTCTCAAAGATGGCCCCGGTGAATGATGTCTCCTGGAATTTGAACCCCATGAAGTCCCCTCCTACCTGGAGTTGGGGACAGCACTGGTACCAGACCTAGCCTCTATGACAACTGATAGCTTCTGCTTTCCTCCTCTTGGAACAATTTGGGGAACCCTGATGTGGGCCTTCAGAGACTTAGGGAGAGCCTTGGCGGGGTGATTGGAACATCCTCCCATCCACCAAATGGTTGTGGGTTCAATTCTCGGTCAGGGCACATACCTAGGTTGCAGGTTTGAACCCAGGTCAGGGTGTTTGCGGGGGTGGTGGGGGGGGAGAGCGGAGGGTGGAGGGTGGGGTGTGTGGCCAACTGATATTTCTTTCTTACATAGATGTCTCACTTCTCTCTCTCTCTCTCTCCCCACCTCCTTTTCTCTCTCAAATCAGTGAACGTATTCTCCGGTGAGGGTTAATTAATTAATTAAAGATACTTAAAAGAAAAGAGACAGAGAGAGAGAGAGAGACACTGACTCAGAGAGAGACCATGGGGAAAGGAAAAGCTCTGAGACTGTGAGGGGAAGGAAGCAGTTCAGCCTGGTCACCATCTGCTTGCCCTCACATGAAAGAACCCCAGCAAGAGCAGCAGAACTTCTCAGCTGAGCTCAGTCAGCTCACAGACCCATGAGAGGCAATAAAACTGCAGGTCAGCCACTACTTACAGTAGGAGTGGGGGGTTTCATGCAGCAACAGCTACCTGAGATGGGACCTCCGCTGCAATTATCCCAGGTCTGTGCGACCTCAAAGCCTTTTCCTCTCCACTCTCCCTTAATCGCTGGACATTAACATCTCCCAAGGAGCTTTTCCAGATGTCAATTAAACCAGAAGTTCTGGGAATGGGGACTGGGAGTAGGTATTTTTTAAATCCCCCAGGATCTGAAAACCTTGGCTCCATTCATTGTTTCTAAAACTTACCTAAAGATAAGAAATCCTGCCTGGCATACATTTAAAAAAGAAATTCCTGAGCTCCAAAAGCTATACTGATTCAGAATTTCCATGAGAGGGCGCTGGTAATCTGTAGACTTTACTTGTCCCCCCAGGTGAATTTTATTATGTTATTAGAAAATAAAAGGCAAGAGGTCAGCCAGCTCTCAGGTTGAGAGAATTGTTTAGCAGTTTCCTATTCAGTTAAACTTTCACTTATGTTGACCCTGAGAATCAGCGTACCGGTTAAGAAGGGTTCCTGGTGGCTGATTGGGTTCAAATATTTAAAAAGAGCCTTGCAGCCATTGCTAAACAGGGGCTTCCCTTGCAAAACCACACTTCAGAGAGAAGACTGCACTGAACTGCCTGCCTGTACTGTGTCCCTGCCACCTGAGCCAGCCCTTATAAAGGGGTTCCTGGGATCCTATTTCACCCAATAGGACTGAGACTTCCTCTGTCCAATCGGAGCTGTGCTGCTATAATAGCCTCACTAGCATCTTCACCAACCAATCAGAGTGGCTTCATTCTGACCAGACAGTAGTTTCTGGACCAAACTGTGAGGATTTGGAGTCCTCATTTGCATGAGGACAGACCAATCAGAAACCAAGGATGGAGATTTCTCTATAAGTAAGCTTGCCTTTGGCTCAGGGAGCAAAATTTCAATCGCTATTGAAGACTGTGTTTTCCTGGCTCTTGCCCTGGCCAGGAAGAGCCATGCTGTTCCATTATTGGGCTGTATCACAGTTTTGCTATTCTGCAGTCAAGCTATATTACAAATGAGCTATTTTACTCAATAAAAGTATCCCCCCTTCACCAAATCCCAAATTGGAGATGCCTGTTGTCATTGAATTGGCAACTATGATCTTTGGTTGACACCATACAACCCAGCAATCACCCTCTTGGACTTTCCCAACAGATATAAATATTTACGTCCACCAAAAGACATGCACAAGGAAGGGTGGTCTAAGATCTTTATTTATAATGGCCCAAACTGGGAACATCCCAAATGGCCAATTACAGGAGCATGGATAGATGGGTTGTTGTATGGTACTTCCACACAATGGACTACCTGGCAGCATGAAGTATCAACATACACAACACAGGTCAAGTGAATCTCACAGACCTGCTGAGTGAGAAAAGCCAGATACAGAGATTGCAGATTCTACTTATATAAAGTTCAAGAACACAGCAAACCAGTCTGTGGTGACAGAGGTCAAATAGTGGCTACTTTTGTGGGTGTGTGCCTATGTATATGTATGTGGGGTGTTCTATAGCTTTATGCGAGAGTGGGTACTTGAGTGTGTGTATAAGTTCTTCTCCCTCACAGGATGCAGGGACACTTCCCAGGGCAGCTATCAGATGCACAGAGCAGAATTTAGCTGCATTTGGGGCCCACCTGAGTGGCATTTGCACATCTGTTTCTTTGTTTATTATTTCTTTCAGATGTACATTATACTGTACATTGAGATACATACAATAAAGTGAGCACATCTTTTTTTTTAAATGGAAAGTTTATTTTTTTAAAGATTTTTTTTAAGTCAGAGGGGAAGGGAAGGAGAAGAGAAGGAGAGAAACATCAATGTGTGGTTGCCTTTCATGTGCCCCCCATCAGGGACCTAGCCTGCAACTTGACTGGGAATCAAACCAGCAACACTTTTGTTCTCAGGCCAGTATTCAAGCTACTGAGCTATACCAGCCAGGACTCAAGTAAGCACATCTTAAGTGTTCAGCACATGAATGCTTACATGTTCACACTATTTGCCCTTGTGCAAATAGCTGTTCTAGGTCCCTGGAAATGGAACCCAAGACTATAAAACACAGACCCTGTTTGCATGGATTTTATAATCTGGGATAGAGATATAACAATAAAAGGCAGAACAGTAAGTTTTCATTCATTAACTTGTTGTGTGCTTTTTGAGAGCCTACCTTGTGCCAGGCACTGAGCTAGGCACTAGAACTGTAGCAGGAAACCAGATCCAGTCCTGCCCTCATGATGCTCAAAGTCTAGTCAAGTTTGAGAGAGTCAGTTTGAGAGAGTAGCACAGTGAAAGGTTACATGTAGCTATTCCACTTCCTAAGTATTTCCCACATTCATTCTCTTCTACTCTTGCTGACCCTGTACTTAGTTCATGTCCCTATGTTCTTTACTCTCTGGGCTATTGTAGTAGTTTCCGGATTGATCATGTTTCCAGTCTTCTACCTCTGATTCATTCTCCAGGCCAACAGCCCTTATTTTCATCTTTTAAAAAAATGAGTTAATGTTCTCCATTGCCCAGGCAATTCTGGTGTTGACCCTCACTTAAAGGGTCTGTATTCTGACCATAGGTAAGTTCTTTAAATACCTCGAGCCTCATATGTGTTTTCTGTAAAATAGAGATAAAATAATAATTTTGCAATAACAACACCCATCTCCCTTAAGAGGCTGAGCTCTAATCTGTCATAACAGGTATTCACATGTATATGCTAAACCTCCACATACACCATCTATTTAATCCTCCCAATCATTCTCATTGCTTATTACTCTTATCTCTCTGCACTACCCAGTAATATCAAGGTATTTGTATTCACGGACACACCCATTGCTTTCAGGGCCCTGAGACTCTACCCTGAGTGCCTGTCTGGAATGCCTTCCCTCTCCCTCCTCCTGGCTGAGTCTTACTCAGCCCAGGCACTGCTTCCTCTGAGGAGCTGTCCCTGAAGCTGTGTATGCAGCTGTGTGCCCTAGTCTGGATCTCCACAGTATCCTGGATTGAATTTGTCTGTCTGCCTCCTGTTCCTCTACTTGCTCAAGTGCAAGCTCCTTCCAGGCAGGCTTGAATCAAATGCTTCTGTATAACGTCAGCTGTGGACTCATCCTGTGCAAGGCAGGGGCTGGATGTGTCCACTGACTTGAGCAGAACATGCCAAGGATTTTCTTAAGGGAAGTGGCCATTGAGTTGGCCTTGAGGCATGGGAATGACTTTTAAAAATTGTTCTAAAACAAGTTGTACATTCACACAATACCAATCCAAAGGGAACAAAAGGGCTTACAGTGAGAAGTAAAAGTAGGTCACCTCTCAACTACCCAGCTCCCTCCCTAGAGGCCACCACTGGTATCAATTTCTGAGTATTCTATACAAGCAAGAATTGTCTGTCTACCCCAATACACACGTGTGCACGCACACACACACACTTACTTGGCACAGATTTAAACCAACAGAAATCTGCAATAATAGTACAATAAATACCCTTTGTTTAGATTCACAAATTAACAAGCATTATATCATGTAATGCTCACAACAACCATATGATCATGCCAATTGTGTAGATGAGGTAACTGAGGCAGCAGGCAGGTGAAGTGACTTACCCAAGGTCACAGAGTTAGTGAGGGGCAGAGCTGCTCTTTCTCCCTCAGGCTGCTCAAGACTTTGATCCACCTTCCCTTAGTTCCCTTTGGAGGAAAGCATCTTACTAAATTGAAATCTACCACCCTGAGACATTCACCAGATGATCAGGGGGAAAGTACACAGCTCTGGAAGCATTTGCTCATTTGCTGCTTCTCCTAGAACCTTCCCATTCCCTAAGCAACAGCTGCTTTCGCTGCCACTAGCACATGCTTCAATGTCACCTCCTCTGTAAGGGCTGAGTTAGCTCACTCCCCCTGTTTAAAGACTTCAGTGATTGACTCCTGGCTGCCAGCAAGATGATATTTATATGCCTGAGGTTGGAATTCAAGGTCCTAAATGATCTGGCAGTCATGAAGTCTTTTAGCCTCATCGGTCCTACTCCTTCTTCCTCAACCGCTCACCATCTGCTTAAATTTCCCTACTCCCTTGGAGTGCACCTATATTCCCAAATAGCGCATTTCCCCCTCTTTGGGCTGCTGAATATTCTGCCTGTGCCCTCTTTACATTTTTCTCCAGGTGGTCTTTTGGCCAGGAGACTGCACAAATTAATTCGGGAGTCTGAGCCTTAATTTCCCCAAGCACATAATGTGGGTGAGAAGTCCTACTTCAGGGTCCGGCGCAGAGTCAGCCCTCACTAATCTCCCATAATAGAACTGACAGCTCTTGGAGGCTGACGTCTTCTTCTAGTCATCCCTTGAAACCCTACCTCCTATTTCTTACCTTTTCTGCGCCACAGTTTCCTCGTGTGTAAAATGTGGATGACAATGGAGAGACTATGGAACTTTAATGGATATCAAGCACTTGGAATGCTGAGTATGATTTCTACGATGGAGGTGGGAGGGCTGGCACATAGTAGGTGTTAAAGCAATCCGTTCCAGGCTGGGCTGGGATGTCCAGATGGGCACCGGTAAGGCAATGTTGGAAGTAAGAGGTTTGTAGAGAGCCTGCTGGGAGGTCGATTCTATCCCTTCCCTCCCGCAGGCTCCCGCCCCCGCCCCCTCCCCAGCCCCTGCGGCTGTCAGGACCCTGCTGGCCACGGCACCAGTCCACCAAACCTGAACGTCCCATCCCGGCGCTCCACCTTCTTCCCATACACAAATTACCTTACTCCCGGCTGCCCTTTGTCCCCGCCCCTGGTTTCCATTGGCCGAGGGGTTTCTTTGTTAGCTGAAGCTCGGCGCTGCCATTGGTCGACAGGGCCTCCGTTCGCAGCCGGGCGCGGCTCCGCCCCGCGCGCGGCTCCGCCCCGCGCGCTGCCGCTCAGGCTTCCTCCTCCCCTGCGCCCGCCCACCCGCCTGCCCCGCCCCGGGAGTGCGCGAGGCTCCGCTACCATTTGCTGCGGCCGCGGGGCTCCCGGGGCACTGGCGGCTGGACCGACTGCTGCAGGAACCAGCAGCGACCCGGTACTGAGAGGCGGGCCTGAGTGCAGGAAGGCAGCGGGCCCAAAAGGCCGCGTCCATGGGCCCGCGACACCCGAGCGGTGGCTGTACGGGCGGGTGGCTGAGACCGCGCGCTCTGTGAGGGCCTGGGGCTCTGGGCCCGGTGAGGAGGTGCCCGGGCGTGCCGTGCATCGCAGCGCCGTCGTGCGAGGAAAGGCCTGGTCCGCATCCCGGCGTCCGCGAAGCCACCTTGACTGCTGGCGACGCGCTTTGGCCTGTGTCTGCGGCCAGGCTGTGAGGCGGCGGCCGGCGAGGGCTAGCCGCGGCGCCCGCTCTGCGCCCGGCCTCAGTTTCCCAAGCCTGCTGTGCATGGTGCCGCCGCCCCTCCAGCCGCCGTCCGCCGCGGAGCGCGCCGGACCGGGCCGTCGGGCCGGGCCGTCGGGCCTCGCCGCGCCGCCGCGCCGACCATGTCGGCGGCCAAGGAGAACCCGTGCAGGAAATTCCAGGCCAACATCTTCAACAAGAGCAAGTGTCAGAACTGCTTCAAGCCTCGCGAGTCACATCTGCTCAACGACGAGGACTTGACGCAGGTGAGCGGGCGGGGGTCCCAGGGCTGCCCCGGAGATGGAGACCCGGGCCCCGCGCCGTGCGGCCGCTGTCTCCGGCGTCCCCGGCGTCCCATTGGGCTGGAAGTTACCAGGCGCGCGGACGCCGCGCTGGATGTTTCAAAGGGTCGGGCGTGGAGGGTGCGAGTGCCTCGCCCTGCCCACCCCCGGGTCCTGACGCCTGTGAGACCACAGCCCTGCTACAGAAAAGAATACGGACGGTGCCCTCCTCCCGAGGCGGGCGGGGGTGGGGGTGCATCTGAAGGCTCCTAGGGAAAATAAAAAAGGAACAGAAAAAATGTGCGTGAGTCCTTGGGGGAGGGAGAGGGTGGAGTTGAGGGGAGGTCGAGAAGTGTATTGATAGACTCGAGACAAAGGGAAAATCCTCAAGTATGCCGAAAAATAACATCCTTTCCCGTTCCCATATCCCTGCCGTATGATTCATGCTTTTTGGGTGACTCAAAAACGCCTGGTTTTTCTAAGTAGGAACAAAGCGCTTTAGGATGTTTTGCTGCTTTACCGGACCTCCGCAGATTCTGTTTTAGGACTGAACTTAGACTTGTCGGCCCAGAGGGGCCCAGTTGGCCGGGGGACTGTGGCCTCCCCTTATCAGACCCGGGCTGCCTCCCTTCTTTGTCCTTGTCGCTGTCAGTGGTTGGAGAGGTGAGGGGTCCTGAAGTCTACAGAGGAGGGTCTTGTTTTTGAACTTAAACTGGAGGCCGTAGGGCTGGGGCTCCTCCTCCCCGCCTTGACTGGCCCAGCACTCCAGTCACTTGGCAAGGAGTGAGGAGACCTGTGGGTCCTGCGGAAAGTCGGTTTGCTTCTTGCTTTATCTGTCCAAGGAGGTCTTTAGGATAGTTCAGTAGCTCCCAAACCTGCCTCAGAGTCACAGTCTTTAAAAATACAGAGTCCTGCCCTCCCACCCTCCATCCCGGAAGTGATGTAGGAGATGAGGGAATTTGTATTGGTAACAGCTCCCCAAGAAGTTGGGCTGCTCACTCCACTGGCGTTTGGGAGCCTTTCTGCCTGAGTTGTCTGTGTTCCTGGGTTCTCTGGAACTCTGGGGGTCTTTGGGACTTTCGGATTTCTTGGATTTCCTGCGGCAGCCTTGTCTGCAATCCCCTTGGGGTAAGTCTGTGCACCTCCTTGCCCTCTCCACCAGTCTCCCTCCTTTGCAGAGCTTCCTTTCCTGCTCCTGAATGAGGAGGCCAAGGGAGCTCTTTGTCTATTTCCTTCTGAGTTGGGGGGGCTAGTTTAAGCCCCTGCTCTTTCAGAAGAACCCCTAGAAAGGAGATAACGCTTTGAAGTGCATCCTCCTATCTGTTTTTAATGCTACTTAAGTGCTCATAGGGTTTGACCTGTTTACGTGGCTGAGGCAAGTGGAGAGTTGTGTGGCAGGGCAAGAGTTTTGTCCTGGGACTTAGTGCCTTCCTCTGAGGTCAGGTTCCCAATGGCCAGGAAAAGACTCCTTTCATCTTAAAAAAAAAAGAAGAAGAAGAAGAAGCTTAACCCAACGCTGAAGGCTGCAAAGTCATAGGATTGTTAGGACAGAAGAGCCAGGTCAGCTTGGGAAGGGTAGAACTTCCTGGTAAGGTGTTCTGTGCTGTGGGTTGGGCTTATAAAGGAGATTACCTCTTTTTGACTGGATACCTTTTTCTGGGAAGCAGTTTATGTGGTGATGAGGATCCTGGACCAGGAGTCAGGAGACCTTGCTTCTAGTCTTGGCTGTCACTTTTCAGCTGCGTGACCTTGAACAATCCTTTTGTCTTTGTATAGTTCATTTCTTTTTCTATAAATTGGGAGTGGAGATCTCTGGCTTACCTCACTCACCAGGCTATTGTGAAAAGGAAGGATTGATATTAGACTTTATTTTTAAAATTTAAAAAACAAACAAAAACCAGCAATAGAATAGTAAACTTGGATTTAGAAAGTTCCTGACCTTGGCAAGTGTTGTTCTTTTTTTTTTTCCTTTAGAGAGAGAGAGAGAGAGGATGAGAGAAAAACAATTTGTTGTTCCACTTAGTGATGCATTCATTGGTTAATTCTTGTATCTGCCCTGACTGGGGATTGAACTCACAACCTTGGCATATGGGGACAATGCTCTAACTAACTGAGCTACCCACCAGGGCAGCAAGGGTTATTCTGAGAGAGTTTACTGGTTATTTCAGGCAACTGCCAAAATCTGTAAATTGGGTACTTATTTTCTAATCCTTAAGCTTAGATAAACTAGAATGGAATCTTCATATTTGGGTTGAATCTGTTAAGAAATTTTAAAAAATCTATTATTTGATTCAAAGGAGTGGGGTCACAAATTTAAAGTACTTTCCTCTTTCACTGTACTGACAGTTGAACTGTGGGTTTTAAAACAGACCTGAGTTCCAGGGCACAACTGGAATGGTAGTTTCTGAAATAATGAGTGGCGTTGTTTGTGCTGGGTGAGATTAGGTCAGCCTTCTACTTTCTGGGATCGTTCAGGAAGAAACTGCTCTTGAAAAGAGGAGGGAGACTCAGGGCTGTTGCCAACAGCCTTAGCTGCTTGCTGCTCTCTGCATCCGTTGTGTCCCCCCATCCCCTCTTATTACTCTGATCCTCGTGGCTCCTTTAGAAAACCTCAGCCAGTTGATTCCCATCAGTCTCCCCCAAGTCCCTGCTTCCTGCTCCCTTCCCTGAGTTTGTTTTAGACCATCAAGACTGGTGTAGCTTAGTGGATTAAGCGCGGGCCTGTGAACCAAGAGATGACGGTTCGATTCCCAGTCAGGGCACATGCCTGGGTTGCAGGCCAGTTCCCAGCAGGGAATGCACAGGAAGCAACCACACATTGGTATTTCTCTCCCTCTTGCCTTCCCTTCCCCTCTAAAGATAAATAAATAAAATCTTTAAAAAAAAAAAAGACTGGAAGATAGATCAGCGATAATTGAGGCTACCTCCTCTCTAAGAGGTGAGGGCACTGAGATCAGTGAGGCAGTGAGATGGGCTTTTGCCCTGGGATGTCATCGTCCCAGGGGCAGACATTTCTTTGAGACTTGAGTTTATTTCCACAGCTGTGGATTTTGTTTGTTTCCCCCCGCCCAGAGAGGTGCAGAAACCTCTTCCAGGAACAGCATTGTAGAATCAGACCTGGAAAAGATTTAAGTTCAGCCAAACTACTTTTAACCATGAGAACACTGTACCCCAGAGAAGGTAGCAGCTTGCCCAGTGCAGGGACACAGTCAAGATTCTTCATCCATTGTTCTGTCCCCTACTCATATTAAGGGTCTACAGTGGCCATCCCATAAACCCATGGTGAGGAGAATCATGTCAAGATGATTATGTTACAAAAGATGTCTTGGAGGCCAGGCCTTGGGTATCCCACCAGGGACCTTGAGATTACTGACTCGGAGCAGAGGAGTTCCTTACTCTCCTCCCCACTGGAATTCGGAGTGATCCAGGATGAGTAATGAGCAACAGTCTGTTACTACTTGTCCTGGCACCCTCCAGTCCCAGCCCCTGTCCACAGGCCAGCATTCACCCTTCAGCTCCACTAGGCACTTCTCTGCATACAGATGGACTCAAATACTCAGTTAAAGCCTTTTTTAACTGCACCTGTGTGGACCTATTTGCAGCATTATTTTTTTCTGGTTGGTAACATGTCTTACAACTATTTTTATGGTATTAAATAAAAATGTACTAAAATCATTCTGGGTTTTGCTGTTATAAACAGTACATGCTTCAGCGAAAAACTTTCCAAATGCTTTTGGGTGTATGTGAGCCTGCATGAATACAAGTGTTTCTCTGACAACAAATACTTAAAGAAAGAATGACTGGGTTGACATCAAGTGCATTACATTTTTTTATAGATTTCACCAAACTGCCCTTCTAAAACATCTGTGTCATACCATTGCCAGGGTTGGATATTATCAAGTGATTTAATTGTTTAGTATTTTCCCTAATTACCAGTGAGGTTAAGCTTCTTTTTATAATATTTCTTGAATGCATTTTATTTCTTTTGTGCGTTGCCAGTTCCTATTGTTTGCCTGTTTTTTAAATTGGGTTAGTTCCTCCCCCCAACCCCCATGGTACCCCCAGTGATTTGTAGGAGCTTTCTGAATGTACTCTAGGTCAGGGGTCCACAAACTTTTTCTGTATAAGGCCAGATAGTAAATATTTTAGCTTTTTAGGTCATATAATCTTTGTGGCAACTATGGAACTTTGCCATTATAGTGCAAAAGCTGCTGTGCAAAGTCGCTGTAGACAATACATAAACTAATGAAAAATGGCTGTTTCCAATAAAACTTTATTTACAAAGCCAGGCAGTTGGCAGGAATTGGCCTGTGAGCCATAGTTTGCTGACTCCTGCTCTAGATGTTAACGTGACACTTATCTTTTTAAATTTTTATGTATTATTTCTCTTTATCATATGGTAGTTTTAAACATGAACACAGTTAAATTTTCATGTGTCCCTTTATAGTTTGTAGTTTTAATCTCATGCTTATGAAGTTCTTTCCAAGATTATAAAACAAGTGCTTTTATGCATATGCTCGTAACAGCACTATTCACAGTAGCCAAAACATAGCAACGGCCCAAATGTTCATTGATGGGTGAATGGATAAACAAATTGTGGCATATCCATACATTGCCATGTTATTCAGTTTGAAGAGGAATGAAGTACTGAGACATGCTACAACATGATTGAACCTCAAAAACATGATGTAAAGTGAATTGATTCAGTTTATATGAAATATCCAGAATATGTAAACCCACAAAAATAGAAAGCATATTAGTGGTTGTCAAGGTTCTGGGGGAGGGTGGGACAAGGAGTGCCTGCTAATGGGATCAGGGTTCTATTTCAGTGGTGATGAAATGTTCTAGAATGAGGTAGAAATGCTGGCTGCATAACATTGTGAATGTACTAAATGCCACTGAATTGTTCACTTTAAAATGGTTAATTTTATATTACATGAATTTTACCTTAATAAAAAAATGTACAAAAATCACAAGGGCACGTGTGTGCACACACTTGAATCCCAAATCTCCTGTCTGCTTCTTACACTATTTGGAGTGAATATCTGATGGTTGGTTTCTAGAGTCTAGATCGGGGATTGACAACTTTTTTTTTAGGTGGCAGATAGTAGATACTATTTTAGGCCTGTGGTCCCCAACCTTTTCGGCACCAGGGACCGCTTTCATGGAAGACAATTTTTCCACTGGTGGGGGAGGCAGGGTTGGGGAGGTGGCAGAGTGGAAACAGTAGGCACTTGCTCACTGCCACCCGCCCCCCACCTCTCATCTCCTGCTCTGCGGCCGGTTCCTAATATGCCCCTGGTCCAGGGGTTGGGAACCCCTGTTTCAGGCTTTGTAGACCAACAGGCTACATCAAAGAGTTGACGTAGGTACTTATATAGTATAATATAACCATTTAGAAATATAACAGCCATTCTTGGTTTTGGGCCTTAAAAAGCCAGTGGGCTAGATTTGGCCTGCCTAACTTAAATGCCAACCTCTGGGTTGGACCAGCCATATAATGTAATTTAAAATTATCTAGTTGCCATATTCAAAAAGTAAAAAGAAACAGGTGAAGTTAATTATATTTTACCTAACATACCCAAAATATTATTATTTCAACAGGTAACGAAGTTATGTGCAATTTTACCTTTATGGCACCTTTCAGTTCAGACCAGCCACTTTCCAAGGCTCCATAGCCACGAGCAACTGGGGCCTACGGTTAAGACCATGTAGCTGTCACTGCAGCAGCCTGGCCCATGGCCAGGCTCTTTAGACCCCAGGGTGAAGCACAGGGTGGGCAGGCTGTGCTTGTGGGTTTCTCTCCTCCATGGGGTGTTGTATAGACACTGGTTGTCTTGATACTCCTCTTTGTGTCCCTCACCCTTTTAGTGTTTTTTTGGCCAACTTTTAGGTGTTCTTTCCTTGAATGTTACATCATTTTGGTGAATCTTTTTAGTGTGGTTGAGAGCTTTGGGCCTGTGATACCCTGCTCCCCATCTAGGGACAGAAGAGAGGAGGGTGCCGGCCAGGGCCAAGCTGTCCTGTCCTGTGGACAGTGAGAACCTGGGGGGCAGGCTGGTGTGTCCCTCTAGGCTCATTGGTGGATGTGGTGACTGCATCTGACACAGCCCTTTGTCTTTGCTGAGTGTTTTGCAGCTGTATCCTAGCTGCCCCCCCACCCCACGCCCCCGCCTCAAGCTGCATTCTAGCTTGCTACTTGACCTTCGTCTCTGAATTCTTTTCCCCTTGCTACACAGAAGGACTACAGTGGAAGACCTATGTTCTATTCTTGCCACAAACCATGCAGAGTGACCCAGAAAGGTCAATTATGTTCTCTGTGCCTTGGTTTCCTGCCCATAAAGCAGGTGCCCACACTTATTCTGTGTACTAGGAGTGGTGTGCTGTGCTAATGGAATGAAGGGAGGGTGCTGGCCAGGTCGGTGGATGTCGCTGAGCCCCCTTTGTGGTAATTAATATTCCAGGAAGCATCCCAAGGACCATGCCTGTGGGGATAGCCTTTCTCTGGGCTGTCTCCTAATTACTAGGACTCTGATGTTGATTAGTGGAAATAAAGAAATTTCACTTGGAATATTTATCTTTAAATTGTTCCCAAGCTGCCAGTCAGCCTTGAAAGAGAGGAGAGCACATTGCAACCAGGGAAAAGAGACACAGGGAAGTAACTTACTGTGACCCCATAATGCTGTGTGGGGGGAGGGTGGGTGGGCAGGGACAGGTGTGAAGAGCACTGGATGCTAATTTGGAAGCATTCAACCTGAGAAAATAGGCTTTTCACTTATCCTTGGAAACTTACTCTCTAAGCCTCACTTTCTCATATTAAATGACTGAGTTGGACCATGTCAGTGGTTTTCAAACTTTCATTAAGTCTTGAAGTCTTTTACTCAAAGGAATTGCATGTGGAAATTCCAATGAAACAAAAAAAGCAACACAGTTCTGGGCTACATGGGGTAGGAGCCTGGAGCTTGGCTTCTTGATTGGCCACCTCTGCTTCTCATCCCTGCGGCCTCCTGTCACTTCTCTATATTTTGTGGTTCTTCCATTTTTAGCCTGTGAGGTTTCTATGAAATCATCCAAGGTGGTTTCACAGCTGCCCTGGGATGGAACCCCTGGATGCCCAGTCCCACTGCTCCCATTGTATTATCACTTTGTTTGGGAGTGAGAGAGCCAATGTGTTGATTCATTGGCATTTTGTCTCTGTAGACTGGAACTGGAATCTTCCAGGCTACTCACTGGTTTTTTTCAGTCAGGGTCATCCTAGTTTACATGAAACCACAGCCTGTTTTTTGCCTGGAGCTTGTAAGCCTCTGGGTCCTTCCTCTCCTCAAGCTCAGTTTGGCATTTGCATGTTGCCCTGGCTAGACAATGGTCTGCTCAAGTCATTGGGGCTGCTGGCAGTGAGAGGGAGCACAGGGGTCTGTCGAATCCTCCTGAACCTCTGCTGTACTGAATCAAGTGTTATACACCATGAACTCATTCTGCCTTTGACAGCTGGGGAGGAGAGTGGGGCTGGTGGTGGGATGGCCACCAGAGAGATTGGGTGGCCTGCTCAAGGCCACCAAGCTGCCTAGCTGTGGGGCTACAATACAGAACTTGGTCCCATGAGGCTTTAGGCTAGTGTTCCTGTGGCCAGGAGTCTGTCCTCCCTCTTCTTTGGAAGGCTACTTTGACTTGTAAACTTGTACTGTTTCTGTAGAAGGCTGGGGTATTGCAAAATAAATCAGAGCTATTTAATGGACTTCCAGTTTCTAGCCATGGGAGCAGAAACCTGCAGGGGCTGGGTGATCTCTGTCCATTAAGCAAGTGAGGGATTGCCCCCAGTTAGCAGATGGAGCCACTGAGGCTCAGAGAGATTCGATGACCTGCCTAGGCCATGGTGGGTTTTTCCAAAGTCTTGTTTGGCCTCCCTGTCTGATAACCTTTGCTATAAAAAACAAAGCCTTACTCTGACTAGGTTTTCTTAGTTGCTAGGGTGTGTAGGGCTACCCTTGGGGAGTCTGACAGCTCAGGACATTTTGCAGGTCCTTGTGCAGGTTCTGAAAGCTCTTCAGCCTTGGGGTATCCCATATTCCCCAGACGGGCTGCTGGCCTATGGTAGTGACCACAACTTTGGCATAGTCCTGAGCAGGAAGTACTGTTTTTCCTCCCGAAACAGAAATTCACAATCCGGAAATAGTTGTGTCCTTGATTTCTGTAGGTCAGGTTTTAACAGGCTCCTTAACGCACCTTCAGACCTGTTCTCTTACCTCCTACTAGTCCTGGCCCATAGCTGAAGGGGTCTGGGCAGTGGCTGCTGGCAGTCTCATTCGAACCAGAAAAAGAGCCTGCGTCTCCTGGGTCTCTGGATGCCACACCCATAGCCTTCCTAGCAACCTGGGTGCAGGGAGCCTCAGGTTCAGTAAAGTTGGCCTGTTAAGTTGTCTCCTGTCTGGGCACCCACTCTGACCTAGAAATGTGACACAGTTCCACTTTTCATTTAAATGTGCTCATGTAAAATGGAATTGCAGTGGGGGAGACTTTCAGGACAGATTTGGGTTAACATTCTGGCTCCATTTTAATGCTGATTGAGCAGGTTACTCAATCTATGTCTATGTTCCTCCTCTGAAAACCGTGTTTTGGGGTGTCTGTAAAGATGGTAGACTGTACAAGGAATAGCAAGTGCAGAATTTGTAAGTGCTTGGGTATATAGTGGGCACTCAGTGAATGGGGTTTGTTTTGCAAGCACTGCCCCAGAGAAGGGACCTGCCTCTGTAATTTCGTGGGACAGCTGACCCTCTGTTTCTGTCTACCCTCACACCCATGGAACAAAAGTCCAGGCTGCCTCCTCTCCCACTGTGCTGGTTGGCATCACCCTAGCAAGTTCCTTATGTTATCCTCCAGATTGAAAAGGCCATAGTCATTTTGTTTGTTTGGGTTTGATTTTTCAACCTTGTTTAAGTATTGGGCTGGCAAAGAAGTTTGTTTAATTTTTTTCTGTAGTTGGCTCTACCAGTGCTTACTTGTCTTTAACTTCATTCCAAACAGTTTTGTTAGATTGTATTGTGACAGCTGTCATATCAGTGTGCATTTTAAAAAACTTATCAAAATTGGTGAATTTTTGTGCAGCCATTTTAATACTGAAGATGGAAGAAAATATGACACACTTTTGGTGTATTATGCTTTATTATTTCAAGAAAGGTAAAAATGCAACTAAAACAACAAAAAAAGATTTGTGCAGTATAGGGAGAAGGTGCTCTGACTGATTGAATGTGTCAAAAGTGGTTTATGAAGTTGCATGCTGGAGATTTCTCACTGGATAAGGCTCCACGGTCAAGTAGACCAGTTTAGGTTGATAGCAATCAAACTGAGACATTAATTGAGAACAATCAATGTTATACCACATGGGAGATAGCCAACATACTCAAAATATCCAAATCAATAAAGTTATTGATGAAAATAAAAAACATGTCTTATTTTATGGAAAAAACTAAATGGACTTTTTGACCAACCCAATATAAGATTGAATTGGTTTTAAGAATTTTTAGTAGGCAGGAAATGAAGAGGACAGGTGCCATCTGCCTAAGAGCCAACATTAAAGGGCAGTGCTGCTTCAGGGTACAGTGGCCAGTGGCCAGCGGCCAGCTCTGCAGCCATCCCGGAGTCCCTGCCATGCCCCCAGAAGTGCACAGTACAGGTCCTATCAATAGCAGAGGCAGATCCCAATGTCAGAAGTCACTTCCATTGAAAGTGTGAGTTGCCATCAGCAAGGTAGAGGGATTAAGAGAAGCCGCTTATCCCACTGGTGTCCCTGGAAGCAGTTGTCTGGGAATCAGAGTCATTGTACCTTCGGGCCTGGATGAAATGGCCAGATGAAGATAAAGAACAGCCAGGTCTAATCCCAAATCACTGGGCAGGTGGGCAGGAGATCTGGCCAAGATATGTCCTGACCTTTTGGTCCCCAGCATTGATTCTGCCAGCCAGGTTGGTCCTTCAGGCCTCCTCTCCGCTGCCCTTTTAGCCTTTACAAAGGGAGTGCAGTGCAGCTTTCTGCCAAGGGGGCCCTTCTTAGGATCTTAACACGTAGAACTGGCTCCTTTCAAAGGCCTGTGAACAGGCTCTTCTAACAGGGAGATGCCATCTCAGCAAAGAGACCCTGACTCTCAGTCTCTACATCTCCCTTACTGCCTAGAAACCCTGTGAGCTTAAAAGTCCTCTTTGGGGAGCTGGGCCAGCCAGCTAGTCTGGCCATGCAGCCTTTTATGGTGCAGAGGTTTTCCTGTCCTTAAATCAAAGGAGCAGTTGACATGCTCTGGGAATATTTATTGAGATGGTGGTGCCATTCATAGCAAACAGTAATTGCTGAGTGCCAGGACACTATTAACTCATTTATATTCACAGCAGCCATGAAGTGGAGTGGAAAAATTACAAAACTGAGATGGAAAGAGGATATTGTAACTTGCTCAAGGGCAGTACAGTTAAGTGGTAGACCTGGGATGCAAACCCAGGCAGTCTGACTTAGGGCCTCCTCCATCCACCATTTCCCACGGTAACCCAGGTCAGATGAGGGGGGCCTTCTGGATTAGTGTGTGTATGGCCTTTGGTCCCTTGTGTCCAGGGGGGTAGGGGCTGTCCTGCTGGAAGGGTGTGGGTATGCTGGAAAGGGTGTGGTTGGAGGATGAGGCTTGGGCTGAATTTCGATTTCTCCTACCTGTTTTTAATGGAAGCACTGCTTTTTGAGTGACAGGGTGTAACTCTTTCATGCAAAGCTGTTATCCCAGATATTTGTCCCCACGCATTCTCCAGCATTCCTCTCTCTGCCACAGATGGTATCATGTCCAAAAATCCCATGGCTACGGGCTCCTTGTTAAGACCAAACAGGGAAGAGAGTTTTTTAAATGTCACTTCCCCCCTCTTTCTTTAGCTGCTGCAGTCCAGAGAGGAGAAGTCCTGAACATGGGCCGGCCTTTCAGGGCATGTGTGTGGGCAGAGGGTTGAGCAGGCAGCTGAGTTGGGGGGTAAGGGGGAGATTGAAGGGCAGGCCATCAGCTGTGTGTCTGGGATCTAGTGAGCTCTGTGTGTGTGTATGGGGGAGCGGGGTTAGGTGGAACTCACACAACAAAAACCGTTTTAGGGAGTACAATTCAGTTGTCTTTAGCACATTCACAGTGTTGTACAAACACTACCACTCTATAGTTTAAAACATTTTATCACCCCAAAAGAATACCAGTAACTGTTAAATAGCTATTCTCTCTGCTCCCCACTCCCAGTTTTCAGCAACCACCAATCTGCTTACTGTCTCTAGGGATTTACTTATTGTGGAAATTTCATCAAAATGGAATGATAGGATATGTGACCTTTTGCCTGGCTTCCTGCACAGCATGTTTTCAGAATTCATCTATGTGGTAGCATGAGTCAGTACACACTGCTTTTTTTTTTTTATTGTTCAAGTACAGTTGTCTGCATTTTCCCCCCACCACTCCCCACATTGCTTTTCATGGCTGACTAATATTTCACTGAAAAGGTGCAGTACATTTTGTTTTTCTGTACATCCGTCAATGGAAATTTGGGGTGTATCAGTAGTGGTGCTGTGAACATGTGTTTGTTTGAACACCTACTGTCAGTTATTTTGTGTAGAGACATAAGGTGCAGTTCTTGGGTCCAGTGGTAATTCTGTTAATGCTGTGTTTTGAGTCAGTGCATCAAGTCAGACATCAGCACTACATCCTGTTGGGTGGGAGGACCGTGGAGAAGGCAGAGGAGGGATGGTGGAACCTGGACAATGCTGCCCAGAGCTCAGTGCTCCTCATCTGGAGGGGTCCAAGGTAGACCTGGGGCCCAGGGCCACCCTCAGGGTTGCAAGCACTGTCTATATGGCTTTGAGGTGGTGGCAGATGTGGCTGTGTGCAGGGGTGGCGGAGCCACTTTGAGCTTTATTCACTCTTTCTCTTTTTGTTTAACTTGAAGATCAGCTGAGCTGCCAAGAAGGAGCTAAGTTGGGGCTTTAATGTTGTTGGGAAGGGGGCTGAGGAGTAAGGGACTTGAAGGCTAGACAACATGGGGAGACTCCGGAGCACTGCAGAGTAGGGAGGTGTGTGGGGAGCTGCTGGTGAGAGGGCCCGTGGAGTCAGATAGAGGGAAAAGGCCTTATCTGGCCTGTTTGCCACTTTGTTACCAGTTTTCAAATTTTATTTCTTTAGCTGTAGAACATGGAGCCCCTTGAAATGGAATGTGGAGCTCACATATGTGAAAGCTGGGAGGACAAATGGTGCCCCTGTGAGACTACCTCACTCCACCCTCATGCCCCACCCCACATTCTGCACTGGCCTTTGAAGCACAGCCTCTGGGAATCTTCACTGTTTGAAAAACAATGATTTACTCTAACCCTTGCATTAATATTTTTATGTAATGAAATATTTGATGTTTACAAAAGAACATTAAGTAGCATATATGTATAATATATGTACAGTATTCAAAATGCCTAAGGTGTTTGGTGTTTCCCGTGTTTCAGCTTTAGTGGCTGGGATCCAGGAGAGGGGACCCACAAGGAGGTGTTCCCAGTGTAGAGTTCAGCCCCCTGTCTTGCCCTCATCTCCGTGGCAGAGTGCCTTGTTGACTGGAGGATTTCTCAGCTTGGTGTGTGGAGAACCCGTTCATTTCTAGATACAGCTGCTGGGGGCAGGTCTGGTGTGAGAGGCGGCCTTTTAAGGTAGTGCTATTGAGGAGAAGGGACTCTTAAGTAGAGACCTGGAGACACACCTGAGGGATCATTTGTATTTGGTCTGACAGAGCCAGAGAAGTGTAATCAGGTTGGAACAACATTGCTGGTAGAACAGCCAGAGAAGCAGGAGTGTTGTGGGGGCAGGACAGGGTAGTTATGACCTGAGGGTGTGCTGCTGTGGTGGTGGGGCATTTGGCTAGGTCACTGGGTCTTAAACATTTTGTTCTGCAGACCCCTTTTAGTTCTTGATTATTGAGGCTCTCAGAAGGCTTTTGTTTATGTAATACGGTATTTACTGCATTGGAAATTAAAACTGAGAAATTTAAAAAATATTTCTTAATTCATTTAAAAATAAACCTGCTACATGTTCACATATATAACAGTTGTATTCAGAAAGTAGCTTTTCCAAAACAAAAAAAAAATCTTTGAGAAAAGTCATATTATTTTACCTTTCTTGCAAATCTTTGTAACATCTGTCATACATCTTTGTAACATCTGTCATAAAGACAGCTGGATTCTCGTATCATCTGCATTTAATCCATTGCATTATCAAGTCCTGTAGCCTCTGGAAACCCTATACTAAATTAGTGAAAGAATGAGAGTGAAAAAAGCAAATGATGACTTAGTACTTTTATAAAAATAGATGTGGCTCACAGACCCCAAAGGGTCTCTGGAACTTGGGCCATTTTCATGAAGGCCTGAATGCCTTGATAGGAGCCGAGGTGAGTATGGCAGTTGTGGAGTTGATGTAAGTGCAGCATCTGGGCTGATACCCAAGTTGGGGTGTCAGATGCAGAGTGACAAGGGGGCCACTGCAGACAAGTGCCTGCTTTCTCTGGCAACCCACCCTTACTTCCTACCACCTAGGGCTAATGAAATCCTAGTAAGGTACATAGCATGTGGTAGGGACTCCATTTGAAAACACTGAGGTAGCTTTTATTCTTTTGACTGTAAGAGGAGTCTGAGACTTGGAAAAGAAGTCGCTTTGCATAAAAGATGTTTTACCACTGTGCTCTGTAGCTTTTCAAAGGGAGAAGTCAGAAGTGACTGGAATGTTTTAGGTTGGAGGCTGGAGCATCTACAGTGCCTGCCAGGTTGCCCCTGTGTAAATCCTCCCAGGTGAGGATTTACAGCCTGGGTCAGGTCATTCTCCTGGCCCTGCCACTGATTTACTTTGTGACCAGAAGGCAAGATGACCCCAGTCTTTTCATCTGTTCACTGAATGGTGCTTGATAATTTCCAAATTCCATGTGACCTGGAGCTTCGTGTTCAGACACATGAGTTAAGAGGCATGGAGGTGACCAGATGGAGAGCCCCTCTCCCTGGAGGTAGAGGGTTGGGACTAGGGTCGAAAACTAGGATGGAGAGGGAGATTAGGATTCTGTGGTCTAGAAGTGATGTTTGAGTCCCACTCCCTCTAAACATGTTGACATGAAGCGGATTCAAAGGAATCTTGGAGAGGTCTCAGGGGACACAGTGGGATTTTTAACTTTATTTTTTGGGAAACTTGGATCAACACTTACAATTTGCTTCAGGAAAATTGCCTCTTCTCTTTGGAATTAAAATGTTCCTCTAGTCCTGGCCCTTGGATTTGGTGACCAGACAGGAATTTTGATATCTTCAGTGTTTTTTTTTTAAAGATTTTATTTATTTATTTTTAGAGAGGGGAAGGAAGGGAGGGAGAGAAACATCAGTGTGGTTGCCTCTTGAGCGCCCCCTACTGGGGACCTGGCCCACAACCTAGGCATGTGCCCTGAATGGGAATCGAACTGGTGACCCTTTGGTTCATAGTCCAGTGCTCAGTCCACTGAGCCACACCAGCCAGGGCTGATGTCTTTAATGTTAATGAGAGCTATCCCCATGGACTAGGATCTGTTAGTTACACTACCATTGTTGTTAAAGAAAGCATGTTTCCTACTCCTTCTTCCTTTCCTGCTCCCTGCTCCTGCCTCTTCAGCCCCTCCATGTCCTTTTTGGTAGGTAAATCTTTGTGGGAAGGCCTGTGTAGGTTTCCTCTGGCAGGTTTTCAGCTTCAGCCTGGTCTATATAGCTGGAGCTGCCCAACCCCCAGGCTACTTATAAGGAACCTTTCAGGACCCCCTCCTCACCTCTAAACTGTCTTCAACCCTTTTTCCCTTTTTTGGCTTTAAGCTAATTGTCCAAGCTTCAGATTGATAGTGGTCTTTACTTCTTTGGTTTCTTAAAGGATGTTTCAGAACAGTCACCAAATGTACGAGGATGTTAACAGCCACCAAAAGGTGGAAACAGTCCAATGTCCAATAAGTGGAGAATGGATAGGAAACAAAAAAACAAAACGGTGGCACATCTGTGCAATGGGATATTCTTTGGCCATAAAAATGAAATATTAACAAATGCTAAACATGGGTAAACCTTGAAAACATTATGCTAAGTGAAATAAGCCAGTTGCTTATTTCATATAAAACCATATAGTTTCTGATTCCATTCAGGAAATGTCCACAAGAGTCAACTCTAGAGACAGAAAGTAGATTAGTAGTGGTTGCCAGGGGCGGAGGTGGGGCCTGGGACAGAGGGTTTGGGAAGTGATAGCTAAAGAATACAGGGCTCTTTTTCGAGGTGATGAAATGTTCCAAAATTGATTGTTGTGATGGATGAACCACATACTATTGAATTATACATTTTAAATGGGTGTGTTGTATGAATGTGAATTATACCTCAAAAATTTATGTCTCCAAACAGTTATTACCCCCACCTTGCTTTTGGTTTGTGGTCATAATTCACATTATGCCAGACTATTACAGGCATACCTCCTTTTATCACACTTCACTTTATTGTGCTTCCCAGAGACTGGTTGTTTTTACAAATTAAGTTTGTGGCAAGCATGCAGAAAGCAGAAAGTGAATCTATTCAGTACCATTTTCCTAATAGCATTTGATAATTTCATGTCCGCCACATTTTGGTAATTCTTGCACTATTTCAAACTTTATATTTGTTATAGTGATCTGCGATGTTACTATTGCAGTTGCTTCTGGGTGCCAGGAACCGTGCCCATATAAGACAGCAAATTTAATCAATGAATATTGTGTGTTTTTGATTGCTCTACTGACCTGCCATTCACTCATCTCTCCTCTTCTTTATAGGCCTCCCTCAGTGTAGTAGTGATGGTTCAGTCCTGCTCCCTCTAAACATGGATAGGAAGGGGATTCAAGGGAATATTGGAGAGGTCTCAAGTGACACATTGGGATTCTTTATTTTTTGGGGAAACATCATACAACAATATCGATATTAGGCCAAATAATAACCCTACAATTGCCTGTAAGTGTTCAAATGAAAGGCACAGTTGCACAACTCTCACTTTCAGGGGTGTCCAACCTTTTGGCATCTCTGGGCCACACTGGAAGAAGAAGAATTGTCTTCGGCCACACATTAAATACACAGACACTAATGAAAACTGATGAGCGAAAAAAAAGGTTTTAAGTAAATTTAAGATTTTGTGTAGGGCCACATTCATAGCCATTCTGGGCTGCATGCAGCCTGTGGGCCATGGGTTGGACACCCTTTAAATCAAAAGCTAGAACTGATTAAGCTTAGTGAGGAAGGCATATCAAAAGCCAAGACAGGCTGAAAGCTAGGCCTCTTGTTGCCAGTTAGCTAACTTATAAATGCAAAGGAAAGTTCTTGAAGGAAATTAAAAATACTACTCCAGGGAACACATGGATGATAAGAAATTGAAACAGCTTTATTTAAGAAAGATAGGAAGAAATTTTTGGTGGTCTGGATGGAAAAGTAAACCACCCCAGCATTCCCTTAAGTCAAAGCCTAATCCAGAGCGATATTCTAACTCTCTTCAATTCTATGAAGACTGAGAGAAGTGAGGAAATTGCAGAAGGAAAGTTGGAAGCTAGCAGAGGTTTGTGAGGTTTAAGTAAAGAAGCTGTTACAGAACGGACTGGGGATGGGGGCGGGGACAAAATACTATTACTGAATGGACGCCCCCCTTCTCCTGATGTCCTCCTGTACTAGGTTCAGCTTGCCCACTGCCAGGGAATTATAGCTCTCAATGCCAGAGATTGGTGGAAAGGAAAGGAATTATTTATTCAAAAGTTATACAGACTTAAGAGTAATGACTTAATGTCTTCATTGAGATCCCAAAGTCCCTTAAAACACCCACACAAACACACACAATCCTTCCTTCCCCCTTTGCCCAGCCCAGGGTACCATATCTCAGGAAAAGAAATAGAAGTGCATGGCTCAGGTAGTTCCCAGTTCTTCCCAGTAATCGGTACTCAGCTGGCAGGCCTCCCTTGGTTCCTAGCACTATCAGCTGTGTTGCTGGGATAATCCCAAACCAGTTAATCCCAAACCACATGGCACCTTCTCATGGCCCACCAGCAAGAGTTCTTTCACTCCTTTTCTTCCCTGCAGGTTCTCTCCTGCTTCCTAAGCCACGTGGCAAAAGGGAGCACCTAAAGCCTCATGGTCCCTTTTTCCCCCTCATGTCTGCTGCACCTGGGTTTTAAATCCCAGCGCCAGTCTTCCTCTGCAGCTCCACTTCTGACTCCTCCCACAATTGGTTACACTTGCCAGCATTCCTGTATTTTTCCAGCTTTTCTGGGCTGCCATAGTAAATCCGAGCAGGCAAGTATGTCTGAGCAGGCATGGCCCCATGGCATGGAGCCAATCATCTCCAAACTCTTAAGCAGGCACTGTAACTAGGAGGAGTTGCCTAGTCATGGGTTGAAGTCACATCCATCTCCCTGGCTCAAAGCAGGGCCACAGCTATTTAGCATATCCATGAGACCAGTTAAAAGTTATAGATGTTAATTGACTATGCCTGAGGCTGTTTGCAAAACTGTTGCTATGCAGAACAACTTTCAATGGCGTTACTTCATGTGTCCCATCCCCCAGTTCAGACTTGAGGGGGTGAGAACATCCTATATTTTTAATATTTCCTGGACACCCTGAGTTCTGGATGCCATTACAAATCCCTCTTTGGGGAGGGGGGTTGGCTGTTCCCTGTTACAAAGCCTTTTCTATAACATAAAAGTGTGAGGTGAAGCAGTAAGTGCTGATGTGGGAGCTGCAGCAAGGTAACCAAAAGATCTAGCTAAGATAGTAAATGAAGGTGGCTACACTAAACAACATATATTCATTGTAGACAAGCCTTATATTAGAAGAGGACACCATCCAGGACTTTCATAGCCAGAGAGGAGAAGTCAGTGCCTGGCTTCAAAGCTTCAAAGGACAGGCTGACTCTCTTGTTAGCTGCTAATGCAGCTGGTGACTTTAGGTTGAAGTCAGTGCTCATTTTCCATTCCGAACATCCTAGGGTCCTAAATCTACTCTGCCTGTGCTCTATAAATGGAACAACAAAGCCTAGCTGACAGCACATGTGTTTACAACATAGTTCACTGAATAATTTAAGCCCACCATTGAAATCTACTGCTCAGAAGAAGAGACTCCTTTCAAGGTATTACTGCTCACTGACAAAGCACCTGGTCACCCAAGAGCTCTGACGGAGGTAGGCGTACAATGAGGTTGGTGTCGTTTTCATGCCTGCTAACACAGCATCCATGCCGCAGCCCAGGGATCAAGGAGTAATTTTGACTTTCAAGTCTTATCATTTAAGAAGTATGTTTTATAAGGCTATAGCTGTAGATAGTGATTCTTTGGATGGGTCTGAGCAAAGTAATTGAAAACTTTGGGAAAGGATTCACCATTCCAGATGCCATTAAGAATATTTGTGGCCCTGGCTGGTGTGACTCAGTTAATTGAGTGTCAGCCTTTGAACCAAAGGGTCGTGGGTTTGATTCCCAGTCAGGGCACATGCCTGGGTTGTGGGCCAGGTCCCCGGTAGGGGGCACTGGAGAGGCAGCCACACATTGATGTTTCTCTCCGTTTCTTTCTCCCTCCTTTCCCCTGTCTAAAAATAAATAAATAAAATCTTTTTTTAAAAAAAGAAAGAACATTTGTGACTCATAGGAAGAGGTCAGAATATCAACATTAACAGAAGTTTGGAAGAAGTTGATGCCATTCTCATGGATAACTTCGAGAGGTTCAAGACTTTAGTGGAGGAAGTAACTGCACATAGTGGAAATAGCAAGAGAACCAGAATTACAGGTGGGGTCTGAAGATGGGACTGAACTGCCGCAATGTCCCAATGGAACTTCAATGGGATGAGCGAAGAAAATGGTTTCTTGAGATGAAATCTGCTCCTGGTGAAGATTTTGTGAAGATTGTTGAAATGATAACAAAGGATTTGAGAGGATTGACTCCAGTTGTTAAAGAAGTTCTGCTGTGGGTGAAATGCCATCAAAGATAGTATTTCATGCTATAGAGAACTTGCTCCTGAAGGGAAGAGTCAATTGATGCAGCAAACTTCATTTTTGTGTTTTTTTTAAAAGAAATTTCCACAGCCACCCCAGCCTTCAACAGCCATTGACATTGAGGCAACACCTTCTACCAGCAAAAAGATTATGACTCATTGAAGGTTCAGATGACGGTTAGCACTTTTGAGCAATAAAATATTTATAAATTAGGGTACGTACATTTTTTAGACATAATGCTGTTGTGCACTTAATAGTCTACAGTATAGTATAAACATAACTTTTATATGCTCTGGGAAACCAAAATACTTGCGTAACTCACTTTATTGTGGTGGTCTAGAACCATCTGAGTTGTGCTTGTATTTGACATCTTCATTTCCCATCCTCTTGTCCTTTTCTGTTTGACATTTGGTACCCATGTGTAGCTTATGCCACAGATACTGATACCATTCTACTCTCTATCTTTGGTACTCTAGGTCTCCAGGAGCATGCTCCACAGCCTGGTGTTGGCCTTACTCTCACATACACTTGTGCATGTATGTATACACACACACACAGCTTGGGATTCAGGCATGGTCAAATGTGTGGCAGCATTGGTAGAACACGTTCTGTGCCAAAACCAACAGGCCATCAGATAACATTACTTAGAACTATGGGCATTGTTTCATCAAGTATTTATTGAGTGTCTTTGTATCCACCCTGTGCTACTTTTGCTTTAGCAGAGGAGTGGGACTGTAAAAGATTGTTATGAGTTTTGGGGCTTTTGTGGTAGCTCTGGAGGAGAAGGCCCTGAAGATACCAGGCCTCGTAGAGTTTTGGAGGTGTGTCCTTTTTTCTTGGTATGTCTTTGAACACCAGACTCCATAATACACTGCCAGGTGGGGTCAGCACTGTGTGTAAAAGCTCTGCCACTGCCTCTGGAGGGCATTTTGAATCTCTGCATGTACCAGCTGACCTTACACTGGCTCAATTGTGTTGCTTTTTCTCTGGCTTTCACTTCCGAAGTTGGTCCTTTGCTCATTCCTCATGGAAGTCTCTCCCAGACTCTGCCTCTCTGTTCCACTGTGTGGATTTCCTTTCCTTTTGTTCCACTTTTTGTGCCAGTGTTTCATTGTGGGTATTCTCAGCGGCTTTGTCATCTTTTTATTACTAGCCTTTGGCAGCAAAGGTTGATAAACCACGCTTCTTCATAATTCCGGGCTGTATGTCCTGGTATAATTACTACAGTCCCTGTTCATTCCCCATAGTGTCCCAGTTTGGGTGATAAATTGTATGATTACCCTAACTCTGCTTTTCCTGGGGTAGGGAGGAGGTGTGAGCCTGTGCTCACATTTACATTTTTGCACAGGTAGGAAGCATTCCTTTTGGAAAAGAGCCCTACTATCTCTGTCAGATCCTTAATGCCCATGGGACCTGACCAATCTGGGTGGGCAGCTCTGTGGAAGGGTGGTTTGTGGTTGATTCATTGTGTAGTAATGAGTTCTGTAAAGGGGCCACGTGGAGGCTCTAGGTCTCAGCTGCAAGGATGTCTGGGGAAGGCTCTGAGGGCTGTGCTAGTCAGGACTAGACTGCCCAGGAGAATACTCCACTTGGAAATGTACTTCCTGCTGGGATGGCTCCAGCCTTCACCTTCAGGCATGGCTCACTGATGTGGAGAGGCTGTGTCAAGTGTTAGGGGCCAGATATGGGGCCAGGTGTCCTTGGCTCACACCCCAATCTATTGTGGTTGCCTCTTGTGCACCCCCTACTGGGGACCTGGCCCACAACCCAGGAACGTGCCCTGGCTGGGAGTCAAACTCATGATTCTTTGGTTCGCAGGCCGGTGCTGAATCCACTGAGCCACACCAGCCAGGGCACAAACTGCTTTTGACACATTTGATCAGTCACAGCACCTTCTCCATATACTGCACAAATCTTTTTTTTGTTTCAGTTCCATTTTAATTTTTCTTGAAATAATAAAGCATAGTACACCAAAAATGTTGTGTATTTTCTTCCATCTTCAATATTAAAATGGCTATACAAAAATTCACCAATTTTGATAAGTTCCTTTTGAATACACGTGGATATGACAGCTGTCACAACACAATCTAACAAAATTATTTCAAATGAAGTTAAAAGACAAAAGGCAACTAAGACTACCAGAGCCATCGTATAAAAAAAAGGAAACAAATTTTTTGGCCAACTCAATACCTGGAGCCTCATAAGCCATGGGTGTCAGTTCTGATGACAGTGGGGAGTAGGGCAGATGTGACTAAGAGAGAAAACTGGTGGGCATTTTTAAAGACTTCCCAGCATGCTCACTTAGATCACGTGTGTGTTCTGTGGGCCACATACCTCATGCTTTCTGTCAGCTGATGAACAGCAGCCTTTCTCACTCTGGAGGCTGGATATTTTTGCCCTGGTCACATTGGCCCTGGGTCCTGATCATATTGAGTCATTTGCAGAGGCTGTGGCACAATTATAAATATCTTTGTATTGGCCAATTGTTCTCTGCTGACTTTTGGAGGCAGATGACAGGCCCTGTAAGCCTGTGCTAGCAGATGGTGCCCGCATTAAGGAATGTAGTTTGGGTACAGAACACAGTGGCCAACAGGATAGTGTTATCCAGGGCTTAAGAGCCCCAGGTGAATCTTGGGACTGCTCCAACGTGGTTTGGTTCAAATTGCATTGTGGGGACAGGTTTGTGTGTGACCTCTCAAAGGGTCTGCAGTGATGACCAGGGCTTACTGGCCTGGCAGGTTTGTTCTAAAAGAGAAATCCCAGTTTCCTGGGGTTCATGACCCTACTGGGTATGGTCAAGGTGTGTGCCGACCCTGGTGTGGGTCAGGCAGGTGAGAACATGACTCTGCTGAAAAACTTCCCTCGTCAGTGTACTTGGGCTTAGAGTTGTCTAGTTCTCTTGCCATCCTTCTGGGTGGCCATAGAACACAGTGAGATCTTGCCAGGGGTGCAACCTGAAACTGGAGTTTGACATGTGCTCACATCTCATTTTACTGACATATCTAAATGCCCCAGAAAAGATAGGTGACCTTGAAATCTCCCATGATTGTTTTTTTTAAGAGAGGAAGAGAAACATCAATGTGTGGTTGCCTCTCACGCGCCCCCACTGGGGACTTGGCCAGCAACCCAGGCATGTGCCCTGACTAGGAATTGAACTGGCGACACCTTGGTTTGCAGGCTGGCACTCAATCCACTGAGCCACACCAGCCAGGGGAAAACTCTTCCATGATTTACAAGCTTATAAAGATGGCCAGATGGCAGCTACCCAGTCCTTGTTTCTCTTTTTTGAATCAAAGTGTAGAAAATACTAAACAGGTTGCTTGCTCTGAGTGTGAAAGCATTTCCACAGAAACTCCTTTGGAAAAAAGAAGAGAGCAAGGAACTACCCCAAACCATAGAAAATATATTTGTGATTTATACACATTCTTATAAGTCATTCAGTGAACCCTCTACCAAAGGGCTGTTTGCCTCCTACTTAATGCTTGAGTGCAGCTTCCCAACCCCTTTGGCCCAGAGAAATACATATTTGCCTGGGAATTCCCTTAGAGCTGGGATACTGGTCCCTACTGGTATGGATGCTTCTTCAGGCCTGTGTGGGACTTTTCCTTATGAAGAGCTTTCATAAGGACCATTACTCTGCTTGGAATTCAGGCATTCAGCCTGGTACGAGGCAGCTTGTGTGGGCTTCGCATGCTCTGCTTTTGCCCTGAGAGGCGGGAGCCGTGGGGTCTGGTACCTCTGGGTTGGCCTCTGCAGTCCTGCTCATCACACTCTTCTGGAACCCCCACTCACCACTTCTATTATGAGGCTCACTCCCCTGAATGCTGCCAGCCCCCAGTCCCCACTCTCAGATTGCTTTGAGCACTAGCATGGCCCCATGTAGGTGCTGGGATATATGTCTCTGATTCTGAGGCGTTGTTACTCAGTATGTGTTCATGCCTGGTGTAGTTTAAGAAAGATAATATGGAAAGGATATGTGTATTTTCATATGTTGTAGATGATGCAGCTGAGGTTCACAGGGATAATGTCTTGGCACTGGGCCATACAATGACTAAGTCCTAGAACCAGGACTTGGACTTGGGCCTCCTGGTCCCCAGGCCAGGTCTTTACATTACTGAGCTGCTAGGTTAGGCCATTGGTGGAGACTAGAGTATAGGCTGCCATGTAGCAGCATTACTTTACAAAAATCAGTAAAAATAACTAAAAAACCCCCCAAGACTTGTTCATGATCCTGACAGTTAACACAATAGCTGTTTTCTTGTTGACTCCCAATCTTTCCCCATTTCTATGCTTTTTATAAAAAGACCACGTTCTCACATCCCACCCTCCTGATTGCTTGTTCCCATGTCAGTCTTCATTAGACCTGGAGCCCCTTGGGGGAGGGGCTGTGCGTACTTCCCGTTTTTATCTCTGACACCTGGGGTGAGTCCAGCGTCAGAGCAGCTTCTGGGGACGTTTTGTGGAATACCTCCAGAAGGTGCCTGTCACCCAAGAGAATGAAATCACCCAGCTCTGTGCAGGAAGCACTGGCTTGATGGAATCCTGTGGTTCATACTCCCAAGGGTTTCTTGAATTCCTTAGTTATTTATAATTAAAGCTGTGTAATTTAATGAGTTGATAAATTAGCATTCATTTAGCCATTTTTCCTTGTGGGACATTGAGTTCCGCCTAAATCATGAGTGGAAATTTTTGCCTCTCTCTGTGGTATTTCTTTAGGCTCAGTTTCTGGGCATGGGGTTACTGGGGCAGGAATGTGGAGATGTCAGTGTTTTTGCCACACTGCTGTTCTCTAGGAGCTCCAGCTTTCCCACAGTGCTTCTGGTTTGGTCTTTGCCAGCATGGCACACATGGTGGTGTGACTGGGGATTGGATTTAGAGAAGGGAGAAATATAATTGAAGTGCAGCTTGTCTTCTTGCTGGTTGTCCCTTGGTGCTGACTACTATGTCCTAGGGACCGGGGAGCTCTACACTTGGAAGTCAGATGTGTGGTTTGGGCTCACCATCTTGGCTGGGAAGGCCTTGCCTACAGCACTTGGACAACAGTTAGGGAGCAGTTCAGTTCTGAGCTGTGTGGTGGTGACTAGTAATTGTGTCCATTGAGTCATTCATGTGTTTTCTCGTTCAGTCACCAGAGCCCTGCTTGGTACTGGGCACTTTATTAAATGAATGTGAGAGTCTTGTCCACAGTGAGCTGAGGTGTTGTAAGAGACAAGGAATATAGATGGCTTGGGATTGGGAGCTGAGACATGGGAGGTTGGGCAGGGGGCTGCCAGCAGGATGGGATGAAGAGGCTACCACACAGAAAACTCCTTGTTCAAGCTCAGAGGTCCAAAACATATTTTTGTTCCCCTGGTTGGTATAAGTGAAACAGAGCGGTTCAGAGAAGAGGGAGGCAGGAGTGTCCTACATTAATGTTGGCAGCAGCCACAGTAAGCTCTCAGTAAATAACAGTTAGCTTTGGGTCAGTTACTGTATTTGAAGGGAGCAGGCATGGGATGTTGAGGGGGTCTTCATAGGGGACAATGAATTAACCTTTTCTAAGAAAAAGTCTCGATTTGTCTGTGGAGGTAAGCTTTGGATGGTGGAGGGCTCCAGATGATAGAGGGACTTCAGGATGATGGGATGTTACCAAGGGGAAGGGAAGGTGGGACCTGTTTGCATTGGTAGTTTTGGGTCTCTCCCCTTTAGTACCATATTATGTGACATATCTGACTGCCTGTCTCAATGCCACATGCTCCCTTGAGGGCAGGTGAGCATCAAGGGCACAAGAAAAAATGAAGTGAAGGGCACTGACTTCCCCCTCCCTGCTCGTTGAGCCACAGACAGGCCACATGGAGCTGAGAGCCAAGAATGTGATGTTCTAGATGCCTTGGAACTGGTTGTGATTGGGTGGCTGGGTCCAGAGGCCTGTATGTTTCTGGGAAGCATCAGTGTGCGGCTTGACAGTGCTGTGAGAAGCAGACCAGGACACTTGCTCCTTCCCCTGCCTGCAGCCTGCCCATCTGTCCTGAGTTGAGACAGTTGGGGTTCTCCTTGATGCAACCCAGATCTGCCTGAGGAAAGTAAGTACCTTGTGGTCAGGTAGACAGGCCTGAGAGACAGTATGTATGGGAGGTTGCATGGAGCCTCCAGAAGCTGTTGGAAAGGCTAGGGGAACTGAGGCAGTACAGCTGAGGGTCATGTTAGGTGGTAGCCCTGCGTGGGGAAGACCCCGGTAGATTTCAGTGGTTGCTGAGGCTTTTGTGGCTATAGTCTCTGGCTCTTGGGCTGTGGCAGGTCCCCCTTCCAGTATTATCCCTGTGTGTGTGAAAAGGAAGTTTTCGGGAAGTAACAAGTTTGATTTTCTTTTTTCTAAATTAAACTTTTTATTTTGAGATAATTGTAGCTTCCCTGTGCAGTTGTAAGAGATACTACTGTGTCCCCTATGTGTAAGAGACCCCTTTGTGTCCTTCTCCCAGGACCCTCCCAGCCACACCACCTGCCTCCCACCACTGCTGCCTCCTCAGCCCCTGGCAGCCATGCATCTGTGTTCCCTGTGAAGTCCA
>CM052545.1:54146177-54243932 GCA_028533065.1 Trachops cirrhosus
CCTAAAACAAAAACAAAAACAATCTAAGCAAACAATTAGAACAGGAACAGAACCACAGAAATGTAGATCACATGGAGAAGTAGCAACAGGGGTGTGGTAAGAGGAGAGAGGGGGAAAAGGTACGGAGAATAAGTAGCATAGATGGTAGATAGAAAACAGACAGGGGGAGGGCAAGAATAGTATGGGAAATGTAGAAGCTTATGACACATGGACATAAACTAAAGGAGGGCAATGTGGGTGGGAGAGGGTGTGCAGGGTAGAGGGTAATGAAGGGGAGGTAATGGGACAACTGTAATAGCATGATCAATAAAATATATTTAAAAAAAAAACATCCCCACACCTGTTAATTTTCACTCCCATCTCCTGTTCCCTCCATGTCCTGGCAACCACTAATCTGCTTTCTGTCTCTCTGGATTTACCTATTCATAAAAGTGGAATCATACTATGTGTGGTCTTTTGTGTCTGTCTTCTCTCAGCATAAAGCCTTTAAGGTTCATCCACGTTGTAGTATGTGTCAGTACTTATGCCTTCTTATTACTGAATAATATACCATTGCATGGATGTACCACAATTTATCCATTCATCTATTAATGGTCATTAGGTTGTTTTACCTTTGGTCATTGTCTGTACTGCTGTTGTGAATATTCATGTCTAAGTTTTTATTTGAGCACCTGCTTTAAATTTTCTTGGGTGTGTATAGCTAAGAGTGGAATTCTGGGGTGTATGGAATTCTACGTTTAACCTTTTGAGGAACTTGCAACCTGTTTTCCACAATGGCTACACCATTTACATTCCTTTGCATTATCTCATCCATCCTCACATAAGTTTCATGAGGTGTAGATATGATTATTATCCATCCCTACTTTCAAATGGGAGAATTGAAACTCAAAGGGTTTTCAGCTCAAGGTCATACATCTAGTAATTTGGTGATTCATTGGCCAGTGCTAGCTGTGAGCACTGAAGCAGTGTCTCTTCTTCCAGGCCCTATTTCGGACCATCAGGATGAGAGTGTCTGACTTTGTTGTTTATGTGATATACCTAGTACCTGACACACCCCAGCACTCAAATGGTTATTGAAGAAAATGCCATTTTTTTCTGATCTTGGTGTCTTGATCAGGAACTTGAGAGAGGCATCCGTTCTTTAGGAGGTCCTGTACTCTGCAGTTTCTCATCTTCCCACTGGGTTTTGTTTCACTCTCTGTACCAGGTGCCGCAGACCTCCCCTGAGCCTTTTGCTGTCACACATCTTCCTTGGAGACCCAGCCTGTGGCTGGGGAATGAGATGTGTGGAATGTGCTAGGCAGAGGTGACTTCTGTTTCTCGAAATTGCTTGTCATTAATTTGACTATTTAAACCTGTTCTTTCTCTCTGGTCCAAGGCCACTGACTACCTGTCCTTTTCTCCTCCAGGCAAAACCCATTTATGGTGGCTGGCTGCTCCTGGCTCCAGATGGGACCGACTTTGACAACCCAGTACATCGGTCTCGGGTAAGGGAATCAATGAACTCCTGGGTTGGGAGGGACCAGAGAGGGGCTCCCCTAAGGGTGAATTGACAGAAAGGAAGAAGGAGATGTGGACTTGACAAGTGGATTGCTGAATGGTAGGATCAGCAGGGAACCCCACTGGAAAGCCCATAGAAGCCACAGGAAAAGTCTCAGTTACACCTAGTTAAGCCTAGTGCTCCCTTCAAAATAAGTTCTCACGTGGTGCTGCCTGTTTAATGGGCCCGCTTGACTCTAGAAATAGTTAAATGGAAAAGGCAAAAGGGCAGTTCAGCAAATGTTTGCAATTATGCTAGTTAGGCTCCCAATTCCTTCAGTGTCAGGGCCCTGCCTTCTGCAGCTCCCTCCTTCTCTCTTCACTTTCCTCCCCTCCAGTCCTCCCCAGCCAGCTAGGGGCTCAGCAAATGAGCGCTAGTAAAGGGATGAGGGTCTTGAGGACCTACTTTTGCTTTTGTTTCTGCTCTCCTGGGCACTCCAGCCTAATGCGGCTTCCTGTTGTGCACAGGCTGCTGGTGCCTTGTTCCTGACCAGTGGTTATTCCTCTGCTGGGGATCCCCTTTGGATTTGACTCTAATGAAAATCATATGTTTCCTTTTCTAAACGCTCTTTTCCAGGTGCTGCAACCTGTACCCCACTCATTGCTGCAGCTCTGCTCCCTTCTTGTCCCCTGATCTCCCAGATAGCCTCCGACTGCCTCTTGGTCTCTGCTGCTGCCAGCCTGAACACTACACTCGTGGGGGGCAGCAAGGTGCCCCACACACCTTGTGTCTGGTTCTTTGGGATTCCTTCTACAGTGGGCTTTGTCCTTAAAGGCTACAAATTGGAGCCTTGGGAATGTTTTCTAGGCAGTTTCCCCTTGGACACTCAGTGTGGAACCAGTCCTCTACTGGTCCTCTTTGTAAGGGGGATGAGTGTCCTGTTTCTGCCACCCAGGCAGGAGGACTGTGTTTCAATGCCTGCAGTAACCAGGAAGCAGCTCCTTTTCCCATTTATATTTAGGTCTTACAGAATTGCCATTCCCAGTTTCTAATGGGAAAATCATTATTATAAATGATGTAATTCTGGCCCAAAGAAAAGAGGCATGATATTTTAGATAGTTTTTACGGCCTTATGGCCTGTAAAAGTATGAATTATGTTGAGCTTTTTGAAGTGGTGAAAATAGGTCATGAGATCCTCATGAGGAAGGCACATACCCTCATGATCTTTTTCATTCTGCTCTCAGTGCCATTGGACCACCATTGGCCCCCAGTACTTGGCCTTTGGTTGGAGAGCAGAGAGACGACTGCACCGTCCGTCACACACTCCCTAGACATTGGAGTTGTCCCCACTGGTCTCATAGCTCCTCAGTTTTGACTTTTGTTAGCTCACTTCTCAGTGAGTGCTAGAGCCTGGCTACCTTTTCCCCTGTCTCCCATTCTGTATGGGTCATCAAGACACTTTTCATAGCAGTTCCCTAGATTTTTTCAGAAGTAGGGAATCAGTACTTGCAATTTTTAGGTGGTTCCTTCCATATCATGTCAGATAATTCATCAAATAAATATTGCTATATATTATAAACTCTGTGCTAGGTACATAAAGAATTCAAAAAGGTGACCAAGACATCGCTGTTCCTGAGGAGCTTGCAAATTAAAATAAACCAGGTACCTTGTTAAATCTCAATAACTTATGTGGAAACACACTGTGTGGTTTGGGCCTTTCCTCTGGCCCAATCCTGGCTAATAAATCACCATTCTTCTGCCTTGGGTCCTTCTTTTCCTGCCATCTGCCTTAGAAATGGAAGCTGTGGAACCAGACTTCTTTAGATACAGGTTTGGCAGACTCAGGGACTTAGCACATGGAGATCAGGGCCAGAACCCTCCTAAACATGCACTCTGGGTTCCTTTACAGAAGTGGCAGCGGCGGTTCTTTATCCTGTATGAACACGGACTCCTGCGGTACGCCCTGGATGAGATGGTGAGTGTTCTTCTCTGCCCACTCCCCATGTCTGTCTTCTCTAGGCCACTGCTTTGGGGCTGCATTTGCATCATCTGTGAGCACAGCATCTGTGTGCTCTCACTTGGACTTGTCTTTTGGAGCCTAGAATTTTTGAAGAACTTATGACAACTGATAAAGATGACCCTTTAAAACCCAGACCTTTGGTTTGAGACGTCTTCAGTGGTCATGGGTGAGAGTTAAGTAATGAGGGAGGAAGTCCTTCTGTCCAAGGCTAACAGGGGTTGGTCTTGGCAATGGCATTTCTAATTAGAAGTGGAACAGGCTATGGACCTGCAGGGGCAGATCGGGGGCTGGCTCTGGGTGTGCATGTGGAAGTTGAGCACACATGCGTTCACCTGCTGTAGTCCTAAGGCTGTCCCTTAGTTCTGTTGCTGTAATTGTTCTTGCACATCCAATTGCCCTGCAGAGGCCTGCTGGTTGTCATTGTTCTTCTGGTCTCTAAGCCAGGGCATGCAGCCTCCTTCCTGCCCTGCTGCCCACCTGGTTTGCTTCCCGCTTCCTGGGCTGGATGATTATGGCTCTTGGTCCAGAGGCTAACTCGGAAACTAATCAGGTAGAATGTTCTGGCTTTTCTTTTTCCACCCATTTTGTATCCTCATTTTTTTCTCTAAAGAAGATTGGTCTCCTAACTTTTCTAAGGTATGAGCAAATTCCAAGCTTTATAAAGAGTTGAAAGTGGATGATTTGAGCACCTTTTCTGGTTCTACTTGAGTATGTGAGCATACATGCATTCATTTGGACTGCATTTTTAAATTGGCATTATCCTAGAAAATCTAGTCACACCATGTAAAATATGTTGGCCCTATCCCACCCAGAGTTCATTTCTTTGCTTCAAGGATGAAAGCATGTTCTGGAAATGTGAGCAGACATGACTGTCCCTGTCCACCCCCTGCCACCAACGCCCAAGGACCTCAGAGACTGTGTGCCCTGGGACTTTAGAGTGGTTATTACAGCTCATAAGAGAGTAGGCCACAGTTGGGTCCATTTCCACACATACGTCCTGATTTTTGCGGTTTTTAAAAAGAAAACATTTTATTTATTTCTAGAGAGAGGGAGAAAGAGAGGGAGAGAAACATCAGTATGTGGTTGCCTGTCACATGCCCCCAGCTGGGAACCTGGCCTGCACGCCAGGCATGTGCCCTGACTGGGAATCAAACCTGTGACCCTTTGGTTCACAGGCCAGCACTCAATCCACGAGCCACACCAGCCAGGGCTAGTTTTTGTGTTTTGATGCTTTCTCTAATTTATTTCTGGGGTAAATTAATGGGTATGTTATCTATACATGGAATTAATAAGTATGACACCTAGTCCTTTATTAATTATCACCTCATTGGTTTCTTCTTAAAAAGAATTTCTATCTTTCTCATTCTTCTGTGAGCATATTTGTACAGTGTGGATGGGCCACAGAGGATTTTTGCCATAGAAACATGTGTGGTCCAGAGTAGTTTAAGGTGACTGAATTGGAGGTGCATGCCAGTGGGGGGTGGTAGAACTTGCTGGCGGTGGGAGCAGGGGCACTGATTTTCACCTCGTTTCCTTTGAGAAAAAGAAGCAGATGTAGAGGTAACCGAGTGCTGCTTCTGTGTGTCATACTTAGCTATTGTTTCTGCAGTAGCTCTGGGGTGGGAGCTGGGCTGCTAAGAGCCTTGATGTTTACTTGTCCTCCCTCTGCCTGGCTGGTCTATTCTGAAGTCCTGCAAAGACTAATAATTAGAGAAGGAGCCTCAGATGTCAGTGGATTATATTTAGGCTGGGATGGACTTTCCTTGAAGACCAATTATTCTGGTCAGGAAATCTTTCTTTAGGCCTAACTGGAGTCCATCACAATTCATTATTCCCTTCAGCTCAGTTGCACAAGCACAAAGAGGGTGACTACTGGGGATGCCTTTGTGTGGGCACAAACGCACTGCACATGCTGCATCCCAAGAGCCATGGAGCCATGAGAACTGACACCTTAAAGGACATTTTGCTTTCCCAGCAACCTGGATGTTGATTGGGTATTATTTCATGCCCTGCTAGGGCAGAAGTGGAGCTGTGCTAGTGATGCGAGAAAAGAAAGAAGTTTCAAGAAAACCTTGAACTGCAGATAGGGCATTGGGGGAATGCCCAGAGCTGAGAGTTTTGGGCCATGGACCATTTTTGGCAGATGACCTTGGAGCTTAAGGGATTGATCCCATGAATTAGTCAGTGCTGATCTGCTCAAACTGTAGGCAGTACAGGTACACTGCACTTCCAGGGAACAAAGTGGCATTATTTCTATGATGGTGAGAAAAATCAGTGGTGGTTGCTTTGAAATACTTTTAAAAAACATTTCACGCAGGTAAGAATTTTCTCTTAATGTATGGGGACAGTTGCAAGGAAGCATTAGGGTTGCACTTGGAAGAGGCTGGGTGAAGAGGGTAGTCAGATGCGCAGCTAGCTGCTCAGTGGTTAGCATCAGCGGCTGCTGCCGTGTGGCTTACAGGAAGACTCCTGTTCCCCAGTGGTTTGCATGAAGACTTATTCTTCACAGCCACTCACTGGATGAGCATCATCAGGATCCTGGAACTCCAAACCAGGGTCAGCTTTCCTGAAGCCTGGACTCCTGCCTCCACCTGGCCAGCAGGGTCCTGAGACCTGGATCTAGCGAACTTTCAGGCAGGCTGTGTGCAGACTGAATTCTAGCCATGCTGGAAGTGTTCTGTTTGAGTACCTAAAACTGTGGTCTGCAGTTGGGGACCACAGTGCCTCCAAGGCCTGGCATGGCCTGGAGTTATCTCAGATTCTCACAGCTGTGTGGGGTGGAGGGGGTTGCTACTGGCCTCTAGTTTGTGGAGGCCAGGGATGCTGCTAAACATGCTGTTTGCACAACAGAAGCCACTCCACCCACAAGAGAATGATCAGGCTGCAAATGTCAAGAGTGCCAAGGCTTAGAAACCCTATGAGATCTTGTCAGTAACTTTTTTAAATTTTTCAAATATTTTGAAAATAAAATATGAGTTGTTGTCATCCCTGTTCTTCAAAGGTGCAGAAGGATTCAGTTATCAGATTTTCTGGGAATGAGGGAAGCTGGCTGGTGTCGTAGGTGCCAGACAGGGTACAGGGATGGGCCTGTTTCTGGTATGGAGCGGTTTCCATGGAGTGTCCCTGCACATCAGGTGACCACGGGGCTAGCAGAACTGCTTTTACCTGGGGAGCACATAGGTACCATTTCCTGTGGCATGCTTGGACTGTCACACCTGTGTAATGGCCCCATCTTGGTGTTGATCTCCAAGAGCAGCAGCTCTGAGCAGCTGGTAGCCACCACTGATTTTACCACTCCCTCCAAGCTGAGCTCCAGGACTGTCCTGTCCTCAGGACCTCCCTAGTTAACCTGCATGTAATAACTTTCATAGCATTCAATGGTTGGACTTTGCCCTTAACATTTAGTTACAGTACCTTTCAAATTGTTACTTCACTTTTATAAAATATTACTATTTGTTTTAATTTGTTTAAATGTTATCTTACCAACTAAATTGTGCCCCCCCCTCCCATTTTGGGGCCCCCTGATAATTTTTAGTATTTTTCTGTATTGTCTAGCTTGGGGCTTAGATGGCAGAGACCCAGTCAATATTTGTTCAGTTGAACTTGTCATCTTTGTAAATGCACTGTTGCAGAATTGCTGCTTTCAGCTTGAGAAGATGGGAGCTGGGGTGCTTTTGGGAGAGTGATTAGGGGTGTTGTGCTTTTAATGGTTCCTCAGCAGAAAGGAGAACACCCTCCAGAGGGCCCCAGAGAACCAAGTGGGGGGAAGTTGTGTGGGACGCCTTCACTAGGACCAAGAGGGACACAAAGCAGTCGCTGTGGGTGTCAGGAGTCCCAGGAGGAGGACAGGTCTCAGTCCCTGGGCAAATGCCTACCTCAGGGGCTGCTTCGAGAGCCCTTTCTGCTTGGGGTCTTCTGCTAGGTTTGAACCTTCCAGGAACTAATTATTGCCATTCTTTTCCACAAGGCTCCAGGTTGCGACTACCCTTTGGGAGTCACTTTTGCTTTTTGGGGAAGTTTTTTTCTTGCTACACCCATGTACCCTGTAACTGATGAGTGTGGAGGAGAGGCAGTTTTCCCAAAAAAGGAAGAGAAATTTCCCAAATGCAAGCTTAGGTGTGGTGGGCCCAGGGCAGCCTCACAGACAAGCGGGAGCCTGCGCAGCCTGGCTGGGCCTCTGGTGTTCCAGCCGTGGGTAGAGTGAGGGGTCTGGGAACCCAGACTGCTGCCTTTCCCCTCTATGTTTGTTTTTCCTCCTGCAGTCCACCCATTATTGTACCAAATTCTGCTACTTCTTTTTGAGCTTTTGGGGACTGATGTAAGGCTAATGTGCTGGCATCTTCAGAACCCAAAGGCCACTGTAGGAGGCTTTCCAGAGAAACACCAAGTCCCGAGGGGAAGCAGGCCCTGAGATTTGGGCAGGGCACACTGCACAGTGAAGTTTTGGGACCCTTGTTTTCATGTTCTCTTCCTTTTCCCTCCTGGAGGCAGGCAAAAAGATGGTCTAACCCTCCTTTGTTTCGAATTATGGTAAAGTACATGTAACAGAATTGACCATTTTAACCAGTTTTAAGGGTACAGTTCTATGGCATTAAGCACATTCATATTGTGCAACCATCACCCCATCCATCTGCAGAATTCCTTTCATCTTGCAAAACTGAAACATTGTCCCTGTTAAACACTAACTCTCCAGTCCCCTTTCCTGCAGCTGCTGGCAGACCCCATTCTACTTTCTGTCTGAATTTGACCTCTCTAGATTCCTCACATAAGTGGGGTGTGCTTTTCTTGGGAGTAGCTGTGGGTTTGACAGTTCTAAAGGATGCAAAGGTCCAGCCAGAGAAGCTACTCTGGGATGTGTGTTCTCGTGTGTGAAGCTGTAAGCTTGGTCTGAACACTTTAGAGGACAGTGAATGCTAACAAGTTAGTTTCTGGCTCCTAGACAGTTTGCTTCCTTTAGAACAGAGTCCCAGAGGTTGTTTTGACCTCAGGACCTTTGCCCACTTTATTCTTGAAAAAATTTAGGCCACAAAACCCTGAGTAGGACACAGATACCCAAGGCCATAGAAGAGTGAGGAGGGGGAACCTCACAGCTCAGCCCTACTGCTTTTAGGACCTGTCTTTGAGGTTCTCTCACTCTTCTCTCATCACATCATTGTGCAGACATTCCCCTGCAGGAGAATCTCCTGAGGGCAGGCTCATGTATCCACAGTTTAAGTAACCACTTCCTGTGATTTTTTAGGAACCACTAATATTTGAGAACCCTTGCTTTAAACTCTGGCTGTGTTTCCCTCTACTTGGAGCTTATCTAGACAGGCCAGTGTGTGTGATTCATTGGTAACCATGGTGGCTGTTGTGTCCATAGCTGTAGGAAAAGGGCTTGCAGTCAAAAGAAGACCCCTCTCGTGGTGAAGCTCACAGCCTGTTGGGACCCATGTGAGCATGTGAAGATGACATACCAAAGCAAAACTGTGATGCACTTGTTAGTCATGTAGTATGTGGTCTGGGGAGTTAGAGATGTCTTCTGGGAGGAAGGACAGGGTCTTGGCCTCCTTCCTGCTTGTCATGGAGGTTGGGGAGGGGCAGTGTGCTCTGCCCAGCACTCTGTGTTGTTGGCTCTTCAGGCACAATCTTTACTGTGGTCCTCACCACAACATGGATTGCACAGATGGAGATACAGAGGCCCCAGGGGTTCGTGGGGTTGTTCAGTTTCTGAGTGACAGAACTATGATTTGTAAACAGGTGAGAAGCCTTCTGGGAGAGTGATGGGGTCTTTTCTCCAGCTGTCCTGTTGTTTGCTGTGTCTAGCAATGGCTGGCTCAGCCCACCTCTAGTGTCCAAGTGCAATGGGGGAATGGCCCAGTGGCACTGACTAAGAGCCAGGCTGCGCTCTCAGCATCTTGCCCACCCCCTGGGTGTATCAGTAGCCACAGACTGACTGGCAGTTCCAGTGATTTCCCTTGTGTCTTCTAGGTCATTGAACTAAACTAATTTCAGACCTGCTAGTCCCTATGCCTAGTTGAGAGACAGAGAAGCTTCCTCAGGCACAGGGAACCCTCATGTTCGAAGGATGGGGTGAGATGGAGAATCAGAGAAGATATTTTACAGATTCTTCTCCTGTTTTTGGATTTACTTTAAAATCTGTCATTTGTCGGGCCGTGCTTTGGCCTTTGTACTTTTTTCCTCATGGTTTCAGCTTCCAGGGGATGGAAGTAGGCCTGTTACGGTAGGTGCTGGGAGCCACAGGAGTGTAGGAAGACTGTTGGTTTGGGAGTCCAGGAAATGTGGGTTTTCATCAAGTTCTGCTGTTTCTAGCTAAATGGCCTTGAGCCAGGCCCTCCTCCCTGCCTGTTTTCCCTGCATAGGAACCTCATAGCATTGCCGGGCCTGCAGTGAGCCTGGGGCAACCTTCCTTTCCTCCACTTCTCCGCTACTCTTCCCCAGTGCTTTGCTTGCTGTGATAATAATGGTAGTTTTAAAAATTAACTTTGAACACAGAAGTGTTTGTTTTCATCCTTACACTAGCCTTTGAGCAAGATGGGGGCTGCCAAAGAGGGAGAGCAGCCTCCACGTCCCTGTGGATGCACTGTGTTCTGTTGAGGTCTCTAGGTGCTTTCATGTAGAGGCTGGGAGACTTCTGCCAAGTGGAATTCTGCACAGAGCCTTAATATGGTTTTATTTTTTATGTTTATTGATTTCTAGAGAGAAAGAGAGCGAGACAGACAGAAACATTGATTCGTTGTTCCACTTATTGATGCATTCTTTGGTTGATTCTTGTTTGTGCCCTGACCAAGGATTGATCCTATAACCTTATTGCTTTGGGACAACTCTCTAACCAACTGAGCTACCTAGCCAGGGCCAATCCAAGTTTTAAAATGGGTATGATCTGGTGCTACTTTGGTTGAGGTTGTAGACTGTTTGCAGTTCCTCTCTTCCCCAGCCCCTCCACAGCCAGAGTGAAGGGTGTGCACTGACGGATGTCCTCCTGGGGCAGGTTGTCCCTGTGCCTACATGGACAAGGCACTGCTTCATGTGTTGACCATTTAACTAACTTATTTTTCCACAATACTTAACTTGTTTTTTGAACCTTTTAAAAGTAGTGAGTGCTTGCCACTTTTGGCTGATGCGTGAACAACAGTCTTTCTAGATAACCTTTGAGGCCAGTGATGTTTAGGAGGAAAAGTGGAGAGTAGCTGAGAGATGGGCAGGGGGCTACTGGCTACTCAGTGGGCCAGGGCCCAGTGTGCTGGCTGTCCAGGTAGGCACATCCTGGGAGTGTTCAGGAGTTGTGGACCAGCAGGGGTGTTTAGAAGGTGAGTCCAGTGTATTAAGGTGTTTGACCCCTGCCCACTTTAGTTTCCTTAGATCTGAGTCCCTCATCCCATCTTTCCTTAATAATGGCAGCTAAAAATACTTTTTGCCTCTTTGGGAGGGATGTTGTAATAATTCATTGCTTAATGACTTAAGTATGTTAAAGATAAACTAGAATCTGTAAGTGTATATTATGCATGCAAGGCCTTCCTTGGCTGGAAGGTGAGGTACTAGTGCAGTCCTTGTGGTGTTTGTGCAGTAGTATCCTGAGAGCAGGGAGTAGATAGCAGGATGAGTGGTGACTCCTAGGAGTGGGAGCCCCTGTGCTCAGCCTGTGGGGTCCCTGCAGGCCTCTTTGGGCCACCTTTAAGTGATTTTGAAATGTTAAAGTGAGTGAGGTATACCATAGATGAGCCCAGGTGGGATGGGGCGTCTTCAGAGCCAACTGACAATGAAGTCCTGTTGTTAGAAGATAGGGGGTCAGTGGTGAAGCTTACAAATGCCACATGCCTTTTTCCCTTAATGTGATGGATGAGACTTCATCTACTAGAATGAACCTAGCAGATGCAGGAGCATTTTCTATGTGTCTCTCTGGGATCGTCAGTGCACATGTTGCTCTCCGCAACCTAGGAGCTGAACTTTTGCTTCCGCTCCCTTTTCACCTAAGTTGGGTAGGAGCTTGGAGACACAGGCTCCACAGTCTTGTTAAGGTGTTTGAGCTTCGTATCTATTGGAAAGTGCACTGTTCTGCCTCTGGTAGCTTTTTCTGGTCATTTACAACTCTGCATGCTGAACCAAGTGATGTTTCCCACATAGGGATCAGTTGGGGGATGGAAGCCACCAATGGTTAGTAATGGGACTGTTTGGGTGATGAACAGAGCAGACTTCTGGGGGTTAGATCAGAGGGGTTTCTGGAGGACCCTGATCTAGACCTTTGTTTTATGGGTAGGGAGACCCAACACAGGAGGTCACAAACTGGCCCATGGGGCCTGAACTGGTAAGTGAGGAGTGAGTAGCTAGGTTCCCTACTTGCCTGGCCCAATCTAGATAGTGGTGGGGAGGGGAGGGCTCCCTGTTTTACATACTGGGGCTGGAGTCTGGGGCAGTACAGGCATTTATTTGTACTTAGGGTGTTAGGATCTTTTACATGGATGGCCTGAACCTTGGAGAGGGAAGAGTTAGAGGTGGGCATACAGGAACAAGTGGCTAAAAGGGGTCAGGTGGAAGGGAACAAGCAAACACCAGCCAGGTGGGGTGGCAAGGCTGGGCTGGAACCATGAATCATTCTCAAGGACCAAGAGAAGACCAAGGTCAGACGTGATCTTCCTTCTTTTGCCCCTTATCCCCAGGACACTTATCTCCACAAGGGCCTCCCTCTGCAGGACAGTGAGTACCTTGAGGCAGGGCCTGGTATTTGCCTGCATAGTTAGGACATTGAATAGTATGTCCAGGTGTGGGAGAAGCTCAGCACATGTTGACTGATAGGATGGTGAGTCAATTGGTCTGCCATTGTCCTTAACTCTGGTGTTTGAGTCTGTTGTAAACATTTTAAGAGGGTCTCCCCCTGAGAATCTGCCTTCTCTGACTTTTACATCACACTGAGAGAACTTGGCAACTTCGGTTTGCTTGGTGAGTACCATTCTTTTCTCACTGGAACTGTCCAGTGTGCTTACCTTTCTTCCCAGTTACATAAGTGGTGAGTCAAACACAGAAAAATAGTAATTACCTGTCTGCCTCTCTGTTCAGTGCCCATGAGCCATAATGAGATACCCCACGTTCTTCTCTCTGTCTTCCCCAGTGTGCCTGCAGCTTCTGAGTGGGGAAGCTGCTACCCACGATTAATGAACAGAGGAGGCTGGCGATGGTTTCACATCTTATCCATTTAGGTGCCATCTGTCCAGCTCTTGGAGTGTGCACAACTCTTTTAGTGATGGAAGGAGGTGATGGGGTGGTTGGAGGAACAGTTCTGTTGGGCTGGTGGAGGGAGTTTTGTGGCCTTTGCTCTGGATAGCAGCAGAGGATGGGCCTCACTGGCACCCTTGTTGGAGATCATCAGAGCTGCGAATGGACTTCTCTGTGGCCTGCAGTCGTGAGTGTTTATGATAATGCACTGGGCGGTTCCCTCCTCACAGAGAGAGAAACGACTTTGGGTATTAGGAAAGTAAATAGCTTAAAATAATGGGTTAGGAAATTAATTAAGTAGCAGCAGGGAAAAACTGTTGAAAAAGGGTCATTTTATGGAAGTTAGCAGCAGAAAACATTTGGGTTGAAAAACAGCCAGGTAACTAGTACTAGTGTGTTCACTGTGTGCATGCAGTCCTCACACACTCACAGACACACATGTCTTGGCAACACGAAGCCAGGCTGCAGAGCCTTCCAGGGGCAAAATCCCTGTACCCTTACTTCTCACATTCCTCTTGCTCCACCACCTACTCAGGACCCCACCCTATGTGCACCCAGCTGTTCCTGCCTGACCAGGTCTTTTGCTTTGGACCTTCTTGGGAAATAGAAAATACTAAGAGTCCAATAAGCCAATCCACTTAAGGTGTTAATTGTGTGTAGGCAACTTACTGTGTTGCTGTCAATGTCTTCTGCCCTCCCTGTACTTCACAAACACTTTTTCAGAAGAATCTTTTCTTTGTCAGGGAAGGGAATGGAATGTTTTTTATGGTGGGAAAGGTCTCTAAACCTAGGGAATGGTTCCACTGGTGGAATCTCAGAGACAATGGTAAGTAAGTGGGGCTAATTATGTAGTAGGTGTGTTAGTTTCCTGTGGCTGCTATAACAAATTGCAACTAACCTGGAGGCTTAAAGCAATACATTTGTTCTCTTACAGTTCTGGAGGTCCGGAGTTCAAAACCAGCATCTCTGAGTTAGGCTAAAGTCAAGGTGCCAGCAGGGCAGGTTCCTTCTGGAGGCTCCAAGGGAGAACCTGGGTCCTTGCCTTTCTCGGGTTTCAGGGGCCGCCTGCCTCAGCTCGTAGCCTCTTGTTCACGTCACTGCAGCCTCTTGCTTCTGTTACCCCATGTCCTCCTCTTCCGTGTCACATCTCTCTCTGTGTCTCTCTTAGGAGGACACTTGCAGTTACATTTCGGGTTCACCCGGATAAGCCAGGACAATCTCCCCATCTCTGGATCTTTACCTTAATCACATCTGCAAAGTCCCTTTTATCAACTAAGGTAACACTTACAGGTTTTGCAAACTGGGAAATGGGAATCTTTGAGTGCCATTTCTCAGCTGACATAGAGGGTGTGACCAGAAGGAGCTAATGTGAAGTGCTGTGGGAACAGAGTAGGGCTAGCAGACTCTTCCTGGAAGTTTCCACAAAAGAGATGATCTGAGCCAGGTCTGAAGGGTAGAGTGGCATTGCCTTACACCAGGCCAGGAGATCAGTGGGAAGGGCCAGGCACCTTCTTGGGAGAAGTGTGACTTCCATGAGACCAGAAGGAGTGGCTATCTCTTCTCTACATCATCGCCCTCTCTGGTACTTCCCTCACTCTCGTTTTGGGCAAGGTTAAATAGTGCTTCTGGCTACTGCTACTGGGCCTGAGATGTGGGCACCAGACACAGGAAAGGCATTACATAGATGAGGGAAAGGAAGAAACTGGAGCCACCAAAGATGGTCCCTGATGGCATAGTCCCACCAGGTGTTGCATGTCCCTCCTTCCACAGCTGTCTGTGTTTTCACAGTATAATCAGTCATGAAATGTCAGCGTAGGAAAGGACCTGAGAGGACTGGCCCCTCATGCTGATTAGGGCGATAGAGAAGTGGTTTAGCACCAGTTATGCAGCATGGAGCCTGGCATCACAGAGCTCTGACGCCGCTCCAACTTGAGTCATCTTGTTGAGACAAGCCCCACAAAGTGAAAGGTGTTGTACTAGCAAGGCCCAGCATCCTTTTTCTAGTGGCCCCCAGGGAGGTGAGGGAGGAAAGAGTCTCTGCGCTGTCCTTGAGGAGTCTGTGTTTACTTCTAACAAGGGTGGTGTTGCTTACTAAGCTGTGGGACACTTGGGTGCGTGAATAGGACAGTGCAGGTAGAGGAGGACAGAGACTCCTTGAAAGCCACGGAGGCTTTGAAGGACTTTGTATAGTCCCAAGTATGACCCACCTCTAGCCATGTGGGAGCACCCTTGTCCTGGAGCAGAGGAGAAGGGTGTTTGAAGCATTATTCTGAGGCCGGATTCCAGCCCAGCTTTCTGTCCCTCCTCAGGTAACTTTCCTCTTGGGCTTCCTGGATGGAGGGTGGTGGGCAGACTGCTCCTCAAAGTCTAATATTGGCATAAGTGATTCATTATCCTTCCTCTCAACCCATTGAGGGGGGTTGTACCTGTCTCCCTGTCAACCAGTGAGAATATGGTGACCCAACAGTGCTTTGAGGTGCTCATGCTTCAGCAAGAAGTCAGTATGTGAGGATGCTTATTAGTGACATCAGGCTGTCTGTCTAAGGGTGTGGTGGCTGTATCCAGGGCAGAAGCCTGAGGCTCACTTCCTCCAGGTAGCCATGCACATTGTTTGGAACCAGCTTGCCTGTGTGATAATGTAGAGGTAAAAAGAAACCATGCACCAATTACAAGTGCTAGCTGCTCTCACTAGGCTCACATTTAATCTTTAAAATGGCCTTCTGGGGAGAGCTGTAACTTGCCTAAGGATAAGGTTTTTTTCCTTGTAGAGCTGGGGTACTTGCATGGACTCATGGGTCAAAGAATTGGAGGGTAGAGCTGCTCTGGCTCAGTTCCCAGACATCCCTACCGGCTCAAGGATTCTGGAGCTTTGAATGGTTAATGTTTGAAGAGCTCTCGTATGGCAGGGCAAACCGTTGCAGAAGTCTTTACCCCTTTGTGGTGTGATTTGTGCTAAATCTGCTGGATTGCTGACACCTGTTGAGTGCCACAGCATACCCAGCTGGCACAGAGAAGTGACAAGGGGCAATTAAAGGGCTAGGGTGCCTCTTTTCCTCATTCCAGTGGGGTGGGATGGGGTGAGGTTTCATTGACACCTGGGTGTGGAGGACATGCCCAGCCCAACATCCAGTGCATTCACAGGAGCAGGCCCAGTCAGTACCATCACACATTCTGGTCCCAGTGACATAGGGGGCTGTCCTGGATGTCTCATAAGGGACCAGGGGCACAGTCAATACTGTAGTGTTGGCAAGGTCCTCAGAAGCATCCGTTAGTTTAGCCCTCAGCTTTGACAGTTGAAACAGACCCAGAGGGGAGGAGAGGCCTCCACAGGCACCTACCAGTAACTTTCAGAGACACCTGTCCACTCCAGGCTGTGCTTCTCACTCCTTAGAGTGGGGTTGTGTGAATAGGGCAGTGTCCTTTCTTAATGAGCTGAAAGTGCCTGAGAAACAGACACACGTTCGTGTTTTCTGTACCAGCAGACCCTCCTGTCTGTAGTAGGCACTTGTAACTGTGGGTGTCCAGGGTCGCAGTGGTTGCAGCACCACACAGCTCATCCTTATCCAGGGCCCTCTTCACTGTGCCGCATAGCTCAGCCTTCCTCCCTGCCCACCTGCCTTGAAAGGTGGAAGCTGCTGGGGCTCTCTTCACACCCTTGGGAGAGCTGAGGGTGTGGAGAGTGGGAGGACAGCACAATGCAATGCATGTTGGTGGCCATGGACTGCGATATGAGAGTGGCTGCGTCTGTGTCAAGAGAATGCATCAGGTTTCTTTTCTTTGGGGGCCTCCTTTCCAAGAGAAGAGGAGAACATAATTCATGCTATATGAGAAAAAGTTAAGAAGACAGTCAGCCCCGACCCAGGTGTACCTGGGCATGGTTGCTACGTAAACATTAACATTTGGGAGTGTGAAGTGCAGTCAGAGTATCATTGTAAACAGGGTTATACTATTTCATGGCGGTGCTGTGGCAGGTTATACTGGACGAGGGCAGGTACTGGGGCTGAGCTTTAGATGAGAGCCCTTAGTAGGAAACAACCCAAACACCTCACCAACCCTTACCTTACTAGGTCATGTCTGGCACATGTGTCCCCTCTTTCTGTCCATTCCCTCTCCTGTCTTGTGCACCTCTCCCCCTCCCCCTCCCTCCCTCTTCTTCCCTCTCCTCACTCTTCCTCTTCTCCCCTTCTTATTTTGAATTGCCCATTTTATCTCATTGCTCACTTCTAACATTCTCTAAGGCATTGTCTCTCCTTCCTCCAAACAAAGGCAGTGTTACAATGCAAAGTGTAGCAAACACAGAGTCACTATTTTCAAATAAACTTACTTCATCCATGTAGACAGACTCAACTTGCTCTGCTTCATATCCTGAGACTTGTTATAACAGTGTGGAAAGCTTGTATTACTTGATCAGGAAAAGAGTAACTGCTGTGAGTCTGTGTCAGATACACACTGTTATTTATTCTATACAAACAACAGCCCTGTCCTTGAGGTTTGGGTTTTAGAAAGGTACACATCTGTAATCCTTTGTCTTCTCTTTCTTTTTACTGTGGTAGGAATGGGGTAGGGAAGGCCAGGATATGATTGGTGGGAATTTTTGAAGGTGCCCCGATGCTCCTTTCTTTCTCTTTATTTGCTTCCCTTGGCCCACTGGACCAGGCCACGGCTGTTGCTGAAGTCAGCCCAAGTCCGACCTTCGTTAAGCAGGAAAAGAGGAGTGAAGGTTTCCTCTGAGGGTCACTCAGCATTTTCACTGGTGTTTTTTTCCTGCATAGGCCCTGTAGGGAAAGACACAAGCTCACGCAAGTGGTGGTGATGGACATTGAGATGTCTTCTTGTATGAGAACCTACATCCTGTGCTGTGGACCCCTGTGCGTGCACCGAGAGCAGTGTTTGGGGAGGGCTGTCACTGCTGCCTGGGGAAAAGGAAGGCCCAGATATCTGCAGAAAGGGATGGATGTGAAAACATGTATCTGTTCTCTTTGCTCATTCATAAATAGTTATTTGTGCGGTCACAGGTGTTTGTTCTCCAGGATGCCGTGAGGGTGGCCTGTGCAGTGATTTGAAGGGTTAGAAGTGGGGAGAAGTCTGCTATATAGATCCTCTGGTTTAGTAGTATATATGAACATGTTAGCCTGGTAGCAGTTTTGGTCATGCTGGTTTCCTCCATATATTATTAGCCTTATCCTGTCTGGAAAAAAAAAGTGTTTGTGTAATTTTAGGACGCATTCAGTTATTTGGTTTAAATTTTATAATAAACCCCCAAGTCAAGTTTCCAAACTGTAACAACCTTAGAAATGATCTTTTCATAACTGCTTCGGGCAACATATAAACTTTCCTCCACCAAATGCCCTATTTGAGGTTGTTGAATTAGAGGAACGGTTCTTTATTTCTAATGGTCTTACCCATGAAGAAAATAATACATGAACACATCCTTAAGAGAAGTAGCACCCAGAACTAACAACTGTTTACCTGAGGGCCCGGGAGGTCAGTCTCTCTGACCTGTGGAAGTTATTTTATATTCTCATTGGTGTGACAGTTGGGCAATGTTTTGGAGGGTTATGTAATATGTATCCATTTCTTTTCCTCAGTATTTACTTTGGGCTCTTACTATGGGCCCCGACATACACAAAGGCTGAAAATGGGTCCCGTGGGAATTTTAAAAGCATTGTTGGGGCTTTTCTCCCTAAAGTAATATATGCATGTATTTTATAGGCAAATAATGTAACCAGGGGCTTGTAATGCGAGTCCACTACCCTACCCCCTTCTTCCTTACTCCTGAGCCTGTTCCCAGAAGTATAGCTAGAGAATTCTAATACTTACCTCTGTGTTCGTAAGTCACATGTTTATACTGTTACTTCTTGAGTTTCTTTTTTTCTTTTTCTTTTTTAGATTTTATTTATTTATTTTTAGAGAGGGGAAGGGAGGCAGAAGGAGAGAGAGACAGAAACATCAATGTGTGGTTGCCTCTCATGTGGTCCCCACTGGGGACCTGGCCTGCAGCCCAGGCCTGTGCCCTGACTGGGAATCGAACCTGCGATGCTTTGGTTCGCAGCCCGCACTCAATCCACTGAGCTACGCCAGCCAGGGCACTTCTTGAGTTTTTGAAGATAGGAATTAGTTCTTTCATCTGTGTGGTTTTCCACACACAACTCACACCTTCATATGTGCAAACACGTATGTATTCTTGCATCTTTCCTCAACCTTTCTCTACCTACCAATATACTTAAATATTAGGGTTGAATCAATGTCAAAATGACTATATGTTTAAATTACTATGTGTAGAAAGTGTACATTCAAGTCATGTAGGAAAGTAGGATTATATTTCTTTCCACATTTAGTTTCTCTTGCAGTTAATAATCACTTCCCCCCACTTTCATTGTTTGCTTGTTTAACCTTAGTTGAACTCTTAACTTTTTGACAGAATTATAAAACTCCTCTTAGTGTGGGCAAGTACCTAGTACAATGATTCTTTTTTTCAAGGTAACATTCTCGTGGAGCCTTCTAATCCTCTTGTTCCCTTTGGACTGACTCTTCTCCAGGTCTGCTGCAGAGCTCTTGACCTGGGTTTTGCTTCCCATCTGGAAGTTCCATTTCTTTCTCTCCTGGGCGTCTAGATTGACCTCTTTGTTTGTTTGTTTACTTCTCCATTTGGTGAAGCCCCTTGACAAAGGCACATGGGAAAAACAAATTTTGAAAGCTTGTATGTCTGAAAATGCCTTTCTTACCCATATTCTTGACTGGTAGCTGGACTGGTTATAGAATGTTAGATAGGAAATAATTTTCCTTGGCAATTTAAAGGCATTTTTCTTTGTCTTTAACTCCCACCATCACTGTTCAGAAGTTCATATACAAAGGCTCTGATTCCTGATTTTTTGTAAATAAATGGAATTTTCTTTCTGAAAACTTTTAGGAGCTTCTTGAATTGAGTTTTAAAGTTTCATGAAGATATGCCTTGGCATGGGTCTACATTTTTACATTGAGCTAGAAGCCCGTGTATGTACTAGTGTGGAAAGTTCTGTCCTTGTGGTCCAGAAAGTTTTCTTGTATTTTTTCCCTCTGGTAATTTCCTTTGCTTCATTTTCCTAGAATTTCTGTTATTTGGCTGTCAGTTCTTTTGGACAGAGTCTGTAAATTTTATTATCTTTTTTGCATCTCTTTATCATGCCTGAGATTTCATTAACCTTGTATTAAGCCCTTTGTTTCTTATTCCAGCTACCATATTTTAATATTTTTATTCTGATTCTTATGCCAGTGGTTATATTTTTAGAGCTCAGATTTTGTGCCCCTTTTTATCTTTTTATAGCATCTTATTCATGTTTCATGAATGCAATACTTTTTCTTTTAATTTCAGTTATTTTGAAGTTTTATTATCTCTGGTCTGATTTGCTCTCTTCTTAGTTCCCTTTCTGCTTAATTTGGTCTTGGGCTTTCTAAAATGAGTGATGACCCTTAGCTGAGAGCTTGTATTTAAGAAGGAGACTGCAGGGTATATATGGGTGTTTTGACTGGTTGGCCTTACTTTAGAAGGACAGACAGGGAGCTGGTGACTTTGGGGAGACCTTCAAATGTATCTAAGTACAAAACCTCTCATATCTAGGCTATGAGGAAAGCCAGTTAGTGGTCTTTTCTGTTGGGCTTCTTAGTTTCCCCAGACAAGGTCCTCTCATCTCCAGTCCAGGGAGATGTATGAGCAACAAAAGGACTTAGAGTTGGGGGGGTGGACCTCAACTCTCAGGGTGCATACTTCCACTAAGCTTCCACCCTTTCTCCCCACAGCAGTGCCTGCTGCCGCCTAGTCCAGGTCCTTTCTAGAGACCCACCCACTGTGGTTGCTGTTGGTAGGAGCTGGGCTCCTGGGATTTGGGGCTCCTTTCACAGGTGCTGACTCCTTCTTCTTCTTCTTCTTCTTTTTTTTTTTTACTTTGCTCTCCTTTATTTATTTTTTTAATTTTAATTTTTTTTTTTTTTTTTTTTTTAGTTTTTATTTTCTGACTCGTTCTTCTGTCGGCCTCCCTGGTAGTCAGAGAGGCCTGGAGCCTCCAGGCCTTAATCTTTCTAGAGTTCCAGGACAGTGCCGGCCTGTTTCCTCCTGGTTCCCTCCGGAGGCTTTCTCTGCTCTGCTTAGTCACTTTCCATGCACACAGCCACTTCCTACATTCCAAAATTTAATTAATATTCCCATATCTGCTGCTCTTTCTTCTCTAGTTTTTTGTCCTTTGGAATTTATATCTTTTAAGAATTTCTTTGTGGTCATTTTTATTAGGATTCTAGCAGGGATTTGAACATACTCAGCCATGTTTACCTGGCGGTCCCACTGTTGCATTTCATGACTTGGTGTGCACGCTGAGGGCACATGCTGGTTGGTGTCCAGGGTGGTTATCTCCTTCCTGCCTCCCCACCCCTGTTTCTGTGCTATTGTTATTTTCTGTCCTCATTCTGTCCTGTGTGGATCATGTTCCTCTGGGTCCCTATAGCTTCTTGTGTGTGTGTGTGTGTGTGTGTGTGTGTGTGTGTGTGTGTGTGTGGTGCTGGGGTGTGTATATGTCTGAGAGGGAATGCAAGTGTGCCAGCCAGGTGATGTGTATATTTTTAGCTTCTGAATTAACCATATTGTCTACACCTTTTATTGAGGAAGAGATACTTTCATAAATAATTGAAATTATGGATTCTTCTGGTTTGAACCAAAGGGTTAATGATGACTGCTGTTCCAAAAAAGTTAGAGAGAGACTGTTTATCTAATCTCCTCTGGTGAATGAGGCCCTTTACTGATGGGGCCCAGCCATCTCTTACACCAACAATAAGACCCTTGTTGTCATGGACCAGTCAGGCTCTGCAACTGATATTCTGGCTGCCTTGAGAAATGCCATCAGGGAGATCTATGGCTTGGGCCTGTCCTTATCCCAGGGCCACATAGACAAGCTCACATAGTGCTGTTATATTTTCCTTTTTCCCACATTAAATGTTTTCCTGATGACTCTCTTCTGGGGACCTTTGGAAATCATGGGAGAGGCTGAATTCATTCATTCACTTGTTGTTTGGTTGTTTGCTGGCTGTGTGCCATGGGCAGGCTGGTAGCTGGAAAAATAAAGACGAGAAAGGGTCCTTGCCCTCCAGGATCTAACATTCTATAGTCAGGAAAACAGAGGGGTCAGCCATCATGGGGTACATAAGTGCTGAGGGGGGTAGAAGAGAGAGAGAGAAAGAAACACACACATACACACAACCACTACTCAGCCACAGGAACCAGGCTGGTGAACTCTGGGGCTTCCTGGGAGAAGCAAATTGGGGATAATCTGGAGATAGAGAGGGAGGTGCTTCTAAGTAGAGGGAGTGTCTGACACTGAAGGTGGGACCAGCCAAAGCACCCAGGTGGTGGGAAAAGCTGGGGCTAAAGAAATAGTGGTTTCTCGCCCCTACTGCCAGAAATGAAGTACGTATATTCATGGTGAAAACTTTGGGAAATGAAAACATGCAGACAACAAAGTTGCCCATATATTACCCAAAGATAAAAATCTATTGATATTATGGTTGTTGTATACTGATCTCTTGGGGTGTTGTATACTTACCTGAGGCCTAAAATTAAGAATTTAAAAAAAAAACTGTCATCTTTAATAGAACTGTTCTAACAGTTCTCATGTCACCGACAGATGTATAGTCTTTAATAGCTACATACTCTTCCATCAAATGGCTGTTTGTTCTAGTGCTTACTGTTGGATGTTAATGTTGGGTTCAAGTTTTTTCTTTTTATATAATTCTTCAGCACAGACTCCCAGAGTGTGGTCCAGAGTGTGTACATTTTGGAGGCAGTTGATAATTGTTGCCAGATCGTGTTCCGGAAACGCTGCACTCCGTCAGCAGTGGGAAGCCGTCTAAGGTCACTCACTTTCTCATCCATTTTCCTCATCTCCAGGTCCTACATCCTGGTTTGTGTAGCTGTTTTGGAGATTGTAGAAGGATGCTTCTTGAATGAGGTACCCCACAGAGGTTTAAGAGTGTATTTGTGGTTTTAAAGAACTGAGGTAGCCTCACTCATTGGAAGCTTGCAGATAATTGAAAATGTGTATTTTAGATTGCATTTGATCCTTCCATCGTTGACCAGAATCTGTACAAAGGAAGCTGGGGTGACTGGCACCTCACCCCCCACCGTGACCCCTTCTTCTGAGAGTTGGGTGGGCTGTTGAGGACACCCTATGGAGGGGGGTGGGAAGTAGGGTGCTGCACCCAATGTCCTGCACCCAGTGTCCTGCCCTAACTCAGTGCCACCTAATGCTGCTGTGAGGTGGTGACATTTGTGCAGCTAGTATAAATGCTGAAACTGACCAGACAGCTGTAGCAGAGAGAGTGGAGTAGCCTGCAGGGATCTCAGCTCTCACTCAGCTCCTCTCTCCTCTTCCCTGGAGTCTAATCCTGCCCCTGCCACACTCCAGGCCCCTTGCTCCTGAACCCCATGCATTTGGCCTTTCAGCACTGGGATTGAAACACAGTCATTTCTGGCCCCAGAAGGTCCCTGCTCACTTAATTCCCATGTCTCTAAAAATATCTGAACCACTTCCTGTCCAGTCTCTTCCCTATAGAATGTCATTCTCCCCATACCCCTCAATTTAGGGGAAGAAATAAGATCTCCCTCTCATTGCTCTCTCCAAGGCTCAGGATGGAATAAATAAGAAATGCTGAGTTTCCACAGTTAAAAGGGGGAAACTGCCTTTTTTCCATCTGGAGGACTGCCATTGCACCTAGATCCAGGTGTACACTGGAGGGTCCTGCCTCCTGCTCCAAGATGGGATTCAAAGAGGAAGAAAGAGGGGGGCAAGTGTGCGGACCCCTTTCATCCTTCTGTGTGTTGGGTGGCAGGAAGCCTGCAGTGAGTCTTGGTGTGGGAGTGAGGTTGGGCTCTTGGGCCCCTGGCTGTGAGCCTGCCTGTTCAGCACAGACCAAAAAGGAGACTGTGGGAAGTCTCCAGCCTCCAAGCAGCTGGAGGCTTCCAGAGCTTTCTCAGGCATTCCTGCATTGGGACAGGGCCTTAGACCCCTGCCCTGCCCCACTCCCAATTCTTGGATGCTTGCCTAATTGAGGCTTTATTTATGTCCACATTTTCCCAGCTCTGTATAAAAACACAGGCAAGTGGGTGAGGCCTACAGATATTCTTAGAGTATGGGGGTGGGGTAAAGGGGTGGCTGGGAGGGGAGGAATACTCAAGGGTCTGCTTCCTTCTTTCAAGAGAGCTGTAGAAGGGAGGAGCAGGGAGAGGGAGCTAGGACAGAGCAGCTGCCAAGGAGAGTAGCGGTGGGAAGAATTCCGCCCCGCCTTCAAACCCAAAAATAGCCATATCAAAGGCATAAGCTTTGCAAATGGGGAACCAGCTGAAAACTGTTTGCTCCTCCTCCTCCCTCTTCCATTCAGGCCCCTTCTTTCTAACCCCTTTCCCAGTCACAGAAGGAATGGCTCACCCAGTACTATGCCCTCCCTGGTTCCGGCAGACAACTCCCAGTGTAACCGAGTCCCATCTGAGTGCACTGACAAGGCACCATGTCCTTAATGGGAAAAGCCATCCCTTTATTTGCTCTTCTTGTAACTTTAAATTTTCCTATTTAGATTTGTTAAAGTGTTGCAAACCTTTAGCTAAAATGTAGACAATAAAAAATATATAAAGATTGGTTTGGATCTTGAAACTAAGGATAGCACTTATATGCAAGAGAGCAGATGCCATGAAAACAGCTGCTTTTTCCAATTATAAAATTAACATATTTATTGTACCAATTTTGTAAAATCAGGGAAGTCCAAAGATGAAAAGATAAACCAATTATCCACAGAAATCCTCTGATGTGAACGTTGTGGAGTTTAAATGATGACAGCCCTTTTTTGTTTTACTGGTTTAGAGTTAGTCCCAAAGGAGAACTCCTTCCAGGCACCACACCTCTGAGATCAGCCTATCATGGTCGACAGTCAGCAAGGGGTGTTCAGGAATGGGCCAGCCTTCTGGAGGGGCTGTGTGTCTGCTCCCCTGGGGGTGGAGCTGACTCTTAGAAGCTGTTTTAGTTCATTTGGGCTTGTATAAGTTCCATAGACTAAGTTTCTTATAAATAGTAGCAATTTATTTTCATAGCCCTGGAGTCTAGAAGTACCAGATCAGATGTAACATGTTCAAGTTCTGGGGAGGGTCCTCTTCCAGGTTGCAGATGGCCAATTCCTATGCTCACAAAGCAGAAAGCAGAGGATGCAAGCTCTCTTCTCTCCTGGCTCCTAGAAGGGCACTAATCTCATTCATAAGGGCTACTCCCTCATGACCTCATCTAATCCTAGTCACCTCCTAGAGACCAACCTCCTAATACCAGAGTAGGGTTTCAACACAGGAATTTGGGGGAGGGACAATCATTCAGAAAATGAGAGGCCTTTGGTGACTCTGGTCAGGTTTCACCTCTGCATGGCAGCAGTCCTGGGCAGAGGATTGCATAAATGGACACAAGTGGAGGGTGGTGACGAATCACTCTGGGAACCCACAGCTCACCAGTCCAAAGGGATTCTGACTTGAGATCCAGGTTACTTAGAGTGCTTCGCTGTCCCTCCCAAATGCCCCAGGTAAATCTGTCTAGAATTGGAGTCCAGTGTGCACACACTGTCATTAGAAAGACAACACAACCACTTGGGCAGTCCAAATGCATAGGTCACTTCAAGTGGGGCTTTTCCCCACTATGGAACTAGTCAAAATGGAACTGAATTGAATGAGTCTCTCCTCAAGAAATCTGTAGGAAATAGTGCTGGGGAAGATGTAGCTGCCTCTTCTCTGAGCTACACCTTTGCCTCCGGACTTCTCTGGAGCCAACAGCCACCCAACCTAGGGCCCAGGGTGGCAGGTTTAGCCGACTACCCTGGGCTCCAGCAGTTTGCAGGTGGCTCCGCCAAGGCACCGGTAGATGTGGCCTCGGCAGCAGAGGAGCCACTGCCAGCGTCTGTAAGTGGTTCATTGTGGGCATGGGGTTTGGCTTCCTGTCTGTGACCCCCCACACAGGGGTCATGCTTGACCCACTGGTGGATGTCTTTGTGCACTGGAGTAAGCTGCACATGGAAGGCTTCTGGAGCCTGAAGGAGGGTGAGGCAGTAGAGTTCACCTTTAAGTAGTACACCAAGGGCCTGGAATCTATTCAAGTCACCAGCCCTGGTAGGGTGTTCTGTATTGGAAGTGAGAGACAAACAAAAGGGAAGAACGTGCATAAGCATAGATCAAAAGGATACAGGTGTTACAACTGTGGAGGTCTAGACTATCATGCTGAGGAATGCAAGCTGCCACCCCAGCCCAAGAAGTGTCACTTCTGCCAGAGCATTAGCCATATGGTACCCTCATGTCCATTGAAGGCCCAATAGACCCCCAGCTCACAGGGAAAGCCAGCCTACTTTTGGGATGAAGAAGAAGAGATCCATGGCCCTGCCCTGCTCCCAGATGCCCAGAATTGAGCTACAGTGTGTCAGAGCCTATCCTTTTGTGATCAGGAAGTTTCAAGGAGCAGGCATCAATCAGCAGAATGGAGAAAGTGGGGACAGGGTGGGTAAGGGGCAGCTGGCACTGCCATGTATCTCAGGCTGGGTTCTACAGCCTCAACCCCTCTTTCTTCTTGGTTGGGAGGAGAGGGGAGGCAAAGGAACTCCAACCACATTCTATCCAAATGTATGTGAGGGCTTGGGGGAAATCCCTCTGTGTGTGCTTTATTTGAGTCTCCAGCTTTTGAAAGTGATCTGGATAGGGAAGTTTTCTTTTTAAAGAAGGATATGTAATGATAATATTTCCCTTGCCGGAGTGAAAGATTAACATGAAATCAGATTGATGAACCCAGCCCACAAACAATTACATTCTGTGGGAGGGAATCTCTCAGGGGTATAGCAGGGTTTTTCATTATCCCCCACTCTTTGGATAGGGTGCTGAGAATTGCCGTAAGCAATGGGTTATAACTGTAGGCAAAGGGGATGGTTGGGGAACAGCTGTAGACCTGCTGCCCATAAGCTCACCCCCACCCCATCTCTGGGCCAATGCAATTTTATTTGGTACATTGGATAACTGCACTTAGGGTCCCACTTTCTTCAGGATGCCAACTGCACTAGTTGTGTGCAAATGACATATCTTGTGCATTTTAACTTCTTTTAAAAGATTTTATTTATTCATTTTTAGAAAGAGGGGAAAAGAAGGAGAGAAATATCAATGTGTGGTTGCCTCTCCCGCGACCCATACTGGGGACCTGGCCTGCAACCCAGGCATGTGCCCTGACTGGTAACCAAACCAGCTACCCTTTGGTTCGCAGCCCGTGCTCAATCCACTGAGCCACACCAGCCAGGGCTTAACTTTTTTTTTGTAACATAAATATCCTGGTTTAGTATTTTTGTGTATTTTAATCTAAAGCCCTCATTCCTGCACTGTGTTCTCAGGTACATGAGCAATCTCAAGGGTAAGCGGGCAGCAGCTCCAGGTCTGCACAGCAGGAATACTTTTGTTGTTTTTATCATCAGGGAGAACAACCATTTGGAGAGTATAGCCTATTGAACTACCTCCTTTTTGCCAATTAGAGCTGGGTTTTCTGCCATGGTGCCTTCTTGAAACTGTTCCATCTTCAGTGTCTCATGGAAGACTAGATTTTAACTGGATGGCCCCATTGCTTCTACTGGAAGATTGCAAATTGGTCTGAACCAGGAATAAGTGGTTGGTGCAGAGGTTAGGAGAGGCGGGGCTAGGTGAAAGGCACAGAAGGGAAGCTAAGATCAGGTGAGGGTTGCCTGTATATGTTCAACCAAGGATTCCTGTTCCAGACCTCTAGTTCCAGGGTTTGGGACTCATATTACACACCAGATCCATCCCTTACTAGTTTGGGCTAGGCTTACCATGCATAACAGGAGGTGTGTGTGTGCATGTTAAAAACAAAAACAGGTTAATAAAGATAGGTTTTAAAAACAATACCTCTGTACCCACTTTGAGCTGTCCAGGGATGGATATATGAAGCAATGACTAAATTCCTCAACTTTTAAAAATTCTTTGCTTTTCCTCTTGGTCTCCAGAGAGACCATAAGTGATGGCGTCTTTGTGACGCCCAGAGCCAGTGTCCTGTCCTGCTGCAGCAATGACTAGTGTCATAGTAGCTGAAGGAGAAAAGCAGGTTTCATTTACATATTGTGAGATCACCAAAAACCTACCTGACTGTGTTGAAACGGGACAAATGCAATAGAATGCATTGGGTTATGTGTGTCTGATTCTGGGTTCTTGTCTCCTGCAATTGCTCCCCTCTCTAGTTAATGTATTTGTGTGGGCTTTGTAGTACCACACAGTAGCTGATTTTGGTGATTGCAAAGTGGCCTAGTTTATGTAAATGTGTTGTCTTTCTCCATGTTCTTTTGAGGTTTTATTGTTTACAGACTTCTTTTTGTATTGAGAAAAATAGCCAAAGCATCTTTGACAAAAGGTTCTGTACCAGGCAAAAAGGATCTGAAACATAAGCTTGGGACCCCTCTGGAAGTGGGGGTCTTGAATCATCCTTTCTTTTGTTTCCTCTTCCCCTCTTTTCTATTTTGGACCAGATCTTCTGCCCTAAAAACTTGACTCCTACCCTGTCTCCTCTTTTATCTGTACCCCCCACAAAAGCCCCCATACCCGCACACACATACATTAAATGTATGAGTGTCACACCATCTCTTAAATGATTTGTGAAAAAATTCTGAAGAAGCTAAAAATATTCCATCCCTTTTTCTCAATACCCTGAGTCCAGACCTTTCCATGATAGGTGATTCAGGCCAAACACTCAGATTGCTGTGTTTTAATCTCTAATCCTAGGGTAGAGGAGCGATGAGTGGGCCTTTCATTTGAAAGTGGGGTTGGGAGACCAAGAAAGGAAAGATGAATGTATATCCAAGTCACTCAGGAACTTTTATGCAGGTGCAAAAATCTTAGGTCAAAGCCACAAGATTATTTAATAGGAGGTGGACAAATGTAACTCATGTTTACTTCTAGAAACCAAAACTTTGTGTGAAATTTTGAATTTATGGGGCGGGAGCAAGGGAGGGTAGAAAAGCATGTACTTGTCTGTTCTTTCCTCGATTCCTTCTTATTTCTGAACTACAAGAGACTGAGCCCCCTTGGGCTTTGGTGACCTCCATTACCGGGGACTGTTTATTTGGTGGTTGGTTTTGCTGTGCTGGGTACTTCCACTTGCTATCTATCATTTTGTAAAACACATGCTGACGTTTTCCTTCTACTCATTTCCCTGGGAAAATAAAATGGAAGAATAAAGGCTTCTTTGTCCTGGGGGTGGGGGGAAGAAATCTGTAGAAAATAATGGATTGAGGCGTGTGGATTTGAATTTCAGTTCTGCCACCTGCTAGCTGACATTGAACACTTTTTGTAACCTTTCCAAACTTCAGTTTCCCCATCTGTGGAATGGAGAGAGTAACTCCAGCTTTTTAGGGTGACTGTGAACATTGAACGAGCACTCAGGGGAGCTACCTTTCCTGTCTTCCCTGCCACCCTTCTGTGTCATTGAGGGATTCATCTCAGGCTCTAGGGAGTGGGGAGGGGAACTTGTGGCCACTTCCTGCTCGTCTCCTGCTCACTGTGGCTCTTCAAGCAGTGAAGGCATGCTCTGCCAGGAAGGCAGGCCCTTCCTCTCAGGTGCAGGAGTGCTTGCTAGCTGCTTAACAAACAGAGCTTAACATTTTAGTAGTATTATATCCAGGTTAAAAAAAAAAAAACAAAACAATGTGTTTCTCATGTTCTGTAAAAGAAAAAAACTTCAGAAACATTTTGACAGTAGTGTAGAAAACAGCAAGGACTCCAATTGTACTTATATTTTCCTGTTTGGGGGAATTATTTCTTGAGGGTAGACTTCTAGAACTAAACTTAAGAGGACAAAGAATGTTGATGCTTAGGGATTTTGTTACAAGTTTGTAAACTGCTCAGAGGTAGTGGCAGTGTGAGTTTCTCTGGAGGGGCCTGTCCAGGCCACCAACTCCCATAGCTGTGCCTGGAAGGCCTGTGGCTATGTCTCTCCCCTACCGACCCCCTAGGCAAGGCATGGTCTACCTGTGCTTTGTGTGGTAGTCCTAGGAAGACAGGCCTGTAAAGGAAGGAACTTCTGGTTGGGGACAATTATCTGAGAGGTATTTCCAGGTTTCGCCTCCCTATTCTTAAGGGCTGTTGCTGTTCAATGTAGCCATTTAGTCAAGGCCAGGCCTTGGAGTAGGAAGGTGATGTCCATCAACTCTGCTGAGCTCACCAGGGCCCCCCTCTGTTTTTTGGCCTTCACGAGTTCCTGCCTTCTGTTCTGTGAGACATTACAAGAGACCCCAAAGAAATAAACCTCTGATGCTTCCCGCTGCCAGGCCCTAAAATGCCTGGGCCTCCAGAGGCAACTATGTCCCTTTGCCTCTTTTCCATGTCTTTTTGATGGGGCCAGTGAGTGGCCCAGGGCTGAGGCCTCACATGTCAGCCCTGTGGGGAGGAGGAAGGGCACATAGAGAAGGTGGAGTGCTTCCACGCATCACTCACTCTTCTATCTACTGGGAATAGCCTGCACCCCCCCCCCACACACACACACACAGGGTTCCGAGGAGTTAAGGAGAAAACTGGATTGAGTGCCCCACGTGCTGGGTGCATATACCTGTTTGTTACCCAGGTTGCACCTGCTGGTGGCTCACCTATCCTCCTTGTCTCTTGCATTTCCAACCCGACTAATGGGTGCCTATTGCTGGGTACTGTTACACACCCAAGTCTCTGTGAGAAGCTTCTCTAGGGTTGTTCGGGCCTGCTGGGCAGCACAGAAGCAGACGTTCTGTGCTATTTGTTCTGGGCTGACCTCTAGAAAAACATTTGGATGGGATTCATTATCCTGCCCTTGTCCCACCAAACCCCGTGTCTTCTGGGGCTTGACCTCAGTTATTTATCCCTCTTGTAACCATTCTGTCTAGCATGTATCTACCCCTAGAGCTAATACTGTACAGCTAGCAGCATGTATCCATAATGCATGCTTGGATGTCTGTGGCTGGGAGTGTGTCCACCTCTAGGTATAGCCAGCCTCTCATGTTCAGTTTCCTTATAGGCCATCATGTTCAGTTCTTTCTGTGGGGTGCCTCCTATCTCCTTGTCTTACCCATACTGTTTAATCTGTTCCCTCCACCCCCCCTGAGGTCTTGTCTCCTTTGAGGCAGGTGGTGTGGTAGAGCAAATACTGGGCTGAGAATCAGAAGTCCTGGTTATTACTCCAGGCAGCTATTGAGTCACTTCTACTTCATGACACTTTGGTGAAAGTCTAGAGTGAAAGTTTTGGCAAAGTATAGAGCTAAGAAGTCCTCACTGCCTCCTCTGGTCCAGTGAGCTTCCCATACAGAGGAACCTGGCACAGTGGCCTGGCCTCTTGGGAGCCCTGTGCTCCCCATCCCTGCTGCTGGAGGGAAGCTTAGACTGGGTGCATTCTTCTGACCCCAGGCCAGCAGCAGTGGTGTTGTCGGTATCCAGTTGTCCTGGCTGTTTTGGAAGTGGAGGCCTTTCTGAAGCTTAACCAGCTCACCTTGTATTTTAATCCAACTGTCTGTCCTTCCCTTTTTTCATGGGAATAGTTGATGCTCATGACCCAAACAAAACAATCTGTTTTTGCTGGAGACAAAGGCTCTAGCTGTTGAAACCCTGCCCCTTCCTGGCCCCTGCTTTATTTCTTAAGTAATTTCCAGTGGGCCATCAGCATTGGTGCTGGTTCCTTCCTGATATAATCCCTGTTGGTGAAGGAGCATCTCCCTCCCTTATCTTCTGTATTGGGATATCACGGAAGTGAAAAGAATATTGAAAAAGATGGAAGCATAATTTTCTGTGAGAAAACAGATTGATTTCAAATATGCTCTTCTTACATCCTGCCTCAGACTATGGCCCTTTGCATACCATTTCCCTCAGTTATGATGCCCTCATTTTATTTTATGCTGCAAGAATCAAATCTTTGCGTAAAGCTTCTTTGTTCCTTTTTAGCAATGGGACATTTCATAGGATGTGGGGCAGGGTGTTTTCTTGGGAACGTTCATCATTTAGCTTTTCCCCCAAATAAAGGAACTTTGTATGACTCAGGCAGCTGTGAGAATGTGGAATATATTCACAACCTGAGTGAAAGGTTTCATCCTGCAACCCCAACACCATCTGGAATTGTGGGCCAACATTTCTGAGACAATTGAGGTCATCAAATAAATTCCCCTGGCCTCTCAGCTCATCCCAAGTACAGAATCCTGGGACTGAAGTTAACTCAAGGCATTTAATTAGCTTCCAAGGAGAGGTGGGTAGCACATGTATCATGCTAGTGAGGGATGCTTCTCCTGTGTGCCTGGGAGGGTCATTAGCAGGCAAGACCTTTAGGGGCAGTAAGATGGGAAAGGGTTTCTTCTGGACACCTCCAGGGATTCAGCCTATCCTGATTGCTTGTGGGATAGCTATTGCTGTGTGGGCGTGGGGTTGAGAGTGAGACCGAGGCTCCTTGCCTCCTTCCTAACTTGCTTCTCAGCAGGTCTAAGCTACCTCCTCTTCACCCTGACCTAGGAGTCATGCTCACTGTATATGGTTGTTATGAGGACTGAACTGGAAAAGCTTCTAGGCACAGTTTCCTCACTTGGGTGTGCTGGGGTGCATTCCCCATCACAGTGGCCAGGACCTGCTACTTCTTGTGCCAGGGTATTCTGGAAGTTTGAATAAACAAATGACTTCTATGAAGCAGTGGACCCAGCACACTGATCTGGGTATCTTAGCTCTTGGCCTCTTTTTACAAGGGGCACTGTCTGGAGAGTGATGCTCTCTGGCCATTCCATTTGGTGCCTGTTTTGACAACTGCCCTGATACACCCCTGAGCTGAGCCCCCAGGACCTTGGCTTTTCTTTTGGAAGGTAGGCACCTGCTGTTTGCTGGCTTGTTCCTTCATTTGGTGATCTGTAAGTGTCTATTCTGTTTCTGCTATTAATCTAGGAAACAAGAATGGCCCTTCCTTCTCATCTCAGGCAGCTCAAGGCCTTGCTAGGGGACAGGTGCAGGGACATTTGTGGAGGGAAGTGCTGCAACCCCTTGCAGATACCAGGTGGCGGGAAGTGGAGAGCTAGAGGCGATCTGCAGGGATTCCTGAGGAGCTGAAATCAGAGAGGCAGAGAAGGGAAAGTGCTCAGGAGAGATGGGAGTTTCTTCATCTGCAGAGTGAATTCACTAGGCTGTCTAGGGGAGCCTTAGGGGCACACTGTCCTTGTGAGGGAGGAAGGAGGTGGGGACTCCTTTCTGCCCCTGCTGTCTACATCCCAGATATTCCTGGCATATCCCACTGTGGGGGAGTGTTTGTATATATGTGTTTCTTACCCCTTCCCTCCTCCCACCACCACATCCTAGATGAGAGCCTGGCTGTACTTGGATGGAGGGGATACTGGTCCGAGGCCTTGTATGTGGGGCATGGCTCTGCTGAAGCCTCCAGGAGCGGGAATGAGGTTGGATGGTCAGTTGAGGTCAGGGTGGCATGTTTAGTTGTTAATACAGAATCTTTCCATGGCAAACATGACATTGTTTGACTTTCTGTTTGGCATGGGCTGCATGAGTTCTTATAAATTCTGATACATGGAGATATCAGGGAAGTGAAGGCCAGTGTGTCCAGAAAACCCAGAAACGGGGCCACAGAGGGCTGACTGGGGCCTGTGGGGTGAGCAAGACTCCAACTTCTAGCCCCACTGGCTTGGCAACTTGCTAATTATATAACTTGAAGTAAAAAACATTTTTTGGTAACATTTGTATTGAGATGTAATCCACATACTATAACATTTACCCATCTAAAGCCAGCAAGTCAGTGGTTTTTAGGCAGCATCATCAGTCAATTTTGGAACATTTTCATCACTCCAAAGAGAAACACCATACCCTGTAGCAATCACCCCCATTTTCCTTCAGTGACCCCAGCCTCAGGCAACTTTCTGCTCTATAGGTTTGCCTACTCTGGACATTTCATATCAGTGGAATCTTGTAACATGTGACCTTTTGTGTCTGACTTCTCTCACTGAGTGCAGTGTTTTCAAGGCTCTCCCATGTAGTAGCATGTGTTAGAATTTCATTCCTCTTTAAGGCTGAATAATAATACTCTTATCATAGGGATAGGCCATATTTTGTTTTTCCATTTACCTGTTGGTGTACATTTAAGTGGTTTCCACTTTAGGGCTCTTATGAATAGTGCTGCTGTGCACTCTGTGCAAGTTTTGTGAGGACATTTGTGTTTGCCGTCTTCTTGGATATGTATCTGGGAGTGGAATTGCCAGGTCACGTGGTAACTGTTTAACATTTTAAGGAATTGTAAACTATCTTCCAAAGTGACTGTAGCATTTTACATTCCCTCCAGCAAAGGATGAAGGTTCTAATTTCCGCACATCCTCCCTAAAACCTGTCCCTGACCATCTTTTTCATTATACTCATCCCAGTGAGTGTGAAGTGGTATCTCATGATTTTGATTTGCACTTTAGTGATGGCAGGAAAAAACTTTAACCTCTCAATGTGTTTTATCATAAGTAAAACATTATCATCCAAGAACGTGTATTTTATTTATTTCTCAAAACATTCTTTTAAGCACCGTGCTTCAGCTGCTGTTCTTAACTGCTTTATAAACATTAGCTCATTTATTCTCTGACAGCCTTTATGACGTAGGCACTATTTTTACCTCCATTTTATAGATGAGAAAAGCTGAGGCCTAGAGAACCTAAGTAACTTGCCTAAGGTCACATTGTTAGGCCACCTTATTCAAAGAACGATCAGACAAGGTGCCTGGCATTTCCTTGGCCTTTTAGCAGCAGTTTTTCCGGGATGCACATAGTGAAATAGGCCAGGTATGATCCTGCTAAGGCCATATGTTCATGTGTTTTGCTGCTGTTTATGAGCCTTTGGCCATATGAACTAGTGGTGATGGATTGCCAGAATTTATTTTCTCTTACCTGATAGAGAATTATTTATGTGTCTCAAGTAGAGGAGATATACCATGAAGGTTGTTTCCGTTGGCTGGTGGCTGTGCATGTCTTCTTTCCTTTCTATTACAGATAGACCAAGGCTACAGTCAGGTCTGAGTGGGAAGCCACTAAGATAGAACCATTTCTGTGTCCCCATCACACCCCCTTTACTTGTGCCACAAAGACAGGGACCTGATTATTTTCTTTCAGCTGTGTTTTCTCAGCTGAGCCTCTGCCAGCCCATCACCCAGGTGCTGGTGGGCCAGCCATCTTGCTGTAGGGAGCATCCCCTCCTTTCTGAATGTGGGCTGTTCCAGTCTTGCCTTCTATCTTTCCCTCCAAAGAGTACTTGAGGCCCAGCAGTGTGGGCCACCTGCTGTATTTGAAAGCCTGCACTCTGTTATTTCCTGAGACATTCTGGGGCCCCAGTGTGAGGCACTTGATAAGTCTTCTGTCTCTAGAGAAGCTTGCTCTACTGGAGTTCTGACTGGTTTGGGGAGTGGTTGGCACATGGAGCTGAGAGGGGCCTTCCTTGTTGCTCTCAGGTACTTCTGTGGGACAGCCCCAAATTTCCACACTGTGTGTTCTGGTGTTTTCTTTTGTATTTCATCTTGTATTGTGTTTTCCTCACTTTAGGATTATTTAAACCTCACACACCAAAACCTAGAAATAGCCTTAAACTGTTCATCCTCCAGCAGATACCGGTCTCAGTTTCTGTAACCTGAGAGAGGGGCATTATTTTCCTCCCAGTGTCTAGGAGCGCTGTCTTCTGTTCCACAATGCTGATTTAACGGCCCCATGGTGGGAGAGGGCCATGGTAGGGCCAGGGCGATGCTGCTAGGCCATTTCACCTGCTGACTCCAGGCTAGCTCCCCAGTGGCCTCTGCTACCATCTCCTGAGTCCTGGGGCTGCCCAGGAGTCTATGGCAGACACAGGTAGGCACAGTTGCTCTTGAAACTGCATAGGAGCTCCCACCCCAGTGCTGCTCTTGCTGGGCAGGACTGCTCTGGCCCTCTGAGAGCAGAGGCAGGAGGTCCTCGTTCGAGGCAGAAAAACCTGTACCTCCTGGGCCGACTGGCAGACTGCCTCTTAAGTCACAGCCATCGAGGTGGGGGAGGGGTGGTGGTGGTTACTAGGTGCCGGTAGTTCTGTTGAGGCCCTGACACAAGAGAGGCTGTGCTTTCTGAAGTCCTGTAAAGAGGAGAGGCTTTCAAGCCAGGCGCTGCTCCCTGGGGTATGGCCCCACAGAGGAAAAATGCTCCGCCACCTAGGCAGGGCTTTTTTAATACACTTGAGTTTCTTGATTTTTAAAATCATGATTCCTGCCCCATACAGGACATCTCCCACCCAAAAGGAGACTTAAAAGCCCTTTTTGTGAAGTAAACCACACATGCAGAAAAGCACACACACCGCACCCCAAGGTATACGTTAGTTAAGTTTCAGGAAGCATAGCCTCTCCAGGTGGGTTTGGGGTGGAGGGGGCTTATCTGGGGTAAATGTCTGTGGGATGTTGCAGTAAGGTAGGGTGCTGTCCTGGGCTGCCATGTCTCTTTCAGCCCTGCTGGTGCCCAGCACAACAGAGGGGCCTGGTACTGTCTTCCTCAGTGTTTATGGGGGCTCGGTTTCAGGGCCCCTCACATACCAAAGTCCACAATGCTCAAGTCCCTTACATAAAAAGGCGTAGTATTTGCGTATAACCCATGCACATCTTCCTATATACTTGATACCATCTCTAGATTACTTATACTACCTAATACAATGTAAATAGTTGTATTGTTTAGGGGATACTGAGCAGACAAAATGTAAATCTACAATACAGACACAATCATTGTAGGCCTAACTACGTAGTACACACCAGCAACAATTTGACTTTTTTCCCCCTGTAAATATTTTCAATGGTGGTTGAATCCATGGATGTGGAACTAGTGGAAACAGCACCAACTCTGCTTATTAGTCCATTGATTGGCTGGATAAGTGAAAGGAAACTTGATTCTCACACTGTGGGATTTCCCAGTGAGCTTGAGATTGTTTCTAGGCATTTCTACTTCTTGCCCCTTTGTGATCAACTTGTAGGAGCACCTCTGCCCAGAGGACTTGATGGTGGCTGGCAGCAAAGGAAACACCAGTGTGAGCAAAGTCTGTTGTCTCAAAGAATTGAGATGTGATCATTCCTGAGAGGGAGTGCCCAGAACACTTCTGGAGGCTGCCTTCCCAAATATCCTCCTCTTGCCTGGGCCTGTTAGAAGCCCCACAGGTCCCTCTGGGCTGGGAAAGGCTCTCCTTCCTGCCCCGTGTACAGCACATGGAGCTCTGGGGCCAGACAAGGCCCACCACAGGACTCTTCCTGAGCACTCAGTGTCTCTGACCAGTTGAAGGCTTTGGCCACGCCAGTGGGAGAGACTTGGGATGGAGAGCTCTTTCATGGAAGGCAAATCAGCCTCTCATGTGAACAAGACCTCTGTCCATCTCAGAGGCTGGTTTGCATCGGGATGGAGAAACTTCATAGGTAAAGCACCCCATGTGTGCACAAAGATTGCTGCTAAGTCTTTGTAACTGACAAATCTGTGTGTTTTCTCATGTGTGGAAGGATATGTCGGGAGTAGCAAATAATAAAGATGGGTCTTAAAACATCACTGTGTCAGTGTTGAGCCTCAGGAAGTGTAAATTTGGGAATTTGCAATGGGAAAGAGATGAGTGAGGACAGCCAAGATATAATGACTTCTTTCTCTATCACAGGCCTTTCTGTAATGCTTGCGAGGCTCTTGGTTCTTAACAATCCTTTCACTGGAGTGGTGAAGTCTTTGGAAGGAGTGAGACTTGACGCTTTTTATATCTTCCACACATTTTGGTTATTTCTTTGCTCCTATTCCTGCCATTTGGAACTTTAAATGAGAGGGCATTAGGCTTTGATGTACTGCAGACTCCCTGCCCTGTGAGGGAGGGTGTTGGTGCTTTTTCTGTGAATTGAGGGGAAACACTCATGTCTGAGATGAAAAGGGTACCTCTTCCAGGGTTCTAGATTTACGCTGGGTGGCCCCAGCCCCTCTCAATGAGAAACCCCAAGGGTCCTCAGGAAAGGGTTGAGGAGCCTGTGCAGGACAGGGACTTCTGTCCTGCTGTCAGGTTTGGGTAGAGAGTGGAGCCCAGATAGCTTGGGCACTGTTTCCCTGGCATTTAGGGACAGACCCTCTACTTAGAGGGATTTCAGGGCTCTTAGTCCCAGGCCAGTTTCCTTCTCTAGGCATGCAGTTGGAATGAGGGCATAGCAGGTACACCCTGAACCTGGCACTGCTGGTATAGGTAGATGCCCGGGTTCCACAGAGCATGCTTCTTCTCTCTGCTCTTTGTCCTGGGTGCCCTAGTTTCCCTGGAGCCTGGTGTCTGCAGGGCAAAGGGAAGGGCTTGAGGTCCGCAGCCCTGACCTGGCCTATATTCAGGGAAACTCAGTATGCAGGGCCCAGGTGCAGGTTCTCCTGAGGGTCCCCTGCCTTTTCTTATCCCCCTCTGCCCCACTCAGTGTTCAGAAATGTGAACTGCATAGGGTAGGGAGGGGTTGGCAGCCCAGTGATTGTTGATATTTACAAGCTCCGTCTCAAGTTTCTTTGTCTCTAACTAGTTTGGGTTCTTAGAATAAATTTGACTTTCTCCCCCAAGGGTGATTTGAAGTCCTTTGGGATTCCAGCTTTTGTGGGACCTGCTAAGTCAAGATCTATGCTGGCCCCAGGTTGTGAGGCTCGGCATGCTCCCCTCTGGGTCTACATGTAGTTGCCAGGAAGGGGGCGCGTGTGTGTGTGGGACCTGCCAGTGAGCTCTGCTGTTCAGTATTGCCCCTCGGCTGGCAACAAGCACCGTGCCTTCCTGCCCTCCCCCCAACCCCCTTGCACATGCTGGTCTCTATCCAGATGCTTGCTTGGATCAGAAGCCAAAGGAGCTGGACCCAGAGCTCAGGGCAGGGGCTGTGTGGGAGTCTGCTTTCCTCATTTCTTGAGCTTTGCCCCTCATCACACAGAAATGCAGTAGCCTTGGCCACATTCCTTTCCCTCTCACACCTCTCTCGTAGGTGGTGCGGTTGCCTGCACAGTCTCTGCCTTCCTACCTTCCCACCTTCCCAAGGTTTTTGGTGTCAGCAGAAGGGAGAGGATTGCCTTCCCTCCTCCCTTTTCCCTCAGGCTGCCCAATGGCCTGTTGGGATGCTAACTTAAGCACTGGGTGCTGGGGCACCTTATGAAATCATATTCATGATTACATCCACTATGCACCCCCTTGACCTCCCACTGTCACCCTGTAGCAACAAGCTCTTTACCGAGGTGTTTTGTCTCTACTCTCCCTCTCATTGCTTTCATTGGGTCCTCTTTCGCCCAGCCAAAAGCTCTTAGTGACTTAATACAGTTGGATGTCCAACCAGCTGTCAGAGATACCTGCGGTGGCATCAGAGATCAGGGTCTACCTTGAGGTAGTTGTCCCCAACCTTGGCTGGACATTAGAAGCACTAGGAGACCTTTTAATACTTTTGATGCCCATGCCCCACCCTAGAAAATTTAAATCAAGTCTCTGGGAATGGAACCTCTACTTAAAAATCTCCCCAGGTGATTCTATTATTCAGCAAACCCTGAAGATCATTGCTTTAAGCTCCAAACCTTCCAATTTAAGATAGCATGCCTTCTTTCAGCCTTAGTAGTGAGGCTCTGGTCTCCCTCAAGCCTCTTCTTCCTGCTGCAGACCCCAGTACTGGAGGGTGAACAGGGAGATGCTGCAGATGGAGCTTGATGGATGTTATGGCCCCCAACAGCTGTATTGCTTTCAGTCTCACTGAGGCAAACAGAGGCTTGTTTTTTCTACATCTACCTGGCTGGCCTTTAGGCAAGAAAGCAGTTAAATCATGTGGAATGGCAGCACTCTGTACCTTCCAGGAGGGGTAGGGGCAGCTGAAGGCCTTGTGAACTAGAATGTGGAAATCTCCATATAAGGCTGAGACTGCTTCAGCCTGCCTGCATGCCACTGGATGCCTGCTCTCCAGCTGCCTCCTCTCCACAGAGACCGCTCAGACAAGGCCAGAAACAGCGTTTGCCCAAAAGTGCCTTTAGCCCCCGCTCTTTCCCTCCCCTGTATCTTCCTTACTGTCTTCAGTTTTCTCTCCTCCCTTCTTAACCAATGTGTCCTCAAAGAGAGGGTTCAAAAACTCATGCTGAAAGCCTGAAAGTATAAAATAGTTAATATCTACTTCACCTATTGCTGAGTAGTTGGGTGTATGGGGACTGTGACAGCTGCTTCTTCTGTAGCTCACTGGAATAGCAGTAGTGTAAAAAGGAATTGTGTACCTTTGGAAATGAGTGGAATTTGCCAGACTGAGGGCAAAAGGACTACATAAGCACTGTGCTCCGGTTCAGACAGTCCTTTCCCACGGGGCACTGGTTAACAATTCTGAAACCACTGTGTCCCTGTACTGGCACTGGGCTGTTAAGTGAATGGATAGCACTACTGGAATGCGAGGTTACAAGCAAGCAAGGGAGAGGCTAGAATTAACCATGTGGTACTGGATTAGAGTTGAAGACATCAGTATGTTTAGCTTAATAGAGACAAATAAAGAAATAGAGCTCAAAGGAGATATGTGTTATACAGGGTTATGTGCACCTGTATTTCCTTGTTCTGTCAGCTGAGCCCTAGAGACAGCAAAACCCCAACTGCAACAATCACGCCTAGCATCCAGATCTTGGTTTCTATTTTCATTCTCCAGTAAAAAGAATGAGGGATCTTTGGAGAAATGGCCGATTCTAGGACTGGGAAATGAAGTGTCATTGGAGTTGCCCTTGAAGGGTGGAAAGGACACTGTACCTAGCCAGGAAACCCAGACTGGTGTCCAGCCACAGGACAAGGGGAACTTGGGATCATGGGAGTGAAGCTAAAAAGTGTTTGATTCTGGTCATGGTCAGAACATTACCAAGGGATTTCCCTTTATCTCCGAGGCCCTGGGTACTCCACTGCTGTGACCTGTTGTCCTGGGGACTCCAGCTCCTGCCTCTACTGTGGAATGAGGCCTGAGGACAGGCAGCCAGGGAGTGAGTGAGCAGGAGAGTGACTGTTGAGGCTAAAACTAGTATTCTTCCCAGGACTAGGTATACTTCAGTTACAAGACTCTTCCAGGCTTTTCTGTCTGATTAAACCAAGGCAGAAGACCCGAAAGGAGAATTGAGGAATAACTCATTCATCCGAACCTCAAGGACTAGCAGCCTTCCACTCTCTCTCTTCCCCCTCGCATCCCGAGCTTGGATGTGAGGTCAGACCCTCACTTCAGTCTCCCTCTGTCAGAGTTGTCCTCCCCCTTACCTGTGCCTCACTCCCTTTCCTTCTGCTTACCCAGCCCTGGGGAAGCCTTTCCCACCTGGCCTGTTCAAAAGGACCTCACACCCCAAACTCCTTTTCTCATTGCTGTTTCATTTTGCACTGTGGCCCATAACCACAACCACCTAACAAGCACATTGTGTATTTATTTTGCTTGTCTGACTCTAGATTGTAAGGTAACCTTCATGAGGTCAGAGATTTTTGTGTTTTGTTCATTACTGTATTCCTAATACCTAGAATCGTGCCCAGTACATACATAGTAGGTGTTTAATAAATGTCTACTAAGTGGATAAGTGCTGTTGGTAGCAGTTGCTTTGTTTTCCTGAGTGTTTTTCATCCATCTACAGTGTAGCCAGCCTCAAATTTATGGGAACAAAATGTTTGTTTATAAAATAAAACCCTTAATAAATATGCTGTCTCATCTCCTGTGGAACTCGGTCTCTCCAGCCAGACAGATGTGATCCTTGTGCTACAAGGAGCCTTTTAAGACATTTACTTACTGGGCCTGTGCACAGCACTGTCCACAGGCTGTGTTCATACCTGTGTTTCAGTGCTGATCTCCCTGAGACTTGAGCCACAGCTCACTCATTGCTGGGTCCCTAGGGCCTGGCATCCAGTACATTTTTGTTGAATTAATGCTCTTTGGAGACAGTGGCCCTAACCCCAGTCCCTCCTCAGTCAACTCTTATTCTCTAGATTAAATAGCCTCGGCTCCTTCAGTCTACTCCCGCAGGACATGATTTTGGACCCTTTTCTCCATTGCTTGTTGTTCCTATGAGCCAGGTTCTGTTTATTTCTGGCCTCTGTTGAGTGCTGACTTCTGTGAGTCCTGTCTCTGAGCCACCTTTTCTGTGTTCCTGTGTGGGAAACCCAGCTTTGCCTGGAGGAGGATGAGATTGGGCTGGGCTTGGGTCTTCCTGGAGAGGCATTTCAGAGCAGGAGAAAGGGGCTGGGAAGGGAACCAGGGAGGAGAAAGGCTGTCTCCAGGTTGTTTGTGAGCTGTCAATACCTGGCACCAGCACTGACCTTCCTACTCCCAACTCAACATGTCCTTGCTTCCGTGGCTCCAGGAAGCCACCTGGTGGCCCTGAGCCCCATTGATGCTGAAGTTGACCCTGCCTGGTTGCCTTTGTGCCCATGGCCATCTGACCCCTCTGGGCTCTGCTTCTTTACCTGCTGGGTACCCAATAGTATCTCAGGCCCTCCAGCTGTGATGGACATGGATTCTCTGCCAAAAGGAAGCTGTTTCTGTTGAGCAGCGACACAGGCTGTCGGCACAAACATACTGGTTTCATGCTCCTTTGCATCTGAGAATAAAGCTGAGTTCAAGTCCTTTTCAGCTTCCCTTATTTCTCAGGCTCTGCCCTGTGGGGCTGCTTCTGTACTGCCCTGCTGCCCTGGACTCCTTCTCTTCCCTGGCCTGCCACATCCCTGCCCCAGTGAGCCCGTCTTCTCAGCCCTTGGCCATCTCCAGGAGGCCTTCTCAGCTCCACCAGTTGGATGGGTCCCAGGTCCTCTGTCTCTTTAGCTCCTGTGATTTTGGGGGCACCCCAGCGTTGCTGCTGGAATGGGTTTGTGTCCCAGGGTTAGCCACAGCAAAGGCGTGAGGGAGGCCGCTGGCTTCTTTCTCTCCCCTCTCCCTGCCTCTGCTGCTTTGCTTCTTGTCCTGCCCATCTGAGACCCGTCGCTTGTGGTATCAGCCTAGAAGGATCTGTTTTCCATAAAGTCAGAGGCATAGAGATGCCAGAGAAAGGTAGCTAGCTGGAATATAAGCCAAGTACAGAGAAACAGAAAGGAAATTTTTTAGTTTAGCACCTGTTCTAACCCTGAGTCACGGAGGCCCAAACCCTAGGGGTCATCCCTGGCTGCTTTATTTTCTTACCCACCACATGCCTGAAGGTCATTTGGCTCTACCTTCAATATATTCCAAATCCAGCTACTCTTCGCCATTAGTATTCTCGTCCAACCGTCTCTTCTGCCTGCCTTACTTGTCAGGGTCAGGCTGCTGCCCTCTCTCACCTCCATTGCAGATCACATCCTCTGGCCCAGCAAGCTGTGGCCACTGGGGATTCCCTTTGTCCTGCCTACAGGCCTGCCTGCCAGCCTTTTGAGGCCACATCCAGCTCCTCCCTTCCCCATGGCCTCAGAACTAACTTTTCTTCTCCTCTGTGCTTCTGCTTTGACTGTGTGTGGGTCCACCTCCCCAGGTATTTCCTAGTTCCCTGCCTGATTTCCTTTTTATTCCTATCACTTATACTATCTGACATTGGATAGCTCTTTGTTTTTCTCTTATTTTCCTTCATCACTGTAAATATAAAGTGAGCTTTTCTTAGAGTGGGCTCTTGGTCCTGTTCTCACCTCCATTCCCAGTACCAGCCAAGAACAGTGCCCCCTCCACAAGGTAGATGCTCAGTAGATGGCTCTCAGTCAGCATGCACCGATAGCTGAGTGAACCAGTCTGCACCTAAACATTTGTCTTGCTGGTCCTGAGATGATTAGCTGGTCCAGGACCATGAAAATACCTTCTCTTGCTCTCTGCAGACATGATTATAAATGTAAAAGGGGAAGGAGACAGGCTCAGGAGTCCAGACTTGAGTCAGACAGGTGACAGCTTCCTTCCTCTAGGAGCCTTTTAGGTCTGCTCCCAAACTGACTCACCAGGAGCAGAGACTGAGATAAGGGACATTTGTGCAGGCAGAACAGCCAAGGAGGAAGAAAGGGCACAGGTGCCAGATGGAAATCAGGACAGGCAAAACCATGAATGCAGAGTTTAGTGGTTTGGCTGATGGGGAAAAAAGATGGATTTACTTCAAGGGCTGGAGCTAAGGAAATAACTTTCTGGTTCTGGGGTAAACCAGGCCAGTGCACTAAGCTGTACTACTCCTGTTTAAGGCAGAGGGCTCATACTTGTAACAGATGCTCATTTGTATGTTGCTTGTATCTGATATACAGCTTTCAGAAAAATAGTTCTTTTATTGTTCAGGTATGGCTGTGGTGTGGGGTATTGATACCCTATAGCACAGGAACGCAGCAGGATTCTGGGGAGGGACCCATGCTCTAGGCTCACACACTTTTTTGTGTGTGGTGGGATATAAGGGTGGGAAATGGGGAGAGGTAGGAAGCTGGGTGGCGGGAGATCTGTGCCCACTGAGGACTCTGTTCTGTCCTCCCCACTGGGAAGGACCTCACACAAGGCCACTGTGAGTTGGGCCACAGTTGACCAGGCTCCATCTGTAGAATGACCACTTCCACACAAGGAGCGTGTTGGCCTAAATGAGGCACTTTCTTCTGTCTGGAATCCCAAGTTGCCCTGGACGTGTGTGTGTGTGTGTGTGTGTGTGTGTGTGTGTGTGTGTGTGTGTTTAAATATACATAACATAAAATTTACCATCTTAACCATTTTTAAGTCTGTGGTTTGGTGGCATTAAACACATTCACATTGCTGTACTGTCATCACCACCATCCATCTCCAGTCTTCTCACACTGAAACTTCAGACCTACTGAACAATCATATTTGCCCTCTTGTGTATGGTGGTATATTTCACTTAACACAGTCCATGTTGTATTGTAGCATATGTCAGAATTTTACTTATGCTGCAATAATATTTCATTGTAGGTATATACCACATTTTTGTTTACTTGTTCATCCATCAGTGAACACTTGGGTCTCTTCCACCTTTTGACTATTGTCAATAGTGCTGCTATGAACATGATGTACAACTGTCTGTTTGAGATGCTGATTTCAGTTCTTCTGGATATATACCTGGAAGTGGAGCTGCTGTATAATATGGTAATTGTTTAATTTTTTTCAGAAACTGCCATACTCTTCTGCACGGTGGCTGCACCATTGTGTCTTCCTACCAGTAGCACACAAGGGCTTTGATTTCTTCATGTCCTGGTCAACACCTGTTCTCAGCATTTTTATTATAACCAACCTAATAGGTGTGAAGTGGCATCTCATTGTGTTTTGAATTTGCATTTGCCTAGTAACTAATTATTCTGAGCATCTTTTCATGTGTTTATTGGCCACCTGTGTATAGTCTTTGGAGAAATGTTTATTCAAGTCTTTTAAATTATTTTCTTCCTTTCTTTTTCTGTTGAGTTGTAGGACTTCTTTATATAGTCTATATATTAATCCTTTATCACATATGTGAGTTGCAAATATTTTCTCCAGTTCTGTGGATTACCTTTTCATTCTCTTGATAGTGTCCTTAAAGGCACTAAAGTTTGTAATTTTGATAAAAGTCCTGTTTATCCACTTTTTCTTGTTGCTTGTGCTTTCATTGTCATATCCAATCATAGACAGATTGAATGTTATGAAGCTATTGCCGTTGGTCTTCTAAGAGTGTTATAGTTTTTGCTCTCAGATTTGGGTCTTTGATCTAGTTTGAATTCATTGTTGTGTGTGGTATAATGGGCACTTGGTTCTTGTGGAGTTCTGCTACTATGCTTGTTGGGTCAGCCGAGGAGGTGGAAAGTGATTCTTCCTGCATGACTCTCTCCCCAGTCTTAGGAGTAAGGTTGGCCTTGTCTGTATGGTGAAAGCTTTCCTGGCAGAGGGCCCTTCGCTCCTTGGTGGGAGCCTGGGCATCTTGCTGCCCAGCCAGCGGCCTGCACTAGCAAGGCAGTCTGGCACAGCAGGTGCGAGAAGGAACTTCCTGGCCTTGGCAATAAGCAAAAAAGGTCCTTGTTATGTTCTTTTTTCCTGTGAAAAATAAGTTTAGCATACCCTAATAATGTTGCAGGAATTCAGGGAGTTTGGCTGGTTGACAAAGCCCTGAATGGGTCATTTCTGCAGCACCCCAGCCTCCCCAGAGCACTTTGGTATGTACAGTATCGGGCTCACTGGTCCCTCTTCCCACAGCTTCCTTTGGTACTTGGGATTAGCAAACACTCCTTGTGTTCTGCTGAATCCATGGAAGCCCCGAATGCCTCAGAAAGCTCACACGCTCTGGATAGGGCCAGAGTGGAGTGTTCAAAGAGGAACCCCCTAGGGACAGGATTGTCATCTCCATCGGGGCCATCTCTCAGCAGAGTGTTCAGCTCTGTCTTATGTGGAGACAGAGTCAGAGCCTGATAGATCAAAAGGTAGCTCCTTGGGGATGGTTGGCCCTAGCTGCTGTGTTCTCTTCCTTTTCCTGTGGTAGAGGGCACATGCTCAGGTGGGTTAGGAGCTGGAAACCTGGGCTCCAGTTCTTGTGCCTTTCTGGGCCTCAGTTTCCATGTCTGGAACATGGGGGCAAAGGGAGAAGAGGCATTAAGCACCTTCCAGCTCTGGGTTGGAGGTAGCAACAGGGAGTGTTCTTCCCCTCAGGAACCTGAGTGGAGTCACAGAGGCTTCTCAAAGGGCTGGCCTACTGGCTGCCATACCCACCCTGGTTATTTTCTGAATCTGCAATATTTTGTTTTATTTTTTAGTGTACAAGTCATTGTCTTTAAGTGTATTCACAGGGTTGTACAATCGTCAGCACAATCTAATTTTAGAACATTTTTCATCCTCAAAGAAATCCTGCACCCCTTAGTTATCACCCACTAATTCTCTCTCAGCCCCTGGCAACCACTAATCAATCTACTTTCTGTTTTTATTGATTTACCTCTTTTGGACATTTTACATAAGTGAAATTATGCAGTGTCACTACACCCACCTCTTGCCTTTCACCTTTATTATCTCTATAATAATAAATATAACTATCTCGACAATAGTTGCTACAGTTCTGGCCCCAGTCCTGGTGGCTGCAGAGCAGAGCCATGAGGACCTGGAGGTGGAATTCGCCTTCTGGACCCTGACTGTCCTTCACATCAGCTTCTCCATCTCATGCCCCTCAAATAGTGGAAGCCTTGTATGGTCAGGCCTTCACACAAGTGTCATGTCGCTATTGCTTACAAACATGGAGTTTGGTATGGTTGGGTATTCCTATTTTATAAATAAAGCATACTTATAAGTAGAATATTTATTATGTATCACATATTATTAAATCTTTATTTAGAAATAAAGCATAAATATTTATGTATTATAAATGAATCTACAGTGTAATTTTAGAGGGCTGATTTGTCCAGATTGCATTAAAAAACATGTACTGAAGCTCATTTGGGTCAGTGCCAATATAGTTATATAGAGGAAAATCAAATTAGTTTTATCAAGGACCTCATAGTCTAGCATGGAGAACAGATGGTCAGGCCCATCAGTGGACTATGGTCTATACATAGAGTTGTTCCCTTCAGAGAGGACAGGGTGACTATCCAGGAGGTAAGGGATGTGAGGCAGACATTTCTGGCATTGAAGGAGGCCAGCCTGTTTGGCAAGCAGCTGTGGGTCACCCAGTTCTGTGAGCAGGGGCAGGAGGTGAGGCCAGGATGGTTGAAGGCCTCAAACATAGGACAGAGAACTATGGGCTTGAGGCTCTTGGAGCAGCTGAAGCAGAGAGTGGCCTGGCCAGATCTACACTTGTGAAAGGTCTTTCTGAGGCCAGTACTGGTGACTACAGGGAGACCATTGTAACCAAGGCTGGCCTAACCCCAGGTTCTTCTTGTCAGAACAGTGCTCAGGATCCAAGCGCCGTGCCTGGTAGTATAGAAGCCACAGACCTTACTCACCACTGTATGCCAGCTGCTTTTGCTGCCTACCTCCCCCGACCAGCAACACACCACCCCCCGCAACACACACACAGAACGAGTGTCTCAGGTTTGAGGCTTCCACCTCCCTGACTTGGTTTGCATCAGTAGGGGGTGGGATGAGGAGGATGAAACACTTAGAACTAGGCTGGGTGTACCAAGGAGCTTGTGGGGAAGGGGGTCAGAGACACATTGCAAATGAGGTGTCTGGTGCTTCACAGAGGACAGACACCCCCTCACGCTCCTTCCCATTTGTTGGAGTGTGGCCAGGAAACCAGACTCTGATCTTCCCCAGGGCCTCAAGTGGGGAGGCATGGAGGATATATGCGAGCTGCTTGCTCTTGTATAAACCCCTTGGCTTGGCCATCATTTGAAAGAGCCTTCTGCTAGCTACCTTAGGGCCGGTAACTGGCCTCCAGTGCTGGTGCAGAGCCCTGGCTCTTCCTCCCCTCTCAGGAGGTCAGTGATGCCTGGAGCGTCTTCCAGTCCAGCCAGGCCGGTTCTCTTCACCCTGCCAGCCTCCTTTCTTTCCTGGGATAGGAGGGAAATGTGCCCAAAGCTTTCTTTCCACTTCCTGTGACAAGCATTCAGGGAAGGTATATTGAATAAACTGTCTTCTCCCCACCACCACCAGTGTGCAGTGGAGAGTGTGTGTCAGTGCTAAAAAACAAGAGGCAAAGTGCCAGGGTTGTGTGCTGGTCTGGGCCCTTGATTCATGGGATCATCTCTAGTCTGATGACAGCTCTATAGAGTGAGGCATTTCTTTATTGTGGTATAAAATACACATGACATAAAAATTCAGCATTTTAGCTTAACTGTTTTAAAGTGTACAATTCATTGACATCTAGTTCATTCATAATGTGCAGTCATCACCACTGTCTAGCTCCAGAACTTTCTTATCACACCAAACAGCAATTCCATACCCATTAAGCAGTCACTCCTCAGTCTGTCTGTCTCTGTGCTCACTGCTCCCCGGCCCCCCACCCTGTCCCCAGCAATGATTAATCTGTTTTCTGTCTGAGGATTTGCCTGTTCTGGATAGTTCATCAAAATTAAATCATTAAATCATTTAATATTTGTCCTTTTGTGTCTGGCTTCTTTCACATAGCATAATGTTTTCAAGGTTCATCCTTACTGAAATATTTTATTCTTTTTATGGTTGAGTAATATTCTGCTGTATGGCTAGACCACATTTTGTTTATCCATGCATCTACTGATGGACATCTACTGATGGGCTTTTACTGAAAGGTCGACACTTCATGTCCTACCTGGTTTGTACTGAGCCCCAGTTCCTGGCCATGTCAGACATGCTGGCTGACTGCTGTTACCAGTGTTTTTCCTACTTAAGTCAGTTGTGGCATGACCAAAGATAATACAGAATGCATACCTAAAGGGAGGATATTTTCCCATAGTTTTCATTTCACACGTGTATACGGATGCGTGCATCCTATATGAAATGCGCAGTTCTCTGTCATGGTCAGATGACTTTGTATGTGAACTGTTGCAGGAACTCAGTGGATGGGATTGGGCTTCACCTGAAAGGTTCTTTCTGATACTGAGATTTTGTGAGTACCTCTTTGCCAAGGGGCAAAACCTTTGTTTTTGTGGGACTCTTGTTTTCCCATCCAAATGAGGGAGTAGAGAGGGGGCCACAAAATGGACAGTTCCCATTCCACCCAGGTCTCTCATATGAGCTACCTCTAGTTCCAGAAGCACAGCTGCCTAAATCAGAGCCCTTCACTCCTCACCCCCTCAGTGGTTGAATGGCCCCGCTCTGTGTTTCTGTCCTACTTTCCTCTTCTTTCCCTCTGGCTCTGGGAAGCTTGCCTTCCCACATTCCCAGAATCCAACAAGAAATGAAGGAAGCCTGTTTTCCCTAAAACGCACCTCCTTGGGCCACAGGTAGGCCTTGAGGTTCCTAATGTGGTGAAGCCACTGTCACAGGATTTTCCTAAGTGGGCCTGTGACAGGTGCCTCACCTGCAGTGGGCAGAGGTTCCCTTGGCCTCTTGTGGGCCAGTGGGCAAATGATAAATAGGAAGGCTGGGTTCTCAGCAGAATGTGGTCATATCCCTGGAAAGAGACCCATATCTTGTGCCCTCCTGCTTGGTCACCTCATGCTTAAATCATCATTGGCCATTTAGCAGCTGTGCCATGTAGGCTGGTGCAAATATGGAGGCCAGAAGAGGTCCAGAGTTCCCCAGATAGCTAGAGGGCTATCGGTGACATTGCTAGGTGAGGACTGAACCCATAACTTGGCAACATAGCAGAGCTGGTTGGCCTGCAAACAGCCATCACTTTTTCAGAAAATGAAATGAGCAAAAGTAGATAATGTTTAGCCTTATGGAAGGCCTGGATTCCTACCCTCTGGAGATGCAGAATTAGGGCAGGGACATTGTTGGACAGAGCTGGCTTCTCTGCTGACAGCACTGGGGGTGAGGAGTTTCCTTGCTGGATTTGGGCTACAGCCTAGATATTTGCCCTTGCTCTCCTAGCACAAGACCTAGGCAGGCACAGCTGGGATGTGGATTGTTAAGGAGCAGCTCTCTCTCAGTGCTGAGAATGGAGATGGGTATGGCTTGCTCTGGCATGGCGAGGGAGGCCTGACTCAGGCCTGGGGGCTGTGTGGATACCCCTGGTTGAATTTGCCCAGCTCTGTGCATGTGGGAGACACAGCTGAGGGCGAAATAGTGAGGGGGCAAATGGGGTGACAGCATTGCTAGGCTTGGAAGGTTGTGGGACCAAGCATAGCATTCAGTAAGCACAGAGGACAGTGAGCGGCATCCTAGAGGTGCTGCTGGTGGATGCAGAAGGCACTGTTTTCATGGCAGCTCTCGGTGTGGCCCTGAACTAGTTTCCTTCCTTTAGTGACTGCTGCTCTCTCTGCTCCCTTTCCTGTACATGTAATAGGACTAGACAATGCCCACCTCATGGTAAGCCATATTTAAGTGGGCATGGAAGAGGTACTTGTGAGATCCTGACACACAGGCAATAATGTTCACTTCCTTCAGTCCTAGCTTGTTATGCCCTTGCCTTTTATTGACACTTCTGGAAGGAGGTAGAGCCCTCCTTTCGCACACAGAGAAACCGAGGCCCAGAGAAGCCTTGCCGAGCAGTTGGTGATGGAGTCCCGTGACCACATCCAGTTTCAGGGCTGGCTGGGATATCTCGTCTGTAGTTGGTGGCCATGTGCCCAGTGAAAACAATGGCTATGCAGGAATATCCTCTCGGTTAACCCTTCACTTCAGTAGGAATTTCTTAAAAAGGCTTCTTTTCTTGTTTTTGGTGTTCTGTCCCTAATTTCAGTGTCTAACTGCTTTGCTGTCAGAAGAGGAAAAGAAGTTATTATTTGTTATTCCAGCACTGGCCAGGCAGCCTTGCAGCCCGGGAAGGTGATGGTAGTTCACTTGCCTCTGGCCGGCCTGGCCTCCCAGCCTCCCAGCCTGCCTTCGAGGATGTGGCTTCTCTCTGGCCCCATCCTTGCCTCTAAAAATAACCTTGCTATTTTGAAATCACCCCCTCTGGCGGTTTTTTTTCACTGCCTTCTTAGATGAGTAACCTCTAAAAGATCAGGCTTTTAGCTGCCTCTGTTCTCCCAGCTGTCCTCAGGGAGTGGTCCCCTTCCTGTCTCTCCTCCTTCCCCATTACCAGCTGGGATATTGTTTTCCAGCAAGGAAGGAATGTCCAGCTGGGTATCCTCTGAGAAGAGCAGGCCTGTCACCCTCCTTCCAGGGGTGGGGGACAAGTAGGGAGTGGAGCTTCGAGGGCCAGGGTGAGCAGAGCACACCTGTGCCTTTCTTGTAATTGGGGGTCCATGCTGAGGTGCCTGTCATGAAGCCACAAGAGGCAGAAGGGACTTGGGGATGTGGGGATGGTCCATGTTGCCTTACTGTGTCTCTTCAGAGCTAGTCTCTGAGTGTCCCTGCCTCATTTTCTTGCAGCCCACAACCCTCCCTCAGGGCACCATCAATATGAACCAGTGCACAGACGTGGTGGATGGAGAGGGCCGGACGGGCCAGAAGTTCTCCTTGTGCATTCTCACGCCTGAGAAGGAGCATTTCATTCGAGCAGAGACCAAGGAGATTATCAGCGGGTGAGTCTGTTCTGCATTTTGGGAGGTGGTGCTCCTGTCCACCAGCAGGTCCCTAGACTAGGTTCTTTTGGCACAGTTGAGCGGCATTTCCATCGCTTCCCTAAGTGAGTCTGCTCTTCTGAGTCCCCTCTCTCCACTTACAGCACCACTATGCTCAGTCACCACACCAGAAACTGGCTTCACCTTCCATTGCCTTTGCTTCAGCCGTGTGCACCCAGTCGCCAAGGCTACCCCAGGGTCCTGCCTGCTTGGAAGCTCTCCTCTGCTGGCACAGACCTGCTTCTGGGGCTGCTACGCCTTCCTTAACCCTCTCACTGGTTTCCCTCCTTTCTTCTCACTACACCTTAACCTTCTGTCCCTTGACCAAAATGGGCTGAGTCCCCAAAGCACTGTAATTTTGCCTCTCTCCTACCTAAACCCCATCACCTGGGAGTCAAGTCCAAGTTCCTTGGCTGCCCTGGTGCCCCTTTCCAGCCCTCCAGCCTCACTCCTTCCACCCTAAGCACTGAGGTGCTTGTCACTGTACATTCCTCAGCTGTCCCCCATCTCTGTGTCCTCAGTCTGAAATAATCCCTAGACATTCAGGCTATTAAAGTTGACCTGAGTGTCCACTGTTCCAGGAAGCCCTCCCCTGCAAGGTACTTGGCTCTATCTGCTGGCTCTTATGAAAGAAAGAGATTGTGTGCACATCTGCTTCCTCAGCCAGGGCTAGGCCCTTGACGATGGAGACCATGTGGTGTTCATCATGCCCAGTGCCCACTCACAGGAGTCATTCCAGGGCTCTTTTGTCCAAGTGGAAGAGTAGAAAGTCTCTGGGTCATCCCACTGCCCTGAGCACACCTCATGCAGAGGCTTAGAGAAAACCCTAGGAAGTGGAAAGAGGGCCCAGGTTTTCGGGTAGCCAACAGTCCAGAGGGGCTGAGCTTGGGGTCCTGAACCCTTGCAACATCTGCTTTCTGGGAGCCCCTGCTCCTGGGGTATCTGCTACTAGCTCTGTATGGCCCAGCGCAGTGGTACATGCACAGTGAGCATATATGGCTGGAGCACAGGCACTGGGTCTTGGGGAATCCCACTCATCCTTTAAGGCAGAGAAGGAGAGAGATGAGGCTGAGAAGGCTTTTGAAGGAGTAAATCTGGGTTGGGCTGAAGGTAACCCCTCAACTCCCACTGATTCCTGTGATTCCCCACTCCCAAACTTACCTTCCTGGCTACCAGCTGTCAGCTAAACAACTAGCACACCCTCCTGAGGCTGTCCCAGAAGGCCATTGGCCAGGCCTGTTTCAACCCCAAATTAAAGAAGTACCTCTGAGTGCTAACAACACCAGCCCTTCTCTGTGTCCCAGCATGGGGTGCCGGTGGTCACAGTAGCCTCCAGTCAGGGTGCTCCCAGTGCAGACTGTACCTCACAGTGCAGCTCAGCCCCACAATCTGGCTCTGGTCACAGGTTAGCAGACCTAACCTGGAACCTGGTATTCTGGGAAGAAGTAGACCAGTGTTTCTGCAATACCATCCCCTCTGGAGAGAGCCCTGGGCCATTCTTCACCACTAGGCCCTCTCCTGACCTCCATTCTTCCTACCCCTCTTCCTCTAACCCAGATGATACAAACCTCCAGTGAAGCAGGCAGTCGTCATATCAGGGCCTAATGTAAGCCCGGGTTCCAGAGACGATGACTGAAGCTCAGGGGCTAGGAGATGTGCAGGGTTGTGATGAGAGCGTGGCAGATACCAGATCAAAGCCCTCTGCTCTTTCTGTGCTCCCCTGCTGCCTGTCCTGATGCTGATCTGGAGTGATCTTTTCAGCATGTGGGTTCCTGGGCAGTTCTGCAAGGCTTCAACATGGCCAAGGTGCTCAGTGCCCTCACCGTACGACGGGGACTCCCTCCCCACAAAAAGGGAATTTATAACAAATTATGTATTCCTACATGTTCATACTGCAGTCACCTTCAAAGTACTCTCCATTTAATGCACTATACCTATCAAAATGTTTTTCCACTCCTCAAAACAGTTTTTACACTTGTTGATTTTGATGGCTTTTAGTGCTTCTGCCATTTTTTTGTTTCACCTCTTCCACATTAGCAAAACGTTTTCTACTGAGGACTTTTTTCACTTGAGGAAATAAGCAAAAAAAGTATTTCAGGGCAAGATCAGGTGAATAGGGAGGGTGGAGCATGGGGGGCATGCCCTTTTGGTCAAAAACTGCTGAATTCTCAGCATGGTATGGACAGGTGCGCTCATCAATCACCCATCATGAAATGGGCAAATGAGTTGAGTCTTCAAAAAAATTCACTGAGGTCAAACACAGTCTCTCACAACACTAGCTGGTGCGCTGATACAGATGGGTTCCTAGAACACTTGCCTAGCAGGGGAAGCCTGTGCTACGAGGGGCATGCTGAAAGATAATTCTGGGGTTTTGGGGGTTCCCCCTCATAGGTACGGCCCAGAGGTGGGTGAATGGGTGGAGGAGGTCAGCTGCTTGCTCAGTCCCTGAAGTGACCTGCTGTGGGGAACTTTTGTTGCAAGGCTCCTTGTTTCTGCTTTAAGAGCCTTAAATGGCCCGAAGTTGCAACCCAACTGTGCGCTAACCAAATCCATTCTGGAGGGCAGTTACAGAATTGAATCTAAGCCCTGAAGATAAGGACAGTAATGGAAACAGTGACATGCCCTGCACTCTGAGGCCAGTGGTCAGCCCTGCCACTCCACCTGGGTGGAGCTCACATCATCTCTGACCACGTCATCACAGTGGTCATTGCAGGGTCAGCATCCAAGCCTGGTCTCAGCACAGTCTGTGCCTATCCTGCCTGTGCTACTGGCACTTCCTGCTCTGGCAGTGGCAGGCTCTAATCTGAGCTGGTGTGAAGCCTGGCCACTGGGTGAAGCCTGGACCCACACAATAAATGCTTGGACCACTCATCAAGGCAGGGTCCTAATCCCTAAGAGCAGGGATCTGACCTTCTCTCTTCTCTTTTCTCCCCAGATGGTTAGAGATGCTCATGATCTATCCCAGGACCAACAAGCAGAACCAGAAGAAGAAGCGGAAAGTGGAGCCTCCCACACCACAGGTAGGCAATGGGTTTGCCAGGTGGCTTCCCCGAGGTGAAGCTGGGGAGAAGTGAGAACACTCTGAGAGGTCAGAAGGCCTCATGACCCAGCTGAAAATGGGGTATTGAGGAAAGCGTCAGGTCAGAGCTGAGGTGGTCATCAGCCAGCATGTCCCCCCTTCCTCCTGGTAGTTCATAGGCTGCAATCTACATGCTCCTCTCTGGGCCACAGGGAAGGATCCATTACTGGGACAGCATGGATGGTTGGCTCGTGTGCTTGGGGCTTCCCCAGGAGGTTTCCAGCCAGGGGGGCAGGTGCTGAGGATCAGTAGTGCACAGCATGTGTCCCTTCTCCTATCTGTCTTGCCTGCTGGGGGGCAGAGAACATTCTGGGAGGGGCTGCTTGCTGGCTCCTGAGGTCCCAGCCTCCTCCCTCAGCCCCTCCTGGGGTTTCTTCATTCTGCTCCTTGCTTTCCAGAGCATTCTATTTAAGGCCACTAGTTTCTGGAAGCTGAACTGTTATCAGAGTCCATGCTTCTTGTAAGGCTGTCCCATGGGGTGATGTGGGCCTCTCCAGAGGAGAGTTGGAGGATCTCTGGGCTGGTTTGCCCTCCACAGCCTAGAGCTAAAGGTATTCTGGTGTCAGATGGGACTGTGGGGGAAGCCTAAAGCCTTAGGGGCCCCTAAGGAAACAAGAACCCAGGCCACATACCTGGCCTCTTTTTCCATGGCCCTGGTTAGTTTCAGATCAAATCAATGGGGAGCTAGAAGCATTCTCTGCTGCACCCTGCCATCTGGCAACTCAGGCAGAGAGCCCAGGGTTCCCCTTCAAGAAGTGTCGCAGGCAATTGGAAGTGGGGGCCACAAAGAGTACAGGCACCCAGTGGTTTGCTGAGAACATCAGAGAGAGGCACAAGCTGGCCCTGTGGCAGAATGAGGATCAGGCTGCAGGGAGGGCACACAGCCTCTGAGCCATGGCTGAGGGTCCCAGCGGAGCCCCAGGTGGGAGGAAGAGGAGAAAGGCTTGCCCTAACCAGAGCCTTTGAAGCCTGGGCCTGGGAGGCATGGATTCCTGGGAAATGCTTCTTACTTGGGGCCCTGTTTACTCTAGGAGGAAAGACTTCTGCTTTTCTTGGTGCTGAGAAACCTAGAGAAGGAACAATAATCTACTCTTTGTATGACCAGGACAGGGAGGATGGAGATCTTACTGCCCTCCCCCTCAAATTTCAGAGCTGGGAGACCAGGGGCCATGTGTTTCCCTAGCCAGGTGTGTAGGCTGGGGGAGGGAGCGGGCTTTATCAAGTAGGACTCTGGAAGGCTGGCTCCTTTGATCCACTCAGCTCTTCTCAGACCACATGTATTATGAGTTGCCACCTCTTCTTAGGCATCTTCTTTTCTACTTAGGAGCCTGCTACTGCACCCTACTCCAGGTCAGAGCCCTTCCTCCCATTGGGTCAGTTTTCATGCCTTGGAAGTAGAAATGAAGGCTCTCAATGAAACCCCCTCCAAAGAGGGGATCTACTTAACACACAGAGGATGCAGAGGCCCCCTTCTTATCCTTTTTTGTCTTTGCTCCCTGCTATGAAAACCCTTTCTGAGCAGCCAGATAAAGACTATCACAGTGTTGACAGTCCTGAGCAATGCAGCTGTCCCAGCCACACAGGGACTAACACATAGAAAACCTAGTGCTCCCACTCCTTCCTCTTATACAAGCAGCCAGGGTGTGGGTCAGCATGAACCCCAGCATCCTCTTTGCCACAGCAGTGACAGTGTGGGGGGCAGAGGTTGGTACCATGCAGCCCTGGCCTGGCTGGTACATCATCTTACCCTCCACATACCTGCTCTGAGAAAGAAAAGCAGTGTTACCCAGAGACCAGGCTTCCCCTCTACTGGAAGCCAGTGTGGCTTTGTTCCCGTTGCCAGACTGTCCCTCTGTTCCTGCTCACTCGGCCTAGAGGCAAGAGGAAGCAGGACTACCACAGGAGAAAAAAACTCCCCATGGACCTTGGTCACTGTTCAGGGCCCTCATGCTCTGGGAAAATCCTCCAGAAGTAGGGAGCATGGGCAGGGACCTGTGGCTGCCACCGGCCTTACACAAGGTGGGGAAACCCAGGGCCAGATCTGAGTCTATAAGCTGTTTGGTGCTTACATTGCCTAAGTGCCCAGTCATGGCCTCTTGGATCTCAGGCCTGGACTTTTCTCTCTGGAGATCCCTGCCACACCACTCCTCCCCAGTGCTAGGGTCACCCCAAGCATCAAAGAGGGGTGTGCATGTGCCACAGGCACGTTACCCATAGGGTGGGGCTCAGGGCACTGGCAGCCAGGGCCATGGCCCTCATGGGCACAGCTGCCTGCTCCCTACTCTTTGGCACTTTTTGGCAACCTCTTCCTGCCCTGGTCTAGCATCCCTTCCACAGAGGAGATTGATTCACCAAGAATGGTCTTCACATTACCCCTGCCCAGCTCTGCAGGAGGAATCCAACTCCACCCTGAACCCACTAAAGGCAGCCCGGCTTCTGGCTTCTGGCTTTTGGGTAGAAGGCTCTGGGTTGCTGAGAGGGGGCACAGCATGGAGTAAGAGGGCAGTGTGCTGACTGGAGGGACAGGTGGCCCTGCAGGTGGGTCTCCTTAGGTCAGTGGTTCTGTTGGAGCCCTCAGGAAACTTAGAAACCATCACTGTTTTTCTCCAAGAAGCCCACTTCTTTTGAGGGAGTCAAAGCTCTCGGGAATCTCCAGCCTGGGAATTGGGTCTGCGGGCAGTTTTGACACAGTGAGAAGTTATATGTGTCCTGAGTCTCTGGGAGAAGCCATCCTGGCTTTATCTTTCCTGTGAGGTCTGGAATCCTTGCAAAGCTATTGAAAGCTTTGACTGAGCAAAATGCCCATCTTTTCATGTTGGGACACATGGTACCTGGGTTTCTCAGTGGGTCTTCCAGGATATCCGTCTGAGGCAAACCTCCCCACCCCATCCTGGGCCTTTCTCTTGTTCCTGTGGGTGCCCAGGACTGGGAAATGCTTAGAACCTCACTTTTCCCTTTACAAGCTGCGCAGGCTTCCTCTCTCTCCCCTGTGAGGTTGACTGGTGTGGACTGGATGTTGATAGTGCTGAGCCAGAGCCCAGTGTAGTTGATGCCAGCAGCTGTTAATAAATAATCCACTGGTGATTGTGCTGGGTCTGCATGCACACACACAGAATCTGTGTTGATTGTCTATAACCCTCACGAGGCCCCATATCCCGGCTATGTTAAAGTAGGTTTCTGATCATTAAACTTGGCCACTAGGATGGGAGTGGGAGGGTGGGCACTTGTACACCATTCCTCAGATTTTGGAGAAGACAGTTAAGATGTACCTCACTTTGAGCCCTGGCTGGTGTAGCTTAGTGGATTAAGCGCGGGCCTGTGAACCAAGAGATCACGGTTCAATTCCCAGTCAGGGCACATGCCTGGGTTGCAGGCTAGTTCCCAGCAGGGAATGCACAGGAAGCAACCATACATTGATATTTCTCTCCCTCTCTCCTTCCCTTCCCCTCTGAAGATAAATAAATAAAATCTTTTAAAAAGAAAAGATGTACCTCACTTTTGAGAGGCCCCCAAAGCCATTTAACCCCCTTAGCAGCAGGCACCCAGGCCCCTGAGCCAGGCAGGGGGCTTGTGCCAGGGTGCAAACTGGTACTGCAGAGGTGGTAGTCCTGCCCCACCCTTGCCTGTTCTCTGGTGTACAGTGCTGAGTAAAGGTTCTCTGTGTACTCTGGAATTGGACTCCCTGTGTCTACTCCTGTGGAGCAGCACCTGTCTGACCTGGACAGATGGGACTGAAACTGCTCCTGTCTGGGCTGCAGAGTCCGCTGCAGAGTCCTGTTGAGCTTGTTTGGATGGGAGGGGATGGGAGCAGATTTGAGTGGTATGTTTTGTTTGCATCTAATGACTCTTTCCTTTATACAGTATCCCAGGTGTCTCATTTTAACATCCTAGGACCAAAAATAAGAGGGTAGGTGAGGCCGAGGTTTGGCCCTGATATGGATGCTGTATGTACACATGCTTTTCATTTACTCCCAGTAGGCCTGTCTCATGGTGTATTTTTTCTTTTCTCCATCTCAGCTGCCTTTACTCATATCCTAAGCACTTGGAAGTCTAGGAATGACAGGCTCTGAACTAGCCACTTGTGGTCTTTAATGCCTGGTCTGCCACTCTGGGCTATGTCTGGGTTTGTGGGCAGGGAGAACTTGAATGAATTTGGTGTTAAGGTGATGAGCAGAAAATCGAAGCCTTTGCTGTATGTATTTGCCAAGCCTGGCCTGAGGCCTACGGGACCAAGCACTTTGGGGCTGCTTGCTAGAGCTGCAGAGGAGAAAAGGCCACACTGCCATCCAGAAGGAGTTTCTACCCTGACTAGGGCATCTCTATTTTCTGAGCCTTCACATTCTGGGAACTCTGGACCCTGACATTGTATAGTTGATCTTGGTGTCCCCCGGTAGCCACACCCAGGCACCCAAGACCTGTGCACCAGCTAGGGCTGTGTGCTCTTGTGCCTAAACAGATACCGCTTTCTTTCCCAGGAGCCAGGGCCAGCCAAGATGGCCGTCACCACCAGCAGCAGCAGCATCCCCAGTGCGGAGAAAGTCCCCACCACCAAGTCCACACTCTGGCAGGAGGAAATGAGGGCCAAGGACCAGCCAGATGGGAGTAGCCTGAGTCCAGCTCAGAGTCCCAGCCAGAGCCAACCTCCTGCGAACAGCACCCTGAGGGAACCTGGACTGGAGGGCAAAGATGGTAAGCAGTGGCCAGGTTGGCTCAAGTGCTCACCTCTGAAGTGCTGAAATAGGCCTTTGTCCCTACAGAGCTGGCCCTGGGGCTACTCGGAGCCTGCACAGCTCAGTCATGAGCCCCTGTTCAGGCTCTCTCACCTTCTGTATCCATCAGCACTGGGCAGGGCCTGGCCTGGTGGGGGGCTGGGATCCCTGGGCTCCAGCTTGGATTTGGCCCCTCTAGCTCTGGAATCCCATCTGTGAAGGAGGGTATCCCCTGCTCAGTCAGCCCAGGCAGGCATTGTGAGAGTCCACATGCTCTGTGACGAGGTCTGTGTATGAGGAGGCCTCTGTGTCCTGTCCAGTGTGGCTGCTTTGTCTTCATGGCCAAGTGAACTGCAGAAGAGTCCACTGTGTCCTGAGAGCAGCAGTAGTTAGTGATGTGGACCCCGACTCATGAGGTCTATGGCATTATGGATGAGATATGAGACAAATTCACATGGACTACCAAGTCCTGTGGAGGAAAAGGGATGGCATAGCCACTCTCTCAAGAGGAGAGTGCACCGAGCCTTGCTTTGCCAGGCTTTTTTTTTTTTTTTTAAGATTTTATTTATTTATTTTTAGACAGAGGGGAAGGGAGGGAGAAAGAGAGGGAGAGAAACATCAATGTGTGGTTGCCCCTTGCACACCCCCAATTGGGGACCTGGCCCAGACCCAGGCATGTGCCCTGACTGGGAATCGAACCAGCGACTCTCTTTTGCAGTCTGGTGCTCAATCCACTGAGCCACACCAGCCAGGGCTGCCTTGACAGGTTTTTATTGCTTTTCTGGTCCTCATTTACTATGCACAGGTTCGCTTTAGGTGGTTACCTTTTACAGAAAACAAAGGAGAGGATGCTGCTAATTACTTCAAAGTGAAGGATGTTGCAAAGCAAGGGCAAAAGTGGTTGAACTGGTTACACTCCATACTGGGGAGGTTTAGCACAGACTTTAGGAATTTGCAATAAGCACTTGCTGCCTCAATTCAGGGTGAGGGAGTTTTAGCAAAAGCAAGTCTCAAAGTGGCCTAGGTACAGTCCAGGCCTGATTCCCCATGGGAGAACCTATCCGTGGGCATGGGTCCTGTGCATCAGACCTCGCTTTCCACTGGGAGCTGGGCCCATGCCATGCAGAATGGTCTCCTATAAGTTAGGGTTGTCTTCTCCTCTTCCTTGCTGTCCCATTCTGCCAGGCCCCTAGATGAAGTAGGGGAAGATGGTGCTGGAGAGAGAACAGTTGGCACCACCATGCTTTCTCCACCGAGCACTTTGGAGTTGCCTGAGCAGAAGCAGGGCAGCCTCCTCTGCCTCCTTCCCTTATCCAAGCCTTTGAAGGCTCTGCAATACACAGCCTGGCCTTTCCTATTTATACTTTGTCCAGATTGTTGAAGACAACTGGACGATTGTGACTGACCCAGCTCATTCAGGCCAAAACGTGCTTTGTGCTTATTCTGGCCATACGTGGCCTCAGTCCTCATTTGGTAGCACACACCCATCTGTGTCTAAAATTCATTCATGCCTCTGGTTTCCATAAATGTCCTCTACCTCTTCCCTCCCCAGAATTTACTAAATGTTGGTTCCTCCTTGATATTTGGTAAGAAGTAGTTGTTGGTAGGACATCTTTTTTGCAAGGAGGAGGAGCCTGCTCTTTCACTCATGTTCCCAGTCTGGAAGTGTAGGGCTCCCTGACAGTCTGGCTGTGTGGCAGCCACGCTAGGGGAGGAGTGGATGGGGCACAGTGGGAAAGAGATGTATTCCTATCTCTTGCCTGCCCTTGGGGAACCACATTGGCCTTTGGAGATGGAGGTAGAAAGAAGGTCTGTGTTTGAATCTGTGTGGACTTTTAAAAACATCCTCAGAAACCCAAGATGGCAGCAGGCTGAGTGTGTCTCCTACCTCCCCCCAGAGGAGAGCACCATGAGCAGCGACCCCATGGACTGTGGCCGCAAAGTCCGGGTGGAGAGCGGCTACTTCTCCTTGGAGAAGACCAAGCAGGACTTGAAGGCCGAGGAGCAGCAGCTGCCCCAGCCAGTCTCCCCTCCCAGCCCGAGCATTCCCAATAACAGGTATAGTGGCCCCAGACCGCCCTCCCAGGAGCTTGGTCATCCCCTTCCTTCCCCAGGACCTCGACCCCCCTGTCGAATGGTCTGCAGCAGCTACCTCAGCTCTCTGGATGTGGCCAACCAGCCCCCTGCTCACATGGACTCCGGCAGCACTGGGGGGCGGGGAGCAGAGAGACTGGGGTGCACCCTTGCCTTTAAAGCCAGCAGGCAGTATGCCACCCTGGCCGACGTCCCTAAAGCCATCAGGATCAGCCACCGAGAAGCCTTCCAGGTGGAGAGAAGGCGGTTGGAGCATAGCACTCGGGCCCGGAGCCCTGGCAGGGAAGAGGTGGCCCGTCTGTTTGGCAACGAGCGGAGGTAAGGAGGGGATTAGAGGGCTGAATGCATGTGCACATGTGTGCACACACAGGCACACAGACTGTCTCCCCCACCTTTACACACAGTCTCTCCCACATACTCTCCCATTTTCTCTAATACATGTATTCACATACAGTCTTACACACTCGGGTATTCTGTTACACACTCACCCACTGTCTTACACATTTCCTCTCCCTTCCTCCTCCCCTCCCACACACAAACACGTGTTTCCTAAGCCTTCCTTGGGGAGCCCACTTGTCCTTTCTTTCTGTTCAGAGCATGTGGGGAACCTTTCCCTCCTAAGCCTAGACTCTGGTTCCAGAGCTCAGCTTCTGGTGGTAAGAATGTAGGGTCTCTGAGTACCCAGAGGCTTAGGCGAGGCCAGCTGCTCCCTATGAGTGGTTCCAAGGACTGGACCTTAAGGACCTCTGGGCAGGTTCTCAGCTATCCAGGCCTTGTGTGGCTTAATCTTCTTTCCAACCCAGTTCTGTTCTCTGAGGAGACAGTGAAGACAGGAAGACCCTAGACATGCAGAGGGTAGCAGAAGCTCTCATTGCCATTGCCATTGCCAATTCCAGTTGCAGGTGAAGAGCCTGACGGGATGCTGGGAAAGTGGCCATGCTCAGGGAGGTTGAGTGGGAACCCAGTTTTTCCCTCGAGCTCTTGCTGTCACAGGAAGGCACAGGGCAGGCAAGGCAGTCTAGGAGGCTGCTGGGCGCCTGGCAGCATCACTGTTTAGCCAGGCTTGGCAGAAATGTGGAAATGGGGAGACTCAGCAGAGCCACAGCTTCCTGGGGAGAAAAGGGGCTTGGATGATGGGCCTAGGACAAGGGCCAGGGACAGAGAGGTGTGGAACTTGACTGTGGTCTGAGAAGAGGGAGGCTCTGTCTGCCCTTGCCTTGTCCCACTGGCCCTGAGCTTCAGCTTGATTCCATCTCAGAGGCCTCCAAGCCCATGTCTGGACCAGAGTGCCTGAGTGCCCCTCCCGTAAGAGCTTCTACCCTGAGTCTATAAACAGCCTTTGTCTCTGTTCACTTGACAATGAGGGTCTCACTCAGATAACCAGTCAGCTGCTGGAAGCTCACGGACCCTACTAAACCATTCCAAAATTTTTACGTACCTTTTTTCCAGGGGAAAACATCCATAGTTTTCATTAGGTTCCCAAAGAAGTTCACTTTCAAAAAGGTTTAGGCCTAAATTCTAGAAGTGTTCACAGAGTGTCCTCCCTGCTTCACCAAAGCCTGAGTAAAGCTCAGAATTAGGACATGCTGTGGGGACAAGCCAGGCTGGCAGTGGGCTCCCCTCAAGGGGCTGACTGGGAATAGGATACCTTTCTCTTGTGCTTTCTTCTCTTCTGAATACCTACCCACTCTATCACATGTCCCAGGTAGAAAGGACCTATGGACCTGTGGGTTAATTTCCAGGATAAAAACAAGACACCCGGAGTTGTTGGTCTTGAAAAGAGGAAAAAACCAGAATGTTCCCAATTCTGAGAGACAGGGAGAGGGAACCTTGTTGCTTGGGAGGTATACTATCAAGCAGTTGGCTGGCTTCCCATTTTACTAGTTATCCCATGAGGTGCCTATATCAGCAACCCCAGTGTGTAGATGCAGAAAGGGGCTCAGAACCAAGGTGGCTTCTCATGGGAACAGCCCGGAGCAGTGGCACTGGGACATATATCCATCGGCACCCTTAACTGGAAAGGCCCTGCTCCTGTGACATGACTCAGACTAGGCCAAGGCTGTCCTTTAAGAGATTAAGGAAATGTATAAGAAAAGGAACTTGCCAGAGATTTAGGAGGCCAGCAACCAGGGTTGGAGAGGCTTTGCACTGGCCTGTGGGCAGGCTGTATGTTGGAAGGCTCCTGTGTGGAAGGCAGCCATGCCCTGGTTTAGTGACAGACCAGAGAATTAACATTCAGCACGCCTGCTTGACCTTGAACGCATTCTCATCTAGTGGCCTGGGGTTGACAGCATTTCTGGGGCTTTGCTTTTTGCATGCTCTTTGCCACCATGGGTTTTTATGTGGTGTTGGCACCCTTGGGACCCAACTGGCTCTGCTTCCTAACACTGTAGCATCACTTTCTTACTGACCCTGATGACATCTGGCTAGCTGCTGTCACTTTCTGAGGTCTGCCCTCTGGTCCCAAGTAGCTGATCTGTGCTTGATTGGATTCCTGTCTCCCTGGTTGAGTAGAGCAGAACCCCATGGTAGAAGGTTGTTGTTTGGCCACGGTGGCCAGAGCTCACCTACCCAGAGTGGCAGGTGAGCCAGGCTAGCCAGCCCAGCAGCCAGGCTGGAGAGTTTCCCAAAAAGCCATGACCCTGAGTACTCCTGTGTGGGTTGGTCAGCTCTGCTCTTCAGACTTGCTCCAGAGCCTTTAACATATTTCTTGGTTGGTGAGTTTTTGCTGAGTAAGCATGGGGAGGCCATGGCCCTTGTTGACTGATACCAGGATCAGCTCCCATGGGGTCCTTCCCACCCCTGGGCTAGGCACCTAGAGGGGTTGGTGAGCAGAGGTGTGGTGCCTCCTTTCTGTGCTGTCAGCTGGCTCAGGGAGGTGTGTGTGGTCACACATGCAGTCCTTCAAGGAAACCAAGCTAAAAACTTCCCATCGTGCAAAGAAAACACGGCTGACTTCCCCAGAGCCCACCCACACGGAGAGGCTGCAGCAAGTGCCGCTTACCTGTGCTCTCCCTCTGACTCTTCTCTTTGTGGCCCTGGCAGTTTTGCAGCATGCCATTTGCCTGTGATTCAGCCAGGTGCTGTTCCTCACGGCCTTCCTGGGAGTGGGCCTGAAATCTTTTCTAAACATCACTAGGAGAGTTGGGCATCGATCGGAGGTGCATCACCCACCCGACCAGGCTGAGCACTTGCAAGAGCTTCCTGTGGCCTAGGAACTCCTGCCTCTGCCTTAGCTTCCTGTGCTCAGACGCATGCCCTCTCCTGCTGCCCTCCCTCAGCCACTTCTGCTGGTTCTGGCAGGCTGGCCTGGGAGCAGATGCTGTTCCTGGAGAAGACTCAGCAGAAGCCTAGTGCGCTGGCTCCTACTTTTATTGTGGAAGCACAGGGAGGAGGAGATCATGAAGGTGCCCCAGAGTTCTGACCTTGGCATTAATCCTTCCCTGATAAAGAAACACTAAGATCCATTTTTAATGGCATCCCTCCCTGAGAACAAGCTGGCCTGGGGTTGTGTATGGGGAGGGGGTGTCTCAGGTTTTGAGGTTGCTTCTTCTCATAGATTTTAGTCTTCTGGGCTCAGACCTTCAATCTCTTGCCCTTGACTCTACCACTTGTCCAGAATGCAAAACTTTCCCTAAGAGGCACCTTCAGGGCACTTGGCTGGGTGTCGCTGTTGGAGAACAGGCCCCTGGTCCTGTGACCTGTCGATGGTCAAGATACAGGCCCCCAGTGTGCCCCACCTGGCCTCCCTGCCCACACCCACCATGAAGACTCCTCGTGACTCAGACAAGGATGGTCTCCCCTCTGCAGTGATCACCTCGGGTTTTGTTTCTTTAATTCTTTGGATAATTTTGATTTATCATTTGATTTTTAAAAGCGGTCCTTTCCTGTTTATTTATTTTCCAGCCTTATTTTCTTTCAGGTCTTGCCCCTCTCCACCTTCTCCTGCTGTGTCGCTGTGTGACGTTACTCGCCCTTCCTCCGCCTGCTTCGCTCCCATCTCAGCTCCGTCTCCAGTCATAGATGGCGTGATGATGCCGCCGGCCCTTTCACATGAAATCAACTTGCTTTGTTTTGTTTTAATTTGGTTTTTGATTCTTTTTACTGTTGGCAGAAACGATGTTAATTCATGGGCCTTTTTCTTGCTAAAATTTGGATGCCCTGGGGTTGGGGCTGCATCATGATCTGCTAGGAATTTGATGAGGATAGGGCTGTCCCCTCCAAGGTGGTGGTTGCCTTCTTATCATATCTGTGGCTTAGGAGAGGATGGCTGCTGATAAACTGTGTGAATGCCGAGTGTCTACCTGACAGTCTATGCAGGGACCTCCAGTGTTGAGGTGGGGATGCAGAGGGCAAGGGAAGGCCCTTGCCCATGAGCTGCTGCCCTCTCATGCACAGCTCCACCCTTTGTAGTGGGGGAGGGAGCTCAGGGGGAGATATTCAAGATGAACTGGCCTAGTGTGCTGTGTGTACAGCCGATACACCCTGCAGAAGTGGAGGCCCAGGCAAGGCTGGGATGGGCCAGCCATGGGGGTGCTGACTGAAGGAGCCCCTCTGCAGCTTGAGATCAAGCCCACCTTGGGGTGTGGGGTGATCCTGTCTCCCCTCAGCAGCCTCCTGTCCTCTCTTGCAGGAGGTCCCAGGTAATTGAGAAATTTGAGGCCTTGGACATTGAGAAGGCAGAGCACATGGAAACCAACTTATCAGCTGGACCCTCACCATCAAGCGACACTCGCCAGGGCCGTAGTGAGAAGAGGGCATTTCCCAGGAAGCGGGTGAGCACTGAGGCCTGGGCAGTACTGGGGTGCTGGGTGGGGCCCGTCAGCACATGGCCTCATACCTCCTCCACAGCCCCCAGCACACATCTGGACACACTACTGCTGGGCTTCCCACCATCCTTTCATAGTTGTTTGCTTGGGTTTCTCATCTCCTCCAACTCTCAAACTTCTTAAAGAAAAGCCTGTCTTAATGCATCTTCCTGTCAGAACTTTATTCATCTCTGCTAAAGGCTGTTCGAAGGATCTTTAGATCCTGGGTGGTACTAGAGCCCCTCTCTTCCTCTCTGAGGTGGCCTGGCCTCAGGGCTGCACAGCTTTCTTCCTCCTCCTCTCAAGAGGCAGCTGTAGCCCTCATTTCTTTGCTCCATGAGGTGGGCTCCTCATCCAGTCCTCCACCCACTTCTCGGGGCCTTGCTGGGTCTCATCTTCATCTTCCTCCCCAGATTCTCTCTGGGCTCCTGAGGTGCCCTGCTTCTCTGTATGCAGGCACATAACTCAGAGATCTTCCTTCTGTGACCCCAAGAAACAGGGGGCGGGGCGGGACCTAGAGAGTGATGGTGACGGCTGCACCAACAGCGAGGGCAGCGCAGAACTCATGCCCAAAGCAAAACAGATGTGCTAGGTGGGAAGTCCAGGTGCTGGCTCCTGCCCTCTACTCCGGGAAAAACAGCAGGCACTTGGGAGCAGGACCCTTGCAGGTCTGATTCTTCCACAGCTCTGGCTGCCGGACTCCTTGCTCCCTGCCCAGGATGACACTAAATACTGACTGGCGGCTACTCTCTGCCACAGGACCTCCCCAGTGAAGCCCCCACAGCTCCTCTCCCGGACGCCTCAGCCTCCCCCCTGTCTCCACACCGAAGAGCCAAGTCACTGGACAGGAGGTCCATGGAGTCCTCCCTGACGGTGAGCCCAGGCACCCAAGCACCAAGGCCTGGCAATGCTGCTGCTGCTGCTACTGCTGCTTCTGTCACCTGAGGTCGCTGTCTGCTTCTGCCCATGCATCTGGGCTGGCTGTCCTCTCTGTGCACAGGCCCTCGTGTCTATGTGTGGGAAGCAGCTGCTCTGTTTCTTTCCCTTTCCTGGGCTTTGTAGGCCTCCTGAGCTCCAAGGTCTCAGTGGAGGTCACCTGGAGGTCACTCCAGGGTCAGGGCCAAAGCACAGAACCCCCGTTCTTCTTTTGTGGGGTGTTTGTTTCCATGACAGTTTGCCAACAGGAGTCCCCTCTTGTTGGAAGCACTGGTCCCATTCATGGGGTTTCACCATAAAGGGAGAAGAGGCCCTTGCTCCAGGCTACCTGAACTACAGCAGTCGCGGTGCAGGTAGGGAGCAGTTGGACGGAGTCTAAGCAGCACCATCGCTCCCACCAGCAGCGACAGGCCAGAGGCCCAGAGGATAAAAGATAGCTGCTCCTTGCCTGGTGACCTGGGGCTCCTCTCTGCATTTGTCCTTAGCCTCCTCAGGAGCCCAGGGCTGGTGCTGCCTCTCCCCCACCGAGGTGTGGACACCAGCAAGACTGATATGAAACTGTGGAACAAGAACAGGAGGTTTCTTACCTGGGGAATTTTTCCTTGAGGTCTGACTTTGGCTCAAGGGTTTGGAGCAGAGGCTCCCAGAACAGGTATTGCTGGTCGTTGGCCTGTCACTACACATCTGTTCTCTCTTAACGCCCTCCAGTCCTTGCACTGCAAACAGATGTCACAGCCTATTTCTGGTCAAGATGGCTGTGGAAAAGTGGAGAACATGTCCCGTGACAGGAAGGATGGTCCACGTCTCTTTGAAGCACCAGCCTTACAGATACCCAGACGTAAAACATAAGCAGGGTCCAGGTGGGCTGCAGGTGATCCTCGTGGGTGTGTGAACAACACAGGTTTTAGGACAGACCAGCAGGGATGGCACCACATTCAGGCCCTACCGGCGGGCCTGCACCCTCTGCTTTCTTGTCTGTTGTCCTGGATTTGCTCCTTGTAGGGAACTGGAGGCTGAAAGTCATCCTAGTACAGATAAGTGGCCTGAGGATCTTGGTAGAGTTGCTGCTGCACCTCACTGAGAACCACAGACATGGTGTCTGCTCCTTGGTTGTCTCCTCTTTTCTCTCTGTCTTCTGTGGCTTCTGCAAGAACCTCTGAATTCTCCTTTTAGCTGTCACTGCAGACCTTCCCCTTCATACACCACACTCAATGACTCTCCGTCTGAGCCGTTCTTCTCTGCCTCTTAGGCAAATGGATTAGGGCCTGTCTCAGAGCACCAGGCAGCCCAGCCGCTCACAGGGTGATGAGGCTGAGCTCTCTCCTTCACAGTAGCCTGTGCAATGCAGCATCTGCTTCTTCTCAGATGTGTGTGCCTGCAGATCAGACAGCAGGCAGCACAACCTGGGGCCAGGGGCCTGTGCAGGTTAATCTGATACGATAGGTGAAGAAACCCCTTTTCCTGGTGCCCACCTCACTTGTAAAGAATGTCTGCTCTGTCAGTCACCCTTTGCCCAGGACTGGGATATCAGTGTTTCCCTCTGAACTGTTCTTTTTTTCTTTTCTCAGCCTGACCTGCTGAATTTCAAGAAAGGCTGGCTAACCAAGCAGTATGAGGATGGCCAGGTTAGTGTGCAGAGATCTGTAGTTTCTGAAGGGCTGGGGAGCTGCTGCAAGGCTGAGCCAGCCTTATCCCTGGCTAGTCTGTGAGCACTAAGTCTGTCCCGCCACCTCTGGCACACTCCTTGTTCTCATGGACAAGGACTGTGGCCAGGACCCCCATCTCCTCAGAAAAATGGAGGTTCACAACCCCCATTTCTGCAGCAGGGGTGGAGCTTTTGGAGATGTGCCACCAGGCCTGCCTGCTGCCAATGTGATGGATTGCTCTCCTGTACCCAGCGGTGACCTTGGCCTCAAGCCATGGAGACATTCTCAACACTAGCTTCCTACCTGCTGATCTTTCCCAGGGACAGAGAAAGCCTCTGGCTGTAGGGCTGGCTTATGCTTGCACACGAGGCGGCCAAGGAGATAGCAGCTGAGGCGGCAAGACTCTGTCAGAGACACCAGCTTACCCCCAGTCCTGAGAGAGCCATTATGGTACATTCTCACCATCAGACTTAAGCAGGAAGAGCCCTTTACAGCTGGACCTGTCAGCCCCACCTTGACCCTGGATGGAGCTAGAATGCCAGACCTCCCAGGAGGCATGAGAAGAAACCTACTAGGTCATGCCGAGAGGCATCTAAACCCTGCCTGTCCATTCTCCCACACCTGCTTTCTGAGCGGCTCTGCTGAAACATCCTCTTCTCTCCTCTATGTTAACCCTTTTGTCCTGGCCCAAAGACTCAAGTCTCCCCCTTGCTACTCACAGTGAAGACTTGGGAATCTGGCTGGTTGGTTTGTACCTGCTAGCTGAAAGTGGGCATACCCCTCTGGTTAACCAGCCAGTGGCTATAACTCACAAGTGGCCTTCTTCAGATGAAGATTCTGTTTTCACAGACACCTTTTAGCCCAGCCCCCTGTCTGCAGCTGTGGAGTTGAAATCGAGAACTGTAAAGCACTGTTTGCCAGACACACCACTGGGTTAGAGAGCCCATGGCCAGTGGCCCACTCCAGCTCTCCCACCTGTCTTGTCACTGAGGAGCCAAGGCTTAGCAAGTGCCTCGACGGCATGTGCTCATGGCTGCCTGCAGCCTAAACACTGAGTCCTCTGTCACTTGGAGGAGCTGCCTGTCCTCTGCTTTTCACATGCTCTGGGAGGGTACCCTAGGACTCCAGCATGGGTCGCCTTGGAGCATTAAGTGTGCTGCGTAGTAGTTCAGTCTGTCTTCTCCTTTCCATTTCAGTGGAAGAAACACTGGTTTGTCCTTGCTGATCAAAGCCTGAGATACTATAGGGATTCGGTGGCTGAGGAGGTGAGTATCTTGGCTTTGCTCCCACTAGGGAGACAGCTGAAGGAGTTCAGGTAGCATCTGGGAGCCCAAGGCCCCCAAGCACCACTGCTTCTCCTGGGCTTCAGCCCCTCTGTCTGTTAATGGACATCCACATTGCCATCTTGGGTTCTCGATCTGGTGGGAAGTCTGATCGTAGTGCAACCTGCTTTTGATATTCTCATGACTGGTTCCTGCCTGGCACGTGCATCTTCTGAGGCCCTGCATCAGGCACCTGGATATAGTGTGTTTGAGTGACTTTTTTCTCCGTTCTTTGAAAAACACTGAAGGCTGTCTTATTTTAAAACTCAAGATGAGCTTTTTTGTTTTTCCTACAAAGAGATCTTATGGTGAATTGAGTCTTGAAGAACTGAACTAACATCTTGTTTATCCCTTGTCTTTTGGACAAAGATGGAATGTGGCAGATGAATCTGGTTGGCCCAGTTGAAAGTCTTCATTCTGCAGATGAAGATTTTCTGGACCAACCAGAAGGAGCTGTTTTTCCTCACCTACAAAAAAGTCATTCTTTTGAACAATTTAGCAAGTGTGTTTCTAACCTTTCCCTTGTAGTCCACTCCAAGCATCCTTAAGATATATCTACAAATAGAAAAAGATCTATGTCCAAGGTTAGTCATCCTGTACCTTTATAATAGCAGGAGATTGAAGAGAACATAAATACCTGTCTGAGGTGGGGGTGGTGTGGGGGGTGGGGGGGGCGTGTATATATTTACATACTCTGAACCTAAAAGAACTAAGTTTTTAATGGAGCCCAGTGAAAAGGTATTGGTGATACAAGGTAGGTGTAGACTAGGGAGGGTAGCAGGCCTCTGGTGTGCCTAATAGCAGGGAATACAGAAACGTGTGAGTGTTTAACCAAACAGTCACGTGTGACTGCCACTTATATAAACCAGCAGTTCTCAGAGTGTGGGCTGTAGACCCCTGGAGACACCTTAGGAGGGCTGGGATACTCAAGACTATTGTTATAACACTAAGATGCTTTCTTTTTTCATCGTATTAACATTGCACTGACTGCACAAGCCATGGTGAATGAGGCTGTTGATGTCTTAGCCCAGACACAGGCTGCAGCAGCCAGTGGCCCTGTGTTCTTCACTGCCACACACTCACAATGTTAAGAAAGTTACTGATTTCATTAAGTCTCAGTCCTAGAAGACCCGTCTTTTTAATACTCTCATGATTCGAAATCTGCAGTAAGTCCATGTCACTGTTGTTGCACACCCAGTATGACGGCTGTCTTGTGGGGCAGCCCTGTGCCCTCTGTCAGTGCTGCCCACTGGCCAGCAGCATCTCCTGTGGATCACCATCTTTACTTAAAAGAACAGCTAGTACACAGACTGCTCATTCAGTTTTGGTGGTTAGCAGACATTTTCTTTAGAATGAACCAAGTAAGCCTGTTCCTTTAAGGGAAACAACAGGCAGTTTTTGTTGCCAGTGCTACAAGATGAACTTTCAAGCAAAAATTGAATCTTTGGAAAACTTGTATTCACCATCATGAACTTGACAGCTTTCCTTCAGTCTCTCCTGACCAAATAGGTGGTGATACTAACAAATGCAGTGTTTGATCTCATATAATGAGATGTGTCAACATCGGAAGTGTATAGCTCATTATTTTCCAAATGACTAATATATAATGTTACACAGTTGGGCACAGGTAAAAGACCCATTCAAAGGGTACAGTAGCACCGCGGATTTGAATGTAACTGAGTACAGAAAGTTCCTTGATAGGATTTCAGATTACACTTTGTAGTTAACATTTAAGTCACAGGGGTGTCCAACATGTAACTCAGGATGGGTATGAATGTGGCCCAACACAAACTTGTAAATTTACTTAAAATATTATGAGATTTTTTTGTAATTATGTGTTGTACTGTATTAATGTGTGGCCCAGAGATGCTGAAGGGTTGGACACCCCTGCATGAGTTCAAGATAACTACCACATATCAAAAAATAACCACAATTACTTGAAGATTATTAAAATGTCTCCCTTTTTCAAGTCCATTTTTGTGTAAGGCCAGACTGTCTTCATATACTTCAGCCAAAACAGTATATCCATCAGAATGAATGCGGAAACAGATAAGAGAAGCCAGACATCAAAGAGATTTGTAAAAATTCAAAACAATATTGTTATCACTGATTTTTTAAATAATATTTTTATTAATAAAATGGGCTTATTTGTATTCTAAAGTGATTAGATATGTTTAAATTTTTTTCAGTTTAATTTCTAACATAGTAAATGTCAATAGATAAAGCTCACATAAAAACTCTTTGAGGTCCTCAATTTTTAAGAGTATAAAGAAGTTCTGATGTGAGTATGTTGGAGAACCATCAGCATGGAATTTCTTTGGCAAAATACCCATGGAGGGTGGTGGCATTGGTGTGTCCATGCTATGAAGGCCAGGTGTGCCCTCACTTCTTGTGAGGGTATATGCTCACTAAGAAAAAGGCCAGCCCTCAGAGTCACTCATGAAGACATGTTTGTTTAGTGTTGACTTTCATTTCTAAATCTCTTAAGGTCTTCTCATTTCTCTCTGCAGGCAGCTGACTTGGATGGGGAAATTGACTTGTCTACGTGTTATGATGTCACGGAGTATCCAGTCCAGAGAAATTATGGCTTTCAGATACATGTGAGCCCAGGGGTGGAGTTTGGAGACAGGTTGGGTGCAGAGGTGGGGGACACAGGCTTGACTGGCCGGGATGTGTCTTTGAGCACCTGATGTCCTGGTCCGGGCACTGGTGGGCAGGCCTGACCTCACGGGCATGGTCAGGAGGTGCTCTTTTCCCATCAGTGTCAGCATCTTGTCCAGTTCTGTCCTCAGGCCTGTGGCACCTGGTCCCCACCCCCAGTTTGTGATCTGAGCAAAAATTGAATGTTAGCATCTTTCAAGACTATATAGAAGCTTTTTGTTACTGAAGATTCTTTTTCTTTCTTTTAATCCTGGAGTTTGGTTCAGTTGGAAGGATATGTGAGGTATGGGAAATAAGAATTAAATTGTTAATTATTTAAATCTCAGAGCAGTAGGTTTTTATTCACTTATTCTTTACTTTATTCTTCTACTCATGAGTTTGAAAATTCATGAAGTCTCCCCCCCGCCCCCGGCAACCTTGTGAGGGACTCAGAGAAGCAAGTCATTGCCCTTGCCCTCAAAAAAATAACCTGGTTCAATAAATATAACAGTCCTCATTGGCCATTTCATTAAAGTCGGTGACTCAAGGGCTGCCCAGAGTTAGTAAGGGTCAAGGTTAGGACACATTCACCTGACTGCCACGTCTGCTCTCAGTCTTAACACCAACTGCAAGTTTGGGGGTACCTCAAACCATCCTCAGATTCAAGAATGAGCCAGGATGACTCAAAGAGCACAGCTGTGGTTTCATTTTAGAGAAGGACACCAGTTGGAGCACCAAAGGAAGAGAGACTTTCAGAGTCACCTGGGCTCCTGTGTCCCGGGGGACACGTTGCCCTCCTGCACTGGTGTTGCTACGCAGTGACACACAGAGCTCCCCACCCAGGAATCTCACCCAAGCCCAGTGTCCTGAATTTTGATTGAGGTTTCACAACTGTCATGATTGACAGTCATGTCCATGCGGTCCAACACAACCTCCAGCCCTGCCCTCAGAGGTCAGCTCATTTACATGGGGCTGAAGCCCCAGCCCTCCCACTTTATGGCTGGTCTTTGTAGTATAGCCATCCCCAACCCTAAGGAACGAGGATTCAGGGGTTGCTGCTCAGGAGCCGGGGCAAAGACTAGTCCTCTCCTTGTACAAAGCTAATTCTTTGCTCACAAGAGCCTTGTGAGTATGTGGTGGGTAGAGAACAGCTTGACAGGTAGGGCTGCCACTGCAGGAGCTGGCCCCTGGGACTTTGTCTCTCACAGGAGGCTGTAAAGGAGAGGTCACCTTTAATAGAGTCTTACCTTCAGATCTCGGGGTGCAAAAACTCAGTTTTATCATTGGACTCAGTGGACAGGCGCACTGAGACTGACATATTAACCAAACTTCAAGGAGACTCAGGTTCACACCCGAACACTATTGTGTTCATTACAAAAGTGAAGTCTAGCCACCAACCCACCCAGGCTACTGGCCATGGCATGTCCTCCCTATGGGGTGCCAAGTCATATGGACAGATGGCCTAGCATGAGACCCAAGGCATGAGTTGGTGAATCTTAGGGTCTTAGCAACCTCCCCACCCCCTGCTATGGTGCTCCTCCACTCCTGGTCCCTGCTGGAGGAACAGACCAGCTCAGTGAGCTAGTCCTGAGCCTCCTGGTAGACCCCATACTGTATCCTCCTTCCTCACCCAGATCTCCTTGTGTCAAAGAGCAGGTTTCTCTTGGCAGGGTATCCTGTGGTAAGAGGTGGCTTTTTAAGTCAGCAAGTGAGCACTGAGTACTAACTTGACTATTCTAGGGTCTGAACCATGCAGTTTACTCTCAACCATCAGTCTACCCTTTTCATTTTGCCCTGGGGCGGGAGCTCATCCTAAGTTCTGACACTTTTCTGTGAGCCGCATGGACTGAGGGAGACCTAGGTCTGTAGAGATTGCTCTCAGCATGAAAGGGTGGGTCCTGGAGGTCTTGGCCTAGATCAGTAGGCAGCTTTGAGTTCTTGAGAGGCAAGGATGGAGGAATGAATGTACGATGTTCCTAGCCTGGCCATCAAACCTAATGGCAACTACAAAGGAGATGAGTGCAGAAGCTAGGCAGGAGCAGCACCACGAGAGCCCTGAGTCCTGCGTCGGAAGTCAGTCTTCTCCTGAGATTGTGGAATGTGCTGGAAGACACAAGGTAGTTGTGCATTAGTAAGACATCCATCAGGACATGCAGGCAGTTAAAGGAGGTGAAGAGAGGCAGGAGGCCGCCAGGCAGGCACAGTGGTGGTGGGCAGAAAAGGAAGGGGTGGCTACGGGGCACTGCAGAGGAAGCACGTGTGGGCCGTGACTTTGGCCAGATGAGGGAGGAAGCAGGGCTGAGATCCTGTGCCCCAGTGCATGGCAAAAGGTGTAGAGCATCCTGGCTGGTGTGGCTTGGTAGACTGAGCACCAGCCTGCAAACCAAGGGGTCACTGATTTGATTCCCAGTCAGGGCACATGCCTGGGTTGCAGGCCAAGACCCCCAGTAGGGGGCGCGTGAGAGGCAACCACACATTGATGTTTCTCTCTCTCTCTTTCTTCCTCCCTTCCCCTCTGTCTAACAATAAATAGTCTTTTTAAAAAAGTACACTTAAAAATAAAAAAAGGTGTAGAGCCTCCAGTGTTCTGGCTATGATGGGCTTTCTACAAACATTAGACAGACAGCCACAGTGTGGGCCTACCGTTGGGAAGGAACCTGCTGGAGGTGGAAGATGAGGCCATGAGGGAGAATGTGGATTGCTGAGATTAGACCACAGGAACGCCCACCTCTGGGAGTGAGAGAAGGCAAAAGACCCCACGGCGAGTGTGAGCAGATCTCAGGGGCACAGGAAGGGCCAAGGCATTAAGGGGACAGCGTTTCAGAGAGCTCAGAAGCCATTGCCCCACTCTAGGAGTACAGCAAGGGAAAACCCAAGGACAGATGAGTTATGGGCCGTGCTGGGGCACCTGAAATGGAGGATGAGGTCAAGTCCAAGCTGTGCTTTCAGTACTCCAGGCCCACATGTGGTCTCTTGTGTTTTGCTCCCTGGCCATGTCAGTACCCAACCCAAAACTATCTTGGTAATTTCATCTTCCCTTCAGCTGATTTGCCAGTGTGTTTCAGAGTAGCCTGAGCAGCTTAAAGTACAGGACTGACACCCTCATTCTGGGAGACAGGAGTCTATAGGTGCAGAAGCAGGGAAGTAGACTCCGTGCAGACCGCCCCCCATGTTTTCCATCTCTCTCCTTCTCAGGAGGCACCTTGCTGTGCCCCCGGGAGACACAAAGACTGTACCTCAGAGGCCACTCTTTACTCCTTACCCTTGCAGGCCATGCTGCGTCCTCTTTGCTGCTGCATCTGGCCTCCCCCCACCCCCGCCCAGTCTGTGCACTCAACTCCCCTTTGCTGTAAACGTGTTCCTCTGTCTCAACTGATGTCCCACCAGCTCATCCAAGTTAGGGGGCATAGGGGTTGTCCTAGAAGTACCTCCTTCCCTCTTCCCCATTACTCAATCCTGCCACCACCTTAATTCTGACTTCTTAGACAACTGCCCTTACTGTCCAACAGGCCTCCCTGCCTCTTCTCAGCCTGAAGACTAGGTCTCCACCACATCCCAGCCTGCCTGGCCTCTCCCTGATTGCCCTGTGCGTCCAGTGAGTGTAGCTGCAGGGCACTGGTGCAGGCTGTTCCTGCTTCCTCTACCTGGGATGTGTACCTCTTTCCCGTCCACCCACCACCCCACCTCACTACACAAGGCCCAGCTCAGCCCCACTGTGCTGGGCTCCCAGTTGCTCCCCACATGCTCACACTCTCCTTCCCTCCAGTTCTGTGAGTTTCTTAAAGGGCAGGGTGAGTCGCCTCAGTGCCTGGACATTGTAGCTACTCAGTAAATGCCTGCTGAATCTGCTGGAGAGGGAGATACCTGAGTTAGCCTTGACAGTGAAAGCAGGTTGTGTCTACAGCTTTGCTGTTTCCTTTGCTCTCCAGGTCTGATTTGTCCTAAGCAGGGTATACATGAAGCTTCTAAGATGGCCACCTAGCCACAGTCCTCCTTGCAGAAGGGGGGTGGAGAGATTGACAGTGGTCACTGATAATGCCTTGTCTCTTTTGTAGACAAAGGAGGGCGAATTCACTCTCTCTGCCATGACGTCTGGGATCCGGCGGAATTGGATCCAGACCATCATGAAGCATGTCCATCCGACCTCTGCCCCGGATGTGACAAGGTAAAGTTCGAGGGAACCACCTTCCCCAGGGGCCTATGCCTCACTCCTGTACATGAACAGCTGCTTCTTCTGGGGACCTGAGCTCTCAGCCTGGCCCAGCACAACCTTCTTCCTTCCCTCCTTGGTCCCACTGCTGGCGGCCCCCCACTCGTTCTCTTTTTGGTTTCCTGGTTCTGTGTCAGGTTGCTTTTTCCTTCTGTGAGCCTGATGGTAGAGCTACACAAGTATCACTTTGGACCACCATCAGAACTAAACTTAGGGGATAGGCCCCTCTGGAGTGGGCGTGGGCACTGGGCTTCACTGGAGGCTGCACCCATAGGCCATGATAGCATTTCTTTTTCTTGTTGTTGTTGTTTTTTTTTTCACCTCATTCCCACATCTGTTGGATTTCTGTGCTATCAAGAAAAATTCTCTGAAACTCTCAGTAGCAGAGCCTAAGTTGGAAAACTATCCCCCGCCATAACACACTTCAGTTCACACATCTCGTGATTGACTGTGTGCCTTCCTCCTCTAACCCTGAAGGTTAGGAACTGGCTGAGTTTCATTTTAAAAGAATGAAGACATGGTTCCAGTGTGGGGGGGCTGGCTCTGTGATGCCCAGAACACTGCTGTGCATGCATCAAGTCATCAGAGCCTTTGCCAGTTCTGAGAACTCTCATTGACACTTTGTAGGCGTGTAGTTTGAATGACTCCTCAAGTGTATTTCGTGCACTGGAAGTCACACTCTAGGTACCCTGGTGCCTGCCATGTGCCCCCTGGTGGCCAGGGGCAGTTGTAACTGTCCTAATCTTTTTGAAGTCCTTGCCTCTTCTTAGTGACACTGTACCTCTTTGGACAAGAAGAAAGGAAAGGAACCCAAAATAATAATTCTTTCATTTCTTTTCTGTGTTTATTCATATTGTTCATTATTTAACAAACAGAATAGCTGGTTGTTCTGAGTTGGTAAGACCAGGAGGTAGTGACCAGGACTCACTCTGTGGTATCCTATTAGGGGAGCACATCCTGTGTGCAGGGGCAAGGGGTAACCCCATCCTCTTGGGGCTGCTTCTGCCGGCAGCCCAGCAGCTGCCCCTCAGCTCTTTCCCATTCAGGAGCAGAGACTGGAGCCTCACAAGCCCAATGTACTTTCTGAACCCTGGAGGACACCCCCACAGCCAAACAAGACAGGCAGCTCAGGCTGATCTGCCCAGGCTGCTGTGTGGTCTCTGGGAGGCAAGGTGGACACATAGGAGCCAGGTGGCCTCAGGTCAGGGCTTCTAGCCAGTGGCAGTAACCTACCACCCTGTCCTAGCCAGGCCTGGCTCTATGCATTAGATTGAGGATCTGTCTGGGGGCTGTCAGCTTTGGGATGTCTCAGGGCAGACATGTGACTTTGGCCTTGGAACAGGTGTAAAGGACACACTTTTGTGCACACATGGCTTACAAATGGCATCTCCCAGGCTGGCATGCATGTCTCCCTTGCACACTTGGGTATCGGCTCCATGTGGGGACTGGGAGTTCACAGCAGGCAGGCCTTTGTTCCCGTGGGAAGCTTGATGTGATGACTGTCTTTCTCACTACGATTTACTTCAGAGCTAATGGAGTAATTTGTGTCTCCAGTTTGTTTCAGCCTTTGTGCTTATTTGATGTGGGCTTTTATAGTTTGAGGAAAATAACTTTGTTTTGTTTTTTTTAGCGCTACAAGGCTACATCCCAAGAACAATTAGAAACATACAAACGTCAGAGGTGCCAGGTGAAGCCAGGCACTGTAGGCCCCCTGTGTCTGGTGGGGAGTTGTAGGGGCTTCCTGTTTGGGAAGACAGAGGGGGCCTTCTTCCCAGGTGGGCCTTCCTCTGTTGGAGAGACTGGTTCTGCAGCTTCCGGTTTTCCATGTTATCCCACTGCCCAACATGGCTGTAAGCCTGCTCTAGCTCTCAGTTCAGAGCCATCAGAAGGTCTATTCTGGAGTTTTTATTCAAATACGCATATGGCTTAAATTGAAAACACAAGTCCTACCACCCTGGAGCAGTTTATTTTTCACTAGGTATCTGCTGGGATGGGCAGCCAAGCGGGTGGTGGCGACCGTATCCTCTTCTCCTTGGGTGCCTCTTTCACTCAGTCCTTTCTCTTTGGCCCCCATTTAAATATGGGTACTCCCTGGAACCCCCACCTTCCCTTGCAACCCCCAGTGGCTCCTGATTCCGCGTTTTGCCCCTGCCTACTGTTCAGGCTGCTGGTCTCTGGGATAGTCCATAGAGCCTGGAGAATGCTGCCTCCAACCACCATGACTCATACCTCCGCCCTACTGCTTCCCAGGTGGGTTCCTCTTCAGGAACCTTTACTTTGAAGCAAATTGGGAAAAGGCGTGGACTTTTCTGCCAGGCAGGCAGAAGTGCCTTCGAGAGTCATGCTCTTCACCTGGCAAGTGGGCCACTGCATGGGATGGGCTCCTTGGTGCCATCTGGGCGATGTATCTGATTTGTTCACAGGTCATCTCAGGCCTGTCACTCTTATTCCTCTATCACAGCAGCCACCAGAGTGAGTTTCCTAAAACACAGACCTGACCGTGTTACTTCCCTGCTTATTAAAAACTCTTGGTCCTTTCAAGAGACATGGCTGGTCTCATTCATTCTGTCACCATTGCCCAGTAAGTACGTTCATACCACAGGGTCAGCCTCCCTCATGAAGGGTTTGGACAGTGGCTGTCCCTTGTGTAGCCTGTCAGGGCTTTCGCCTTTGACTTTAAACAGGGTAGGAGCTCCCTGTGCTTTATTGTCCTAGTGATAGGACTATTGTGACACTCCCCTACTGCATCTCCTCAGTTAGAGGATCCTTGTAATATCTTCCTGCCGGAAACCTCTAGGCTTTCTGTGGCTCTTTCTCTCCCATCTCCACTCAAACTCAGTTTAAGTTCCCTGTTGAGGAAATGATAACAGAGTGTCCCTTCTTGCCCTGCCCCAAGGGAGCTGGGGCCCTCTGCTGGGGTGAGCACCTGGAGTCATACCTGATAAGTTGTTTGCCCCCTGCCCCCAGCTCATTGCCGGAGGAGAAGAACCGGAATAGCTCCTCCTTTGAGACCTGCCTGAGGCCAAGTGAGAAGCAAGAGGTAGAGCCCAGAGAGCCAGACCCTGAGCAGAAGAGGAGCCGTGCTAGGGAGCGGAGACGGGAAGGGCGCTCCAAGACCTTTGATTGGGCTGAGTTCCGCCCCTTGCAGCAGGCCCTGGCTCAAGAGAGGGCCAGTGCCACAGTGTCCCCCGATACACTCCCTGAGGCAGAGCCAGGAGAGCTGGAGCGGGAACGTGCTCGGAGGCGGGAAGAACGCCGCAAGCGCTTTGGGATGCTTGACACTGTAGATGGGCCAGCCACTGACGATACAGGCTTGCGGATGGAGGTTGATCGGAGCCCAGGGCTACCTGTGCCCCCCAACCCCAAGACACAGAACGTCCATGTGGAGATCGAACAGCGGTGGCATCAGGTGGAGACCACCCCTCTACGGGAAGAAAAGCAGGTGCCCATTGCCCCTCTGCACCTGTCCTGTGAGGACAGAAGTAATAGGCTCTCCAATCATGAGCTGACCTCTCTGCTGGAAAAGGAGGTAATGACTAGAGACAGCCGTAAGTGGACAGGTGGGTGGGTTCCATATAGCAGCCTTTCCTGAACAACCATGGTGCCTGGTGGTGGCCTGAGGGGTTCAGCTGCATAACACTAAGGGAGATGTGTTCCCTTCCCTCAGGGGCTGGCAGACCATTCAGGAAGATAGACACATGGGCAGACATGTTCTTAGAGTATAGTTGGTGAGAGGTACAGGAAGTGCCAACTCAGGCTGGGTGGCAGGGAGGGGGCACCAGACCTTTCCAGAAGGGCAGAGTAGTTTGCCATGTGGCAAGGGCACTGCCATTAAGAGTCAGGGGTGGCCAGAGAAGAGGGTTGCAGAGCCCAGGTGGGGGCCTTGTGTACTCAGGCTGAAGAGGAATGTGAGCAGAGTTAATTTTTGATCCTCACTAAGCAGCTCTGGGTCGAGCAAGCCAAAGCTAGAGGCAGAGAAGAGCCCCAGTACTTACTCAGCAGCCTGGTGACCTTCGATGAGATATGAGGGGTTGCAGGGCAGGCAGCAAGAAGCAGGTGGATTCTAGATGTTCAAGATATAAAACAGAGGCCCTTGGTGGCCCAGGTCAAGGGTGCCCTGTAACTCACTTCAGTCGGCATGGGCTGCACTGCAGAGGCTTTTCGTGGAGCAGGCCTCTTGGGGCATCTGGATGCAGAGATGAGAAGCCAGCCCCTGCATTTAAAGCATAATATGTTCCTTCATGAAAACATGCAGGAAACAGATCTGGGGAACTTCAGTGGGTTTATAAGTCTGAGCAGGGAGTTACTGGCCAAGGAGCTTCCTTGGCAGCACTGCCGTAACAGTTTCATGGTTCAGATGTGTTCTTTTACATTAGCTAATTAAAGATTTGTCACTTTGGTCTGCCTTCACTTCTCTTCTTTTTCCTGGTTTATTAGATTTATGAGGCTGGCATCTATCACTAGCATGAACACTTTGACTTTATTTCAATTTTTTATGTTTGTAAATAAGGTAATAAAAGCAGTATGCAGTAAATAAAAGTTCAAACTCACACTGTTCTCAGCTGCAAAAATGGGCCTGCTGACCAGCAGACCACATACTGAACCATACATTTATTTAAAGCAGCAATGTCTGAAAGTCAGTTCTCCACACCTCACAGCACATCCTGGCAGCGCTCCCCTGTCCACTGCACTCCACCTCTCCCACTTCCTGCAGCCTCTGGGGCAGAGCGGAGCAGGCGCAGTGGCCCAGGTGGCCCAGCAGGCACCTAGGGAATGTTTGAGGAAGAGGTGAATAGATGAATGAATGAATTCAAAACCATTGAACGCAAGAAGAGTATGAAGTAGCTTGCTTACTTTTCACATCTTGTGCAGTACTTCAGGAATCCTGTTTACAGACTTTTACGTGGAATCCATTGTATAAAAGTAGAATTGCTGAAATGGGAAACAAGTCAGGGCCTGGAATGAGGCTTGCCTGGGGCAGCACTGGACTTTTTGACCATGCTGAGGATGTGGAAAGGACCTAGTGGCATGATCTTCCTTCTAGTACAGGCACAAAGCCTCAGTTTCTGGTGGGGTCTGAGTACTGGAGCCTTAAGCAGGTATGAAAATTTTGTGGGCGTTCAAGGTAACAGGTCCTCAGGTCTGCTGTGTTATTGATATACACCGTATTTTTCGAACTGTAAGACGCATTCCCCACTCCCACTCCCCCCAAATTTGGGAGGAATAATGGTTGTTAATGCTGCTGTTGAATTCTGTTTGCATTTACATTGGTGAAATATTATGTTATTTATGTTATTAAATATTTTAACCACATTTTTTGCTTCAAAATTTTTTTTCCTATTTTCCTCTAAAACCTAGGTGTATCTTATGGTCCAAAAAATATGTACTTACAGTTGAAGCCTTCTGTTCCAGATGCTGCACTTCAGGGCAGATTAGCTTATCCCTGACTTCTGGAAGGCCAGGGAGGACTCTGTGTTCAGCCCAGCTCATGCCAGAAATGCCACTCTGAGCCTGCACTGTGCTGCTGGTTCTGTCTGTTACTATCATGGTGCTTTAAAATGCATGTCTTTCTGCCAACAGTTGGAGCAGAGCCAGAAGGAGGCCTCGGACCTTTTGGAGCAAAACCGGCTCCTGCAGGATCAACTGAGAGTGGCTCTGGGCCGGGAGCAGAGTGCCCGGGAGGGCTACGTGCTGCAGGTAGGGCGGAGGGGCTGCCTTGGTGCTCGAGATGCACTCAGGGCCTCCATGCAAAGGACCCGGGCAGGCTAGGAATGTGCAAAACCTGCCTGAGCAGGGGCTGCCTCTCCCAAGTGCCGTCCTCTGGCTCCTCTGCCCCAGGACTGTGGCTCTCACAGCCTGAAACTTCTATATCTAAGGGTTTTTCCTTTGTTTTTTAATAAAATAATTTTGGTGGTTTTTTTCTTTTCCCTCTCAAAATAACCCAATATATATTTATTATAAATACCATACATTTGCAAGTCACTTCTAAGTTGTTTATTTAAAAAACAAAACAAAACAGTAGTAGGCCTATTTTACAGATTGAAGAAATTGAGTAACAGCCAGCCAAGTGCCTCCTTATGACCAAGTTAGTGGCAGATGTGGCAGTGGGTCCTCCTTCCCTATCTGTGTCTATACCATACTTATAGGTAGACCTGGGCCATTACCACTAGCCCAATGGCCCCACTTCTTTCTACCTAGACTGAAGTTTGAGGGAGAAAATGTGGCCACGCAGCCCTGAGCCAGCCTAGAAGGGGAGATGAGGAGAACCACAGCCTGGGTCCTAAGCTGAGGACCCAAACCGAGTATCCACCACCAGAGATCTCTGTGCCACAGTCCTGCTCAGCAAGCAGATTCACAGAGACCGCTGAGCACTGCTGGGGGTGTCTCCCCAGGCAATAGGTCAGCTGGACAGGGTGGGCTGGTGTGGGCTGACTGTTCTGCAGCATTCTAAGCCCTATTCTAGTTCTGGGGTAGAAAATAACACACTCCTGCCCTGTGTAGTGACATGCTGGTGGGGAGAGACAACTGACGAATGAGTACTGGGGAAAAGCAAAATGGGGTGATAGAACAGGACTCTGCCAAAGCTGAGGACTCAGCTGTCAAGTCAGGGTTCTGGGTTTAAGTGTAGGCTCTGCCACTGACCAGCATAAGCCGGTGTCCCCTCCCCCACAGCAATAGCTTCTCCTAGATTATCCAGACTTAACACCTTGTCCTGAGGGCCCTACCGGCTCTCCGTGACTCTGAGTCTCTGAATAGTTGCTTCTCAACATTTTCCAGATCATCGTGCCTTGGCTGCCTCCGTCCAAGTTATCCTGAGTACCTTGTGAACCCTCTAGGCAGAGTCTGCCTTCCTGCCACTATCTATGCCATTTTTGTTGCTTTCTCTTTCTTTCTTCCATTTCTTTTACCCCCAACTTGGACTGTGGCCCTGGGTGCCTGTGTGCCCTGCATCCTCCTCTCCAGCCCTTTCTACCATAGTTACTGCCGTGCCCAGTTCAGTTATTGCCGTGCTCCAGGAGCTGGTGATGGTGGGCGTCTTTCATACATAGCTCACTCTGGGCTTTCTGGGTCATTTGTGCAGAACCTCCAGATCAGAGGAGCATCTTTTTAAACCTTGGTTGGGCCCCCATCCTACACAAATTCACTTAACATCAGGTGGTAAAGATACTAGCAGCAGATTTTGCACATCTTAACCTCAGAACCTACCTCTGTGTCTAGCTTGGATGATTGCATGATCCTGCACCCAAGCCCTTATCAGTTGGCACTGGGCAGAACTGGCTTCTAAAAACCTTCTCACTAGGTCTAATAGCAGGTTGCTTTTACCTCCCTTCGCACTTTGGGAATGCTTATAATCAGAAGTCAGAATGAGCAAGGACCTTTGGGATTAAGGGTTAGAAGGAGTCTGCCTAGGAAGGGTGCTGTGCAAACTATGCTGGGAGGAGGAGCTTGCATGGTTTGGACTTGCGGTGGAATATAACTTGATAACATAACTGAGTGTCACATCTGTGGCTTCCCCAGCAGACTGAGGCAGGCCAAATTCTTAGGCTGGGCTGTTCTCACTTTTGTTCATGTTCTTGTTTTTTTTCCTGTTATTAGTTCTGTCTAGTCTGCATGCCTTTCCTTTTGGGGAGTTTTGTTTCATTTGTGTTTTGTTTTTTGCATGCTTCTTCACACTTTCTTATTTGAATTCCATGAAGGATTGTTTGTTTTGTTGATTATCATATTTTATTCCATGGTTTTTGTTTTCCCCTCGTTTTATCTTCTTACAGGTAGAGATTAGTTCTTCCTGTTACTGTAGAGGACGAGCTCCACTTCCAAAAGGAAAATGTTCAGATGTCACCTTGCTGACATTCCTGAGCAGTTGCTTCCCTTCCTTCTCTCCCTGTCCTAGAAGGAAGTGACATCCTGACTTGCACCCTGCCTCCCGTGCTTTTTTAGGGTTGATTGTCTAGAGCTGTGTACCTTTTCTTTTGCAAAACAAACAGATGCCCATGCTCTACTCCCCCGTCTTTCCTTACCATCTCTTGTTCTCAGTCTTTGTTTTTGCTTACCTGTGTATTCCATGATTCTTTTTGTTTGGTTACTTCTCCTAGAAGCTATTCAATTAGAGTTGTTTTGATGTTATTATTCATGTTTTCTGTTTACCTGGAAGCAACACTTATCAAAATAATTAAGATGATTTGTTGGATTTTTTTTTTAATGAAAAAAATTTTGCCAAGGATAATTATCAGCAAACCCACCAAGGAGCTTTTCTGTGGTTGACCCTGGCCAGAGGTGTGACACTCAGAACTGGGAAGCCCAAGTGTTTCTAACCAGTGTTTAATCGGTTTTTTTAAGACTGAAGTGGCCACCTCCCAACCTGGTGCCTGGCAGAGGCTCCACAGAGTCAATCAAGATCTGCAAAGGGAGCTGGAGGTCCAGTGCCGGTGCCAGGGACTAACCACCCAGCAGACCCAGGCCCCAAAGCGCAGCTACGGGGAGGCCAAGGATACAGTCCAGCACCATGAGGCTGAGATCCACAGCCTTCAGGCGAGGCTCAGCAATGCTGCTGCTGAGCTCACCATCAAGGAACAGGCACTGGCTAAGCTCAAGGATGACCTGAAACTGGAGAAGGACAAGGTCCGTGAGCATTTGGAGGAGTGGAAGCACAGCAAGGCTGCGCTGAGCTGTCAGCTCCAGGCCAGCGAGCAGAAGCTCAAGAGCACAGAGGCCCTGCTGCTGGAGAAGACACAGGCACTGCGGGACCTGGAAACACAACAGGTGCTGCAGAGGGACCGGCAGAAAGAGGTGCAAAGGCTGCAGGAACGCATCACTGATCTTAGCCAGCAGCTCAGTGCCAGTGAGCAGGCCCAGCGGCTGATGGAGGAGAAGTTGCAGAGGAACTACGAGCTGCTGCTAGAGAGCTGTGAGAAGGAGAAGCAGGTGCTGCTGCAGAACCTGAGGCAGGTGGAGGACAAGGCCAGCGCCTATGAGGACCAGCTCCAGGACCACGAACGACAGATGGAGCTCCTCCAGAAGGAGAAGCTTAGTGCCAGGTTTGAGGGCAGCGAAGCCGTGCATCAGCTGGAGGAGCAGCTGCAGGTGAAGGAGGCCAGCATCCACAAGCTGGCTGAGCATGTCCAAAGCCTCAGAGACGAGCGGGACCTGATCAAGCAGCGGTTCCAGGAGCTGATGGAGCACGTTGCCCTGTCTGATGGCGACATTGCTGAGCTTCAGAAAAAGCTGAGGGGAAGAGAGGCAGACTACCAGAACCTAGAATGCTCCTACAGAAGAGTAGCCAGCCAGCTCCAGGGCATGCACACTCTGCTGAAAGAGAAGGAGGAAGAGCTGAAGCACATCAAGGAAATGCATGAGAAAGTTCTGGAAAAGAAAGATCAGGACCTCAATGAGGCTTTGGTTAAAATGGTTGCCCTGGGGAGCAGCTTAGAGGAAACAGAAATGAAGCTCCAGACAAAGGAAGAGATTTTAAGGAAGTTTACAAAGGCATCATTAGAGGAAGTTGAGGAGCTGCAGAGCTCCCTGGAAGAAGCAGAGGAGGATGGCATTGCACTTTCAGGCTCACAGCTCCAAACCTCAGGCTCATCTCCAGGCTTACCACCCTTGAGGCTTGAGGAGAATGACCCAGGGGCTGCTCTTAGGGAGAAACATGGGCACAGCATCCCTAGGACAGAAGTGAGCATGATCCCCACAAAGTCAGAAGTGCCTGACAAGGAGGGGCACTCAAAGAACACAGCGAAATGTGAGCAGGGGGTACCCAGCGTGAAAAGGCAAAGAATCCGGTTCTCCACAATCCAGTGTCAGAAATACACCCAGCCTGATGGATCCGAGAAGACCTGGACCAGTAGCACGTCTTCTGACACTAGTCAGGACCGGTCACCCTCAGAGGAAAGCATGTCATCAGAGGCCACCCTGAGCTCTCTCCCTGCAGCCAGTGATTCTGACACCTACCTCTCCATAATACACTCCCTGGAGACCAAGCTCTATATCACAGAAGAGAAGCTCAAAGATGTGACAGTGAAGCTGGAGAGCCAGCAGGGCCAGAGCCAGGAGGCCCTGCTCACGCTGCACCACCAGTGGGCTGGCACTGAGGCACAGCTCCGAGAGCAGCTCCGTGCCAGCCTACTCCAGGTTGGCGTGCTGGCCTCCCAGCTGGAGCAAGAAAAACAGGCTAGGGCAAAGATAGTTGAAAATCATGTTGGGGAACTTGGCAATTTCCATGTAAAAAACACTCAGGCCTTGGCTTGCCTAGAAAATTGCCGCAAACAATTACGATCTCTGCTGGGGTCTGGCCAGGAGGAAGCACAGAAGGCAGGAGCGGGTCCCCTGGCTAGCATGGAAAGAGTGTTAGTCCATGCCATTCAGGCCCTACGTCACTGGCCAGCCCCTGCAGACAGCAGGGCCCATGCTCAGCTAGAGGAAGGGAGCGTCTTGGAGAAAGGGAAAGAGACTTCGCAGCAGCCACCTCACCTGCCTGAACTGACTGAGCAGGAGCAACTTAAGCTACTTTCTGATCAAATAGCTCTGGAAGCCTCACTGATAAACCAAATAGCAGACTCTTTAAAAAATACAACATCAGATATCTCGCGCGTTCTTCATGAGATTTCTCATTCAGGGAGGTTGCCCCTAGAGTCTGAAAGTGCTGCAGTCTGTCTTGGGGCCGTAGCAGACACCTGGGCTAAGAAGGTGCTGGTGGATGGTGAATTCTGGAGCCAGGTTGAGTCCCTGAGTAAGCACCTGGGGATGCTGGGAGAAGAGGCAGCCAGTGCATCAGGAGGTGGGCAGCAGACCATCCCACAAGCCCTAGTCCCTGCCCTGGCAGATGCTACATGGGTTAGGGCAGAACTCAGCTTTGCTGTGCAGTCATTGAGGGAGTCATTCCACCGTCGGTTGCAGAGCATCCAGGAGACTCTTCGGGGAACCCAGACAGCCCTGCAGCAGCATAAGCACATGCTGGGGGAAATCCTGGGAACCTACCAAACCCCTGAATTTGAAAAAGTGATGCAGCAGGTCTCAGAAGCCCTCACGCTCCCAGCAGGCATTGCAGATGGTGTGCAGGTGTCCTGGGACTTGAGCTCATTAGGAGAAGAACTGAGTCATCAAGATGTACCCGGCTCCCAGGAACCCTTTCATTTGTCTGATCAGAGCTCTGGGACCCTAGTTGCTATTCAGGAAGAACTTGCCCTGCAGCTTAAAGATAAAGCCAGCCTCTTAAGAGATATATCTGTCTCTTTAACTTCTCTCCCTGCTGTGGAATCAGTAAGAGATTGTCAGAAGCTTCTACAGGTGTCCCAGAATCTTTCCTATAACACTTATTTGGGAGGCCTTGGTCAATATTCTTCTTTATTAGTTAAAGATGCAATTATTCAGGCACAGGTGTGTTATGCAGCCTGCAAAATCCGGCTGGAGTATGAAAAGGAGCTCCAGTGCTACAAGGAGTCCTGGCAGAGCACAGGGACCTCCTGTCAGGAGCACGAGCAGGTTGTTGGGGCCCTGAGGGAGGAATACAAAGAACTTCTCCAAAAGCAGAAGAGCGAGTACCTGGAAGTGATTGCTGTCATTCAAAGGGAAAATGCAGAGCTCAAGGCCCAGGTCACCCAGCTAGACCATCAGCAGAAGTACCTGGAAGAAGTGGAAAGCAAGCACAGCGAGAACATGTTTGCCCTGCAAGGGAGGTACGAGGAGAAAATCAGGTGTGTGGTGGAGCAGTTAAACAGAGCAGAGAATACACTGCAGGCTGAGCACAGCAGAGTCCTCAGCCAGCTGAATGCTTCTGTCAGAGACAGGCAGGACTTGGAGAGGCACCACATGGAGCAGATGCAGACCCTGGAGGACAAGTTCCAGCTTAAGGTCAAAGAGCTACAGACCATCCATGAGGAAGAGCTGAGGACCTTGCAGGAGCATTACTCCCAGAACCTCCAGTGCCTGCAGGAGAGACTCGGCCACTACCAGGGACGACCCCTGGAAACCCTCCTGGCCAGCAGCCCCCACAAGCTGCCCACCTCCACCTGGCCAGCCGACCAGCCCCAGGAGCCCCTGCAGGTGGCCACTGATGAGACTGATTCCATGACAGGGCTGAGAGAGCGCATCCAGGAGCTGGAGGCACAGATGGACATCATGCGGGAGGAGCTGGAGCACAAGGACCTAGAGGGCAACACAGCCACGCTGCGGGAGAAGTACCAGAAAGACTTTGAGAACCTTAAGGTTTTGAAGCATCGTTTAATTGTAACTCAGTCAAGAGGCAGGCATTTGCCTGCTCGTTAGGGGGCAGTGTCTGGTGCATTGGACTCTCAGGGTGGAGCTGGGATATAGTTCTTGGCCCTGAGTTACTGTGTAAGCAGAATGTAGTCAACATTCTGTGTATTTGACTCTTCACTCACCATGATGTGGCCTCAGAGCATGCCCTGGGTTAGGGTCTAGCATCCTGTTCAATATCTCCTACCAGGAAAGAACTAGCAGAACAGGATCACTGGTGAGAGAGGAAGTGTAGTCTCCCCATAGCCTTTCCACCTGCTTCTGGAAGCTGCTCTGTGTTCCCTCAGCAGGGGAAGCCCCTGTTCTCCCCCTCAGCCCCTCACAGCCTCACCCTTTCCCACCCCAACTCCAGTCTGGTGCAAACCCACACTTAAGGAGAACAACCCAGGATAGACAGTCCAGAGGCACTCTTGAAGGACTGTCTTCTTAACTGTCCTAAGAGAACAGAGTTTGTGGTTCCCAAAAGGTAGGAATATTTGCAATACATTGTCGAGAGTCACTCTCCCATCCCAAATCTCTGGGGAACTGGTGTTCAATGGGCATTATGTGTCAGGAATATAAGAGCAACTTTCAGCTGCTGGTATTCCTTCTTAGGAGCTTTGAGAAATCACTTTTCTTGTCACTGTCCCCCACACCCCTACCCTGCCCTGTTTCGCATTCTACCTCATCAGGCAGAATACCCAGGTCCTGGCACTCAAAGGTGACATTCCAGGTTGTGAAGGGGTTCAGTTTTTTGTCCTTCCTCTTTATGAACAGAGACACCTGTGTGTGTGCACGTGGCTGCCCAGTAAATCCCCTAAGCTCCTTGACAGAAATCCTCTTGAGCTTCTCCCCATCTCTTGGAACTACACCAGAATCCACCCAGGTCTCTCGCAGGCCCTCAGTCCCCAATTGGGCCCCCAGTGAGATGACCCCCAACCCCATGCAGCACAGGGCTAGCTTCCCGCTGCAGGTGGCTGCTTTGCTGCTGTTGCCAAACATTGTGCTAATGCTGCTGTTCAGCAAGATGCGCATGGTTTTGTTTCCCAGCAACTCACGCCTCTAGCTCTGGAAGAAAACTAGACATGTTCTATGTTGGCAGCATATTCTTTACTGATGACATAGCCTACTCATCTAACACAAGCACGTGTTGCTACCAGCAAGCACCTGGTTGGCCAAGAGGCTATCTTCACTGCTCTTGTACTTGGTCAAACCTGTTGAAAACTATTATGAATTATAAGAAAGTTTCAACGGCTATTTTCCAAACGTGCTCAAATGATGCCCCTGTGACAGTCAGTGCATGTCAGGACAGCATTCAAGTGGGCCTTTAAACGTGATTTGCACAAACACCGTGTCCTAATGCCTTCCCTACCCACAGGACCCCAGCATTTCTGCATGGGCAAGTGACTGGGCACATACATATCTTGAGTCCATGGGGGCCTGAGTGCTTGCTCCCCACCACAGGGACTGCTTGCTGTCTGCTCTACCAGAGCCTCCTGCACAGTGAGGCTGTTCAGCTCCCACATCAGTCAGCTGGGCTTACATAAGGCTTTGGCCAAAGTGGTTACCTCACACCCCAGTTAGCAAGGTATCAGGAAAGAGAATACTGGCCACAGGTGGTGCCAGGACCCAGTGTCCCTCAGTGGTGACAGGTCCATGGTGTTCTCATTGACACCCTTGAACACACAGAAATTAGAACCAGACAGAACTCTTGGGGGGACCTGGCTAATGCTATTACTTTGTGCAGCTTTTTGTCTGGGTTGGGGAGCCTAAGGCTTGGGCCTAATGGCCCCTCTGCCAGAGCCACAGGCTGAAGCCTTCCCTCGTGATTCAGCACAGTAGTCATTGAAGAACTTAATTATTGATCCCAGGGATTTTTGCTTAAAAATCAAAATTTTGTTTACAGAGAAATTATTTTTAACACATATGCTCTCCAAGGAAGCAACTAGTCTTTAAAGGTACCTCAGAGTTTCTGTGGGAAGAATTTTGACCGTTATTTAAATATTTTAAAGCACTCAAATCAAACTAATACATACAAGACCTACTAGCTGTGTGTTAACCAGGAAGCCATATGTGAACCAAACCACACAGGAGAGAAGACGGTGGGTGGAGAGCGGTTTAGGGGCCAGGAGACACAGCATCAGGATTCCCCCAGCTATCTTGTGGTGTGTGGGTGGTGAAAGGAGACCACCGGCTTCCAGGCAGAGCTTCTGGGAGAAGTAGTGCCCAGTTAATAGTGAACAACAGTTAAAACCATATGCCCAGTACAACAAATCCGTGGCAGTGAAATCCAGACTGTGGTCATGAGTTTGAAAATACTGGATTGAAAACGTCCGAAAGGCCTCACAATTACTGTGGGGGCTTAAAGACAACCAAGCATGGTAGTTTGATTTCTTGGTATTTTTTTTCTTGAATCCATGTGCAAGAAGATCAACCAAATAATACAGGGTTAGAAGGAGGAAGCCCCCACCATACTTGCATTTGTAATGTAACATGGCCACATTCTTCCACTTTAAAAAAAAATCACTGGAAGTTCTGATCCCTATTCATAAACAGATCTTGCAAAGATCTAGACAGAAAGTGTGATTTTGTGCACAAAACAGCTATACACTCCACCTCTTTGCATCTGTGTGGGGCACCTACCTGCCCAACTGACAAGAACAACTCTGGTAAGCCAGGCCTGGGCTTTACAGTGTAGCTGTGGGACGGTTCAGTCCCTTCTTAGGCCCATACCTGTGTCCTACCCCTGCAGGCCCAGGTAATAAACCAGCACAGGTTGTAATGAGGCATGGACAGGTTTAGAGAATAGTTTTTCTGCTCTGTGTCTCAATACAATTAGTGCAGTGACTAGTTAATTTGTGCCCCCTCTGTGTACTCCTTCAAAAGAAAAAGAAGAAAGACACAGGGTGGAGGAGAAGAGATCATAGAGCCTAATGTAATTCCTTCATGGACACCAGAGAGGTTAAATGGCCACATGAGGGTAGCCAGCTAGATGGTGGCAGGGCCAGGCCCCTTGGAGCCCTCCAGCTGACAGAGTCATGACTATGACTTATTTGTGAAATGCACTGGTGCTGAGAGCTATTCGTTGTGTAAACTTAAACCAAACACGGCCAGCCTCGGCACACTCACTCTCCCTCATCAGTGCTCCCTGGCAGTAACTCAATCGAGGTCCAGGATTGGCTAGTTTAGATTCCACTGCAGCCTCTTGCCACTCACTATGCTACTTCTTCACAGGATTCAGATCACAGAAATAAGACAATTTATAGACGTAAGCACTCTTTTGTAAGTGCTTTCGTAATATAAAATGTTCAGTATCATCAGTGAAAGTCTCCAGACAGCCATTTGGTGACCCCACTGGCTCAGTGTTCACCTTTAGAGAGTGTGTTGTCTGGAGCAGGCAGGGCTGCTGGCTTATTAAACAGGACACCCAACTCAAAGGTAAAGAAACAAAGGATAAAGTCCCCTTTGCATCTTGCAGGCCACATGCGAACGTGGGTTTGCAGCAATGGAGGAAACACACCAGAAAAAGATTGAAGATCTCCAGAGACAGCACCAGCGGGAACTGGAGAAACTGCGGGAGGAGAAAGACCGTCTCCTGGCTGAGGAAACTGCGGCCACCATCTCAGGTGGGAGCTGGGCATGGTGGCCAGTTTAACCCAGAGGGCAGGACAGGTGGAGGACTTTTCCTGAGCTGAACGTACAGCTCAGAGTAATGATTGGTCTTTGTGCTGTCTTCTGTTTGAAATTTAAGCTTCATGATCCAAGAAAATTCTTTTTTTTAAAAATTTCATTCTTCAGTTACAGTTTACATTCAATATTATTTTCTATTAATTTCAGGTGTACAGAATAGTGGTTAGGCAATCCTATCTATACTTTATAAATTGTTTCCCCAATATTTCCAGTGTCCACCAGGCACTATACATACTAATTTCATTATTATTGACTATATGTCCTACACTGTACTTTATATTCTGTTACTATTTTGTAACTACCAATTTGTGCTTCTTAATCCCTTCACGTTTTTTATCCAGTCCCTCAGCCCCCTTCCCATCTGGCAACCATCAGTCTGTCCCCTGTATATATGTTTCAATTTTGTTTGTTTATTCTGCTCTTTAAGTTCCACATAAAAGTGAAATCGTATGGTATTTGTCTTTCTCTGACTTATTTCACTTAGCATAATTCCTTCTACATCCATCCATATTGTCAGAAACCAGTAAGGTCTCATTCTTTTTTATGACTGACTAATACTCTGTTATATATACATACCACAGCTTTTTTATCCATTCATCTGTTGATGGGCACTTGGGTTGTTTCCATATCTTGGCTATTGTAAATAATGCTTCAGTGAGCATAGCAGTGCATATAGTCCTATGAATTAGTGTTTTAGATTTCTTCAGATTAATACCCAGAAGTGGAATCACTGGGTTATAAAAAACTTCCAATTTTAATTTTCTGAAGACCCTTTATACCGTATTCCACAGCAGCTACACCAGTCTGCATTCCCACCAACAGTGCACAGTGAACAGTGCAGTTCCTTTTTCTCCCCGTACTTGACAATACTTGTTTGTGTTTTGATTTATTGATGATAGCCATTCTGACAGGTTGAAGTAATAGCTCGTTGTGGTTTTAATTTGCATTTCTCTTCTGGTTAGTGACATTGAGCATGTTTTCATGTTTATTGACCATCTGTATGTCCTCTTTGGAGAAGTGTCACTTCAGGTCCCCTGCCTATTTTTAAAATGAATTGTTTCTTTGGGTGGTTGAGTTGTCTGATTTCTTTATAAATTATGAATATTAACCCCTTATCAGATATACCATTGGCAAATATATTCTCCTAGTCAGTCAGTTGTCTTTTTGTTTTTTTAAAAAATATTTTTTAATTTTTAATAACAGTTAATGTGTACAATATTATATTAGTTTTAGGTGTATAACCCTGTGATTATTACTTATGGGGTGATCACCCTATTAAATTTGGTACCCATCTGACACCATATATACTTATTACAATAGTCTTGACTATATTCCCTCTGCTGTAGTTTATATCCCCATGACTGTTCTATAACTACCAATTTGTACTTTTTACTCCCTTCTCTTTTCTCACCCATCCCTAAATCTGTTTGCATCTGGCAACCATTAAATATCGTCTATATCTATGAGCCTTGTTTCTGCTGCTTGTTCATTTATTTTGTTTGGGTTTTTTTTTTTTTTCTTTTTGATTCCAAGTACAAGTGAAATCATAGGGCATTTGTCTTTCTCTGCCTGACTTACTTCATTTGGCACAATACCCTCCAGGTCCATCCATGCTGTTACAGATGGTTAGATTTCATTATATTTATGGATGAGTCATATTTCATTGTATATATGCACCACTTGTTTATACATTCATTTGATGATGTACATTTAGGTTGTTTCTATATCTTAGCTATTATAAATGATGCTGCAGTGAACATATGGGTGCATGTATGTCTTTTTGATTTAGGGTTTTGAGCTTCATTACATAAATGCCCAGAAATAGAATTGCTGGGTCCTTTGTTGTCTTCTCTTGTCATAGCCTTTGTTTTAAAGTTTATTTTGTCTGGTATAAGTATTGCTACTACAGCTTTTATTTCTATTTCAATGAAACATCTTTTCTATCCTTACTTTTAGGTGTGTGTGTCTTCAATCATAGGTGAGCCTCTTGTAGACAGCTTATTTAAAGGTCTTGTTTTGTTATCCATTCAGCTATTGTGTCTTTTGATTGGAACATTTAAATCAATTTGCACTTAAATAATTGTTGACAGATAGGTATTTATTGCCATTTTATTATTCATATTATTGATCTTTCATTCTTCTTCTTAAGACCGTTTAACATTTCTTATAATACTGGTTTGGTGGTGGTGAACTTGTTTATTAGCTTTTTCTTATCTGGGAAACTATCTGTTCTTTGATTCTAAGTGATAGTTTTCGTGGATAGAGTAGTCTTAGTTGCAGGTCCTTGCTTTTCAACCCTTTGAATATTTCATGCCAGTCCTTCAGGCCTGCAAAGTTTCTGTTGAGAAGTCAGCTGACAGTCTTATGGGAGCTTCCTTGTAGGTACGCTGCTTTTTAAGCAGAAAACTGCTTTTTTCTTGCTGCTTCTAAGATTCCCTCTTTGTCTTTAACCATTGGCATTTTAATTATGATGTTTCTTGGTGTGGGCCTTGTGGGGTTCACCTTGTTTGGGACTCTCTCTGCTTCCTGGACTTGTATGTCTAGTTCTTTCACCAGGTTAGGGAAGTTTTCTGTCATTTTTTTAAAGTAGCTTTTCAATTCCTTGCTCTCTGTCTCCTCCTTCTAGTATCCCCATGATGCAAATGTTGGTACACTTGAAGTTGTCCCAGAGGCTCCTTACAGTATGCTCAATATTTGGATTCTTTTCTTTCTGCTGTGCTGATTGGGTGTTTTCTGCCTCCTTATCTTCCAAATCACTGATTTTATTCTCTGCTTTATCTACTCTACCTACTTTTGGTGCCTTGTAACATATTCTTCTTTTCAGTTACTGTGTTTTTCACTTCTGACAGGTTCTTTTTTATGTTTTCTATCTCTACTTTTATGTTTCCTATGTCTTTGTTGAAGTTCTCACTAAGTACATCTACTGTTCCCCTAAGGTCATCGAACATCCATATAACTAATATTTTGGACTCTGCATCTAGTAGATTGCTTGTCTCCATTTTTTTTAGTTCTTTTTCTGGAGTTTTGTTCTGTTCTTTCATTTTGGGACATGTTTCTTTGCTCCTCATTTTGGCAGCTTCCCTGTGTTTGTTTCTACATATTAGGTAGAACTGCTGTCTCCCAATCTTGGTAGAGTGGCCTAATGAAGTAGGTGTCCTATAGGGCCCTGTGGCACAGCCTCCCTTGTAACAGGAGCCTGTGTGTACCCTCTGTATTATAGTTGAGCCTTGACTAATGTTGTCACATCAATGGGAGGGATTTACCCCTAGGCTGATGGACTCCAGGACTGACTACAACCACCATGGAGGGTCTGCTGTAGAGAGTTTGACTCTCTTAGAGCAAAACTAACTTCACTGGGGCTCAGGTACCCACCAAGTTCAGCCCTTGAGTGTGTGGCTTGTGGAGGTGGTTGGTCTGAAGCTGTCTGCCAAGTGTGCTGGCTCTGGGGCCTCTTGGGGGCTGCTGGCAAAGGTCATCTGCCACCCAGCATAAATTACAAAGCAATCTGCAGGTGGCTGCTACTTATCCTGGGCATGAAGGCAACAGGGAGGGGCCAAGTTGCAAACCAAGGCTTGTTGCTGCTAATGCTGGGTCTAGGGCCACTTAGTTAGAGGTATGTTAGTTAGTTATGGTATATGCCAAGGCTAGATGCTGCTTGTTTGAGAGATTTCAGGACATTCTACATTACGAGCCAAGACAGGCTGCTCTTATGGAAAAGCCACTGGAAATGGCTTTGGTGGGCCCACAGTCGAGTGGTGCAGGGTCTTGGAATCCCATGTACAGGCATGGTGTTAGGCAAGTTGATGGAGACTCAGATATGGCACCTGCCTGCTCTGTTGGGGAGAGGACTCATCAGAGGAACAATGGCATCTGCCAGCACTTCTGTCAGGGAAAAAGCTTTCCCTAGCTCTTGTCCTGATGTCAGACACTTCAGTGCCTCCCTATATGTCTCTAGTGCCTTACGAGCTGCTGCCCCAGCACTGGAGCTCAGGGAGTAAGTCCACGTAAGTCTGTGAGGGCCATTTAAGGAGAACTGCATGGGACTACAGAGCTCTTTGTCTCCCTCAGCCATAATCTCTGCTGGTTTTCACAGCCACAAGTTATGGGGACTTCTCTTCCTGGCATTAGAACCCTGTGTTGCGGGGGGCAGGGGTGCTGGTGTGGGACTGGGACTCCTTGCTCCTCAGGGGGAATCCTCCACAGCTGAGAGATCTCTCCTGATTTTTAACCACCACACATGGGTATGGGACCAGTTAGTTCCCCATCTAGGTCCCTTCTGCAAGTCTCAATGTGGCTTCTGTATGTATATCCCTAGTTTAAGACTTATGTTCAGCCAGATTTCAAACTATTCTGAATGATGGGTGTTCTGTAATTTAGTTGTAGTTTTTATTGGGTTGTGGGAGGTTCTAAGTGCCACATTTACCAGCATCACCTCATGGCCAGAAGCCAGCAGTTGTCTTTGTTTTGTTGTTGGTTTTCTTTTTTTTTGTTTTGTTTTTAAATATATTTTATTCATTATGCTATTGCAGTTGTCCTATTATCCCCCCTTCACTCCCCTCCACCCTGCACACCCTCTCCCACACACATTCCCCCACTTTAGTTCATGTCCATGTGTCTTAAGTTCTTTAGCTTCTACATTTCCC
>CM052545.1:54244432-54275856 GCA_028533065.1 Trachops cirrhosus
GTGAGTTCATTGTAGTTTCCCTGTAGTTTCTGGTACCTCATTGTGAGCTCATTGAGCTTCCTGATAACCATTGCTTTGAACTCAGAATCTGATGGTTGAGTTGCCTCTATTTCATTTAGCATTCTTTCTTAGGCCTTCTCCTTTCCCTTCATTTGGGGATTGTTTCTTTGTCTTCCCATTGTTTGTGAGACTCTTCTTGTTAACCTCAGCTTCTTAAATTGATCTGTTCTGGCTCCCTGGGTTTATGGTGTGAACTTCTGTGTTAGAATACCTGTGAGGTTCAGTGGTGCAGTCTCCTTGATCTCCCGAGCTCACTGGTCTTGGGCTGTCGTTTAAGTTGGCTCTGTGTTTGTCTTTGGGTTTTGATTGTTGTTGGATCTCTCTTTGGTGGTCCTTCCCCCCAGCTGGTTAACTGAGGGTCACTCTGTCCGCCACCTCTTGTATTTTGTTGTTCTCGTGAGGGCAGGTTGTGTTAACGCTGGTTGTTCCATGTATACAAGGTTTTGAGGGTTTTCTCTTGCTCTTATTCAGTTGTTTGTACTGGGTAGTTCCTCCACTATTTAGTTGTATTTCCAGGTAGGTCCTGGATTGAGTTTTGTGTGGTTTCCACTTCCTTTTTCACCTTCTGTCGTTATGTGTTAGCAGTTCCTTTGTTGTTGGGTTTCCTCTTCCAGTGTGTATCCTGGTGTTCACCGCTTCCACCTACTCTTTTCTGTGATCAGTTGGAGGAGGAAGGCAAAATGGTTTAAGACAGCAGGAAAGTATTCTATGATATTTACAGTAGCAGCTGGTAGAGGAGAAATAGGAGATCCTTTGACTATGTATAGTGTTAACCATGACCAACTAGCTGATTTTTAGAAAGGATGGAAAGAAGATAAGACTCTTGCTGGGGAGGGAAGGATTGTGAGTTGGATCTAGAAAGCAGTGAGGTTGTGGGAGGTCAGATTCTGAGGTAAGGTGACAGTAAAGGATAGTAAATAGGTGTAGTGTGTGAGAGAATAGAGTTAACCATTACAGTAATAGAGTTCAGGAAACTGAAGTGGGCTAAGATCTGGGAGGGGTGTTGTGAAGTATTTACAATTGTATGGAGCAGCTATTATTTACAATAATATTAGAGCAACAATCATATGACAGAATCTATGTGATCTGGATAGCCAGAATAGGGAGTATAGGACCTTGAGTAGTGTGCTAATGGGACACAAGTGAAGTGAAGGACAGTAACTTAGCAATATACTATGAAAGAGAGAACAGGGGAAACCTGTCAAATGATACAATATAACCAGCCAAGCAAAGAAGACTGAACAGAAAGAAGAGGAATACAAAAATACTATTAAAATAAAAGATGTAAGTATAATGAAAAAATAATAATACAAATATGCAATAACTTGCGGGTTCTCTGTAATAGCAAAGTGAAATTTGTCTCACTGTCTCAGCTGTTGGAATGCCCCCTGTTTGGGTTCAATTCTGGTCTTTTCACAGTTCCAGGTTTTTTTGTCTCACTTGTGGGTATTTAAAAAAAAAGCAGAAGAAGGGAGGAAGGAGAGAGAAAATTGGAAAGCAAGTAAGAAGGAATAAAACAAGAAAGAAGGAAAGAGAGGAAAAGGGAATTGAAAGATAATAAATAATAAAAATTAAAAAATTACCTAAAAAAAAAAAGGCTCTTGTTGGTTTCAAACTGGCCAAACTGGTTTTTCTGGTCTTTCTGGCTGCAGCAGGCTGAGGGGCAATTGGTTTGGCTTTTCTCCTTTCCAGATCTGTACTCAGTCAGCCTCCTGTGTACTCTCCCCAGAACTAGTCTGGTGCCTAGCCCCGGCACATTTGGTGTAGGATCCAGACCTTCCCGAGAGTGCACTTTCCCAAGGGTTACTGCTGTGGGCGAGGGTGCGGCATGCACTTGCTCTGGCAGGCTGCCTCAGTCCCACGGGTTCAGCTGTGCACCTTTCCCAGTGCTATGGGGGTGCACAGGGCCTTCCGTGCAACCTGGATCCCTGCCCAGCTGGATAGGAAGTAGGCCTGAGTGATTGCTTCAGGGGAATTCCCCAAACAGTGTCACTCCTTTTACTTTTTGTTTTTGAGAAATTCTTCCTACTCAAGCCTGCCGCTCTGTACAGCAGCCTGGCCTCTCGCACAGCCAATTTTCCAGGCAGACCGGGACTATTGAGGTCAGGGCCTGTCACTGCGCAACTCTCAACTCTCCCCAACCGGTGTCCACAGACTCCGTGGGTACTCACAGGCCCTGTGTGTTTGCCACTTAATCCATTTCTCCTCTCTCCAACTTCAAGCAACCAGGTCTCTCCCGGTGCTGCTCAAACCTTGTTTGGCCAGGGAGGGAGTTGACCAGGCTCTCTCTCCAGGAACCTGTGGCAGACCTGGCAGTGGGCACCAGGCCTGGGAGTGCAGCTGCCCTGGTCCCTATACTAGTCCCTGGGACCTTCTTGTCCTGAAGCACTCTCCTTACCGTCTGGTTTTTCAGTGTCCACTATAATTTTTGATCTCTTATTTTCATATATGCTGGAGTACTGTTGGCTGTTTGCTATGTTCCTCCGTAGATCAACTAGGTTTTTCTCCTGTGTGTAGGGGGAAGTGGAATCTGCTCCCTCCTACGTTGTCACCATCTTCCTCCTCCTGGATTCTTTATTTGAGATTTTTCTCTTTTAAAAAGAATTTATTTATTTATGGGGGAAGGGAAGGAGAAAGACAGGGAGAGAAACACCAGTGTGTGGTTGCCTCTCACACGCCCCCATCTGGGGAGCTGGCCTGCAACCCAGGCATGTGCCCAGACAGGGAGTCAAACCAGCATCCCTTTGGTTCACAGGCCCGTGCTGAATCCACTGAACCACACCAGCCAGGGCAAGATTTTTCTTTTTTCTTGAGGTAGGCCTATACGGCTATGAATTTCCCTGTTACTACTGCATTTGCAGTGTTCCCTAGATTTGGGGTGGTTGTGTTTTCATTTTCATTTGTCTTAAGGTATCTTTTGATTTCTTACTTGATGTCATTGTTTAGTAGCCTGTCATTTAGTCTCTATATGTTCGTGTGTTTTTCAGTTTTTTTTCTTGTAGTTGAGTTTTAAGTTCGTATCATTGTGATTGGTGGAGCTGCTTGATATAATTTGAATCTTAAATTTATTGAGACTTGTTTTGAGTCTTTGCCATATATTGTATCCTAGAGAATGATCCGTGTGCATGTGAGTAAAATGTGTGTTCTGCTGTCATGAAATGCTCTGAAAATATCAATCTATCTGATCTAGTGTGTAATTTAAGGTTGCTGTTTTCTTGTTGGTGTTCTGTTTGGAAGATTTAGCCATTGATGTCTTATGGGGTGTTAAAAACACCTACAATGACAATTGCTGTTAATCTCTCTCTTAATGTCCACCAAGATTTCCTTTCTATGTTTAGGTGCTCCTGTATTTGATGTATGAATGTTTACAATGGTTATAGTTTCTCGTTGAATTGAGTCTTTTATAATTGTGAATTGTCCTTCTTTTTCTCTTATTATGGCCTTTGTTTTAAAGTTTATTTTGTCTAATATAGGTCCTGCTACCCTAGCTTTTTATTCATTTTCATTTGTGTGAAATATCTTTTTCCATTTTTTTTTACTTCCAGTCTGTGTATATCTTTTAGTGTATCTTTGATTCTGACATGGGTGTCTTGTAGACAGCATATATATAGTTCTTGTTGTTGTTGTTGTTTTTTATTTTCACCTAAGAATGTTTTTATTGATTTTAGAGAGATAAAGGAAGAGTATGAGAGAGAAACATTGATCAGTTACCTCCTGTATGCACTCCAAACAGGAATAGAACATGCAGCATGGATATGTGCCCTGACCGGGGATCAAACCCACAATCTTTTCGGTGTACGAAATAGTACTCCCACTAACTGAGCCACCCGACCAGGGCCAAGTCTTGTTTTCTTATCCATTCAGCTACCGTATATCTTTTGATAGGAGCATTTAAGCCATTTATATTTAAGGTGATTATTGATAGGTATGTATTTATTGCCATTTTATATTTTAACTATGTTATTTATTTCTTTCTCCTTCCTGTCCTCCCAGTCCCTTCAACATTTCTTGCACTACTGGTTTAGTGGTAATAAATACCTGTAGCTTTTTCTTGCCTGGGAAGCTCTTTATTTCCCCTTCAATTTTAAATGTTAGCCTTGCTGGGTAGAGTAATCTTGGTTGTAGGTCCTTGATTTTCATCACTTTAAATATTTCTTGCCAATCCCTTCTGGCCTGAAATGTTTGTTTTTGAGAAATCAACTGACAGTCTAATGGGAGCTTCATCCTTGTAGGTAACTAACTGCTTTTCTCTTGCTGCTTTTAAGACTCTGTCTTTAGACTTTGCCATTTTATTATGATGTGTCTTGGTGTGGGCCTTTCTGGTTCATCATGTTTGGGACTCTCTGTGCTTCCTGGATTTGTGTGTCCTTTTCCTTCACCGGGTGCAGGAAATTTTCAGTCATTATTTCTTCCAATAGGTTCTTGATCCCTTAATTATTCTCTTTTCCTTCTGGAACCCCTGTGATGCAAATGTTGTTATGCTTGATGTTTTTCCAGAGGTCCCTTAAACTATTCTTATTTGGTTTTTTGTTGCTCTGATTGTTTTCTGCTTTGTCTTCCAAATTGCTAATTAGATGCTCTGCTTCATCTAACCTGCCATTCTTTCTAGTGTATTCTTCTTTTCGATATTATAGTCTTCATTTATGCTTAGTTCATTTTTATGGTTTCTATGTCCTTTTTCGTTTACTATCTCTTTAAATTCTCACTGAGTTCATCCATTCTTCTCCATTCTTTGAGCAATTTACAAGCATTGCTTTGAACTGTGTATCTGGTAGATTGCCTACCTCTATTTTATTTCGTTCTTTTTCTGAAGTTTTCTTCTGTTATTTTATTGGGGCATGTTTATTTGTCTTTCCTTTTGGCAGTTTCTCTATGTTTGTTTCTGTGTATTAGGTAAAGCTGTGTAAAGGTATTGTGATTGCTAGGGTGGCCTTAGGTTAGTGGGTGTCCTGTGGGGGTTCAGTGACTCAGTCTCCTTGGTCACCTGAGCCGGGTGCTCCAGAAATGTCTCTTTTATGAGTTATGTGTCACCTCCTATTGTTGTTGAGTGTTGATTGCTGTTGGCTCCTCCATTAGTGTATTTGACCCTTGGGCTGGCTGACTGTGAAGATCAACCCCAATGGCAATGTACAAGCTCCTGTGTGGGGACTGACCCCACTAGCAGAATTTAACCCAGCAGTCTTTTGTTTGCCAAGATCTCCCTTTGGACCTGCTGCTTGTGAAGCTAAGTGGTTCCTGCTTTGTGATCTGAATTCCTCCACTTTATGTGTTGGTTCTGGGACCTTGTGGGAGGAACTGTGGTGCAGGTCAATGTCAGGGCTACCTGTTTGATGCTACAAATCGATCCCCGGTTTGTGGCTCTTCTGCTGGGCCTGAGTGTTCATGGGAGAGGCCAAGCTAGTGACCAGGGCCAGCTTCCACCAGCACTGAGGCTGGGAGCAGGTCAGCAAAAGTCCCAAGGCACCCCACAATCTGCCTCCACTTTCTGGCTATCAGGCTCAGTCACTGAAAGAGCTTCTGACAGTATGCCAGTTTTTTGACAGTTGTGTAATGTACGTCTTCAGTGAGTCAGCAGGAAGGGGTAAGAGGTATTCACAAGACTAATACAGATCAGAATCAGCATCAGTACTGGGGCTAAGGCCATTTAGCAAAAGTCTCAGGGTATACTGAGGCCACCCTGCACCTGCTGGGTACCTGTGGGTTTTTGTGGTGTGTTGGGGTCTCAGGGAGTCAGCTGCTGATGCTGAGGCCAGCCAGCAGAATTTTTCAGGCCCAAAGAGATCACAGTTTCACCATATGATAGGAGGGCTCTGCACAGGATTGGTAGCACTAGTCAGGCATGTAAGGGGAAAATGGCCTTTACCCTAGAGCCACACAACTTAGTCTGTCTCTGAGTCTGTCCATATCTCCTTGAGAGTCTTCCAAGAGAGGATGCACCAAAGGCCAGGCTGGCCATAGCCAGTTGACTATTTTTGCAGGGTATGAGTTTGGCAGGTGGGGCTGTGGGGAATTGTGAGGATGGGGCTAGTGGATTTTGGGGGTGGGGGATAGTCCAGAGCCAGACAACTCAGTCTCTGTCACCCACCGTGGGTTCACCCTCAAGAGCCCTTTGGAAAAGTCTACACGCCATGGACTAAGGCAGCTGACTCAGCTATAATCATGAGCTCAGCAGGGTGCGAGGACAGGGAGTCAGAGGGTGGGGCTAGTTACAGTGCATTCCTGTAGGCTGAAGTTGCAGGGAGGGGAATGCTCAGCCCAGGAGAGATGGCATCTGTGAACTGTTGGGAGAGGGACTCAGCACAGGGACCCTGGCAGCTGTTCCTTCTGCTTTCTCCCTGGAGCCACCCAACCCAGTCTGTCCTCACATACATCCAGTTCACTACAATCTGCTCTCCCTCTGCCGGACACCAGGGTGAATGGCTGCCAATTAGATTTTGTACACTGGCCTTCGAGAGAGGGTGCCTGGGTTTCTAGCAGACTCCTTTCTATCACTGGCAGACAGAATCCCCACTGATTTTCACAGCCAGATGTTATCATGGTCTCCAGTTCTCAGCTCTGGTGCTCTGGGCTTGGGAGCCTGATATGGGGTTGAGACATCACTTCTCATAGAGGACCTTTGCAGCTGAGATATCCCTCCAAATTCTCAACAGCCACACATGGGTGCAGGACCAGCTTTTCTTGCATCTCAGCTGTTCTTATCAGGTTCAGTGTAACTTCTGCAAATCCTTAGTTATAAGACTAGTCTTCTGTCAGTTATTCAGGTTACTTGTTCTATACTTTAATTCCAGTTTGGGCTGAGAAGAATATGAGTGTAACTTTCACCTATCCCACTGCCATCCTGGATTGTCCCCTGAGATTTTTCTTTGACAATACTCTCTGTGGAGAAGGCTGGTTTTAAGAGCCCTTTCAGAGCTCGCAAGCCTAAGGCCAGCACTCCAACTCACTGACCTCCAACATACCCCGTTACATGTGTGACTCCCCCAGCCTCGTTAGCCCCATCAGTGGCATTCCCCTCTGACAGACAGACACCTGTCAGCATAAGACCTCTGCACAGAGTGGCCTGTAACATCAGACTGTAGCTTCTACCTGACAAAAAAACTTTGTCACAAAGAAAATGGCGCTGTGTCCTGAGAAAACACAGTGCCATTGCTTTTGTGTTGCCCTCCCTTTATGTAATTAAATTTACAGTGGTTAATTGCTTTAGTACCCAGAAGGAGAATAAACTAACGTAAAAGCTTGCTTGTTTTATAAACTCATGCTTGAATTTAACATTGACATTTATTTAATCAGTTTGGTCTTTATTTAACATCAAAAGAACAAATGCACTTGTATCCACCCCAGAGAATGAGTTTGGGAGAGGCAGCCTGACTACAATGGGTTAAGCAGTAACTGTGGGGAGCTGTTATACTGTCCTATATGGCCCCCCAGGCTGTTAGTGCTGATGGCCATGTCCTTGCCCACAGCCATTGAAGCCATGAAGAATGCCCACCGGGAGGAGATGGAGCGCGAGTTGGAGAAGAGCCAGCGGTCCCAGGTCAGCAGCATCAACTCAGACATCGAGGCCCTGCGGCGGCAGTATCTGTAAGTCAGTTTCCTGCCCTTGGGAGGGTCTGGAGGGTGGCCTTTAAGATGGGAAAGGGTGCCTTTCCTGTGTTTTTGTGGGAGCCACACAGATGGGGTTCCTGAGGGGCTTCCTCAGGCCCATGGGCACTGAGGGCAGCTCAGAGCCTTTTGTCCAGAGGGGCTGAATGCCACTGAGGGTCAGCAAGCCACTGGTTCTCATGGCCCAAGGGCTTCCTGTTACTAAAACAAACATAAACTGATTACCAAACTCTAGAGAATGAGGTGCAGCAAAGGAAATTTAATATAATTAGCCATTTTTCAGGACTTCTTTCAGGCCATGCACAGAATTCATTCTATCCGTCAGCTGCTGCCTCCTCAGTAGCTCGAGAGAAAGGAATCTGGTCTTGGGCCTGATGCCTAATACTTCATGACTCTACATTGCAGAAGTAGCCATGTGCCCTATGTTTTTAAAAAAGTACGTGTGCTGATTCTCTTTTTATAAGCAAGAGACTGGAGGGAATACAGCAGCATAGCTGCTCATATTTTTCCCATTGAGCCCTACCACTACTTGGAGCCCTTGAATTGGTCACTGTGAAGGTCATGCAGGGCCAGCCTTTACTGGGGTCTTCGTGATATAAAAGAATTGAGGTCCCTGCCTCTTCCAGGGCTCCCGTTTAGTGCACTCAGAGCCAGGGCCAAGTGGGTAACCTCCTGTGAACTGCCATCACTCTCATCCTGGCTGGAGGGGTGACCGAGTGCAGGGCCTGGATGCCTTGCCCTGAGGCCCTGTATCCTTAGCTCTACCCATGGAACATCCAGCCCTTCTCGAGGAGTCTGGAGTGACAGAGAACATCATTGTGATGCTTTGATTTTTTATGGGTGAATAGAGTCTGGTACTGCGTTATCAGACAAAGATTACCTCAAAAGTTAGAGCTGAAAACAAAGTGCAAATCTGACTTTCCTCGGAAACAGGACATTTGTTTTGGCACAAGTGAATGAATTCTCTCCTGACTTCACAAGAGAGGCATTGTCTGTTGGACTGCTAAGCTACTTGAAAGAGGGTGAGGGAAGGGTACAGAATAGATTTCTGTAAACTTGAAGTACTTTTTAAGTTTTCTTTTTAGTTGGGTACAAACTTTTTGAGACAACAAAATGCATAGGGCCTGCTCTGTGTTGCTCAACAGTGCTTTCTGTTGCCTCACCGCCCCTCAAGCTTCACAGTGGGGACACGGAACCTTTAGAGGCTTGGGCCCTGGGGTGGGAAGGGGGCAAAGGAGTGAGTGGTACCCTGTCCCCAGGGAGGAGTTGCAGTCGGTGCAGCGGGAGCTGGAGGTCCTCTCTGAGCAGTACTCACAGAAGTGCCTGGAGAATGCCCACCTCGCCCAAGCGCTAGAGGCCGAGCGGCAGGCCCTACGGCAGTGCCAACGCGAGAACCAGGAGCTCAACGCCCACAATCAGGTGAGCCCATGCTCATGCTAGGGGCCAGGCCTCAACTTTATGGTGGCCCCGGCCTTCGACAAGCACCACCCTAACATCTGACATCTGCCAGTGTGTTGACAGAAACTCACTGCAGATGATAAAGCTATGGCCACTTGCCACATGAACCAGGTGTTTACACATGGACTCTAAGATGTCTCAGTCTGTTCTAAGTGTCTCTGAATTTCTCCTTTGTTGTTGCTTGGTAGGGCCTGGCAGGGTCATTGCACCCTGTCCAGATCTCCTGTCCTCAAGTGTAGGACCAGGTGTAAATGTCTCCCAATCAAGACCATATACTGCTCATATTTATTTTTGTCAGAGTATTCTCAAAATTTGCCTACTTCTCAGAAAATTGGGGTGCATTTAAAATCCTGACCAATGGATAGACTAGAGGTAGTTTTAGTTTGATAAAAGCTCTGTGGGTACCAAACTGGAGTACCATCCTCAAAACCCACTGCTCATATCCCCAGGCACTGAGCAGACATGTTGACCTGGTTCAGGTGCAAGGCCTCCACAGGCCCATGGCCAACCCGTATGAGGGCGCTCCAGCAGGACTGTTTCCACTTAGTCACTGCAGTGGCCTGATGAACATTTGTCAGTTGGAAAGAAGGTAGAGAAAGTGAGTGGGAGGAGAGCTGGAGAACCTAATTGTATAGAAACTCAAATGGGACAAACCATGACACAGATTACCACTAGTAATAGTGATAAAAAGGTATCAAGGATAGTGGAACCCTGCATACACAATTCTACAAAATACAGTGCCCACACAGATGGCTTCTACGGGGATGTAAATTGCAGGCTGTTATACCTGCACATGTTAAACCTAAAAAGCTATAGTGTGCGTAAGCACTGCTCATGGCTGCCTGTGTCTGCTCATTTCTGCTTAGTGTTATGAGAAAGCAACCTCTCCTGGTTGTGTTATGTGGTTGAGGCCCCCAAGAATCTCTGTTGAGCATCCCTGTTTTGTTGTTGCTGACCCCAGGAGCTGAACAACCGCCTGGCTGCGGAAATTGCACGATTACGGACACTGCTGACTGGAGATGCTGGTGGGGAGGCTGCTGGCTCACCTCTCACGCAGGGCAAGGATGCCTATGAGTTAGAGGTACTGCTCGGAGCCTGGCTCCCTCTTCACCCAGCTCTGCACTGCACAAGGCCTAAGTGGGGATCAAGGAGTGGCCCAAAGCTTATAGAATCATTACAGGGATGAGACCTGGAGGCAGCTGGAGGGAAAGAACATGGAAAGATCCAAATCACCCCAGGACAGCCAAAGAAAACAGCTTCCAGGCAGTATGGGACCCCTCTTGTGCTGTGGGGACCTTTAACCCTATTCTCACTCTGCTACTCTCCTCTCCTCTACTTCTGCCACACCACAAATACTGATCACCTAAAACGAAACATTTAATAACTGTGGACACTGTAGCTGCTTGAGATTTTATAACACAGATTCAGAATCTGATAGGTTCATCTTAAGGTAGAATGATTAATTTTTATGTATAAGACAGCCTTATATATACAGCAGTTGTGAAAGCACTTAGTTTTCTTCCCATTCAATTAAAATTTCATCACAAAAATATCTCTTACTAAAAGATGTGGAAGAGGGAGAGTACATTCAACAAAAGTTTCAACAGGACATCTTCATGGACACTGTCCTGGGCTCAGTCCCAGGAAATTGCTTTGGTCCCAGGCTGAGGATCAGGGTCCTCATGTCTAGGAGGAACTGCCACAAGTCTTTTTTTCCTCTTTCTGTGTCTGTATGTAATGTTTAAGCTGTTAGTCGTGTTTAAATTTTATTTGCTGGCATTTTCCATTGTATATTGGTGAGGATGAGAAGAAAGTTGCCTGCTCCTCATTGTGTGAAGGAGAGTTCTCTGCTCAGTCTGCTTTAAAGACTCCGAAAGTCCTTTTGCTTTCTCATTCTAGGTCTTACTACGAGTCAAGGAATCAGAAATACAGTACCTAAAACAGGAGATCAGCTCTCTAAAGGATGAGCTCCAGACGGCATTGCGGGTACGGGCACACCCCCACAGGGGTAGATCTGCAGGATGGGCTCAGAATTGGGTAGGGACACTTGTCTGCAGAGCTCACAGAGGTCCCTATGCTCAGCAAGTATCTCAGGCCATTCTAGAATAGACTTTGTTTTCATGAGGCATGTGTTTTCAAATTTGAATTCTCTTAAAAACCCACTTCATGCAGGTATGGTAAAAATGAGAAGTCTACCTGGTCTCCCTGTGTCCTTGTTGTTCTCCATGCCTCCTTTGTGCTTTGGCAGGACAGTGAGACCTAAGAGAAATGTCATCCTGGGAAGCAAGAGTTTGGTCAGTTGCCAGTGTCCTCTAGGATTCCTTAGGAAATCTAAGACAGAGAGGGAGTTTTACAGGCTGGAGTATGGGGAGATCCTTGGTGGTTAGAGTTGACCAGCCCACACTATGCCTTAGCTTGCAAGAGCCCCCCAGGATCCTGTCCTGTGTTCAGATGGAGACTTAGCTGTGCCTGTTTCAGTTTGTGTCCAGTTTCTGCTTTTGGAAGACCAGACAGGGTTAGCCTGCCTCCCCTGCTACTGATGCATTCCCCAGGCAATTGGCAGAAGCATTCCAGCCCCTGGGAGACAGACCGCCTGGCCTGCTTGTAACCACTGTTTTCTCTGACCTTTTATCTTCAAGGACAAGAAATATGCTAGTGACAAGTACAAAGACATCTACACAGAGCTCAGCATCGTGAGGGCAAAGGCTGACTGTGATATCAGCAGGTTGAAAGAGCAGCTGAAAACAGCCACAGAAGCACTGGGTGAAAAATCCCCTGAGAACACCCCTGTGTCAGGATATGGTGAGCAATTCAGGCTCTGGGTTGTGACTCAGTAACTCGTGGGGATTTGTTCATAGAGTTAACTGGGTCTTGAGTGAGAACAGAGAATTGATTTTGTGTTTCTGATTTCAGTCTTATATATCTCCTCACAGAGAACAGCCAGAGGGACGCTGGCCCATGAGCTGGCAGGTGCCCTGGGGTAGGAAACCGTTTTCCTGTAGGTGCACTGGTGGCAGACACTATGTTGATTGCTTTTAAGGGAAATCACACCATCAATGCATATTTTTATAGTAATGACATGTTGTGCTTTTTCCATTTTCCTAAAGAACTCAACCATTTGGTGGAAGAGGCTCTCACTAGTTGCTTGATCCTAGGGTTTTACAATAAAATCTGCAGATGGCCATGGGAGGAGGAGCTAGGGGAGGATGCTCCCTAATGAAAAGATATCTTAGATCACTAATATCCAAAAAATTCAACTTTTTTCTCTCAGCTAGCCAGAGATTAAGGGTAGTGGCTGTACTGATAAATGGGTGGAGAGAAAACTGCATCACTCCTGGGATGATAAGATAGCAGTCTTTCTGGAGGCAGTGAGACAGAATTTAAAATCCAGCTGTAGGCTGACTTTGGGTGGATAAAGAAATGATAACAGTGGCTGCTTCAGAGGAGAGCCCCAGGTAGCCAGGAGACAGTGAGAGAGGATTACTTAGAATTAGGGGGAGAATGTGTACATCCTGTGACCTACCAGTTTAACTTCTGAAAAAAACAGATGCATAGAAATGTGCCAACAAGACTATTTAGCACAGTATATAGGAGCAAAAAACTGATTCCCTCAGAACAGTCTTCTACTTCCATCAAACAGAAGGCCTGTGACATCACTACACAGTGAACTACTGTGCAGTTTTTACAAGAGATTAGGTTGGGGAGCTCCTGGTCAAGATGATGGCGTGGATAAACAATGCACTCACCTTCCACAATCATATCGAAATTACAACTAAACTACAGAAGAGCCATCCTTCAGAATCATATGAAGTCAGGCTGAACAGAAGTCCTGTAACTAAAAATATAATGAAGCAGCCACATTGAAACTGGTAGGAGGGGCAGAGATGCGGAACATTCTGATCAACAGCCATGTGTGGTTGATAAAAATCAGAACAGATATCTCAGATGAGGAGGCTTCCTTCTGAGTAGTCAAGAGGCCCAGCTCCACACCAGGCATCCAGCCCAGGAATACAGTGCTGGAAAGATAAATCCCAATAACTTTTGGCTCTAAAAACCAGTGGGGATTGAGGCTGAGTTAGACAGAGGGCTCCTTGAGTCCCAGGAAGTTTCTCTTAAAGGGCCTGTGCAGATTTACGCAGACTCACTCACTCTGAGCTCTAACACTGGGGAGCAACTCAGAAGGTGTAAGAGACATGCGAGGAGGAACTGAATTGTCTGGCTTTGGGACTAGAATAGGAGGGGGAGCTTTCTCCCAAGCAGAAGTGCTGGCAGAGGCTATTGTCACTTTGCTGAGCTCTCCCCCCACAGTTGGGTACCATTTCTGAGTCTCATCATCCTGGCTGTTCCCCCACCCCAGTGATTCCTTAGAATTCTGCCCCACCCAATTTGCAGGTCTACCCAAGCAGTTTCCAGTGGCTTTTCCATACAAATGGTCTGTCTTGGCTTGCTGCAGGCTTTACGAAAAAGTCCCTCAAAGGTTCATAAACCCTCCAAAAAGAACATCTGGCCTTGGCATGCCCCATACCTTTTGCTAAGTGTCCCACGGCTTGGCACTAGTGTCAGCCAGCTTGGGTTCACAGTTTGGTCTTTCCCAGGCACCTCCTAGCCCAGCACAAGTAGCAGCCATCTGCTGATCATGCTGGGTGGCCCTGAGCAGGGCACAGGCAGTGGCTGACCTTGGCCAGTGCACCTGGGAGACAGCTTCAGTCCACGCCAAAGCACCAGGCAACCACCTCTATGAGCAACACACTCAAGGGGCAGATTCATTGGGCACTAGAGCCCTGCTGAAGCAAGTTCTACTCCATGGAGTTGTCCCTTGCAAAGCAGCTTCTCTACTGTGCTCCCAGCCAGTTCTCCCAGTTGGTCTCAGGTAAATCCCTCCTGTTTACCCTGCCACTGATGTGCGAACATCACTCAAGGCTTAACAGGGATAGGGTATCCCTGGAGTGCCAGGCTCCTGTGACAAGGGATACTGCACCACAGGGCCATATAGGACACCTACTATACAAGGCCACTCTTTTAAGATTGGAAGATGTAGCAGCTCTACCTAACACATACAAACTGCCAAAATGAGGAATCAACAAAACATGACCCAAATGAAAGGACAGGAAAAAAACTCCAGAGAAAAGAACTAAATGAAAAGGAGACTGGCAATCTACTAGATACAGAGTTCAAAACACTGGTGATAAAGTTGCTCTGTGAACTTAGAGGAACAGTAGATGAACTTAGAGAGCATTTCAGAAGAGACATAAGGAACATAAAAATAGAGATAGAAAACATAAAGAACCAGTCAGAAGTGAAGAATACAGTAATTGAAATGAAGAATACGTTATAGGGAATCAACAGTAGAGAAGATGAACCAGAGAATCAAATCAGCAATTTGGAAGATAACAAGGCAGAAAACACCCAATCAGAACAGCAGAAAGAAAAAGGAATACAAAATTTGAGGATGCTGTAAGGACCCTCTGGGACAACTTCAAGCATACCAACATTCGCATCATAGGGATGCTGGAAGGATAAGAGATAAAGCAAAAGATTGAAAGGCTGTTTGAAAATATGACAGAAAGCTTCCCTAACCTGGTGAAGGAACTAGACATACAAGTCCAGGAAGCACCAAACAAGGTGAACCCAAAAGGCCCACAATAAGACACATCATAATTAAAATGCAAAAAGTTAAAGACAAAGAATCTTAAAAGCAGCAAGAGAAAAGCAGTTAGTTACCTGTAAGAAAGTGCCCAAGGGATTAAGAAGTACAACAGAAACTTTGTAGACCAGAAAGGACTGGCAAGAAATGTTCAAAGGGATGAAAAGCAAAGACCTACCAACAGAGTACCCAGCAAAGCTGTCATCTAGAATTGAACAAATAAAGAGCTTCCAAGGCAAGAAACAGCCAGAAAAGTTCATCACCACCAAACCAGTATTACAAGAAATGTTAAAGGGTTTTCTTTAAGAAGAAAAGATAAAAAATATGAATAGTTAAATGCCCATAAATACTTATCTATCAATATTTACTTTAAATGCAAATTGATTAAATGTTCCAATAAAAAAACATACAATGGCTGAACGGATATGAAGTCCAAGACCCTTACATATGCTGCCTACAAGAGACTCACTTAAGATCCAAATTGAAAGTAAGGGGGTGGAAAAGATATTTCATGAAAATGGAAACAAAAATTGTTGTGGTAGCAATACCTATACCAGACAAAATAGACTTCAAAAACAAAGGCTATAACAAGTTTTTTTTTTAAAGATCAGATATTTTTGTTTTGATATGAATAGAGATCAATAAATATATTGGGGTTTTTTGTGTGTTTTTTTTTTAATCACACACCCAGGACACATGATATGGCTCAGGGTATGTTTGTTTAAGCAGTCATTTTCCAGAAGTTTAAAGGACAGTACACCATGCTGTTAATGGTTGCCTTAGTGTGGGGTGGATTATGAGGAGTTGGTCTTACTCTTTTGTGTTACAACAGTCCTGGGTTCTCAGAAGGAAGGTGGGTAAATGAATCATGGGGACAGTTGGTCTGCTCAGCCGATAAGGTGCAGCTCCAGAGGGAAGGGTTCCGAGCGGTCCCCACAGAGAGCATGGCTTCACCTACAGGCAGACCCGTGGTAGGGTGCCGAACAAGTGCCCCACATACAGATGTCCTCCAGTTGTGCTTTGAATTGTTCTGGAAAAGATCTAGTATGTTTCATGGTTATTGGCTTTGATTACTCTTAAAGTTGTTAAAGGAAATGTCAAGTTTGTGGCACTAAAATCAGCTTGGGAAATTTTTAAAGATTTACTAGGGTTCCAGAGGACTTTGGAAAATACAGTAATAGGTTTGTTTGCTTCTTCAGATATAATGAAATCTAAAAGCAACCCTGACTTCCTAAAAAAGGACAGATCCTGTGTGAGTCGGCAACTCAGGAACATCAGATCCAAGGTGGGTCTGGGATCCAGGGTCGGTTATGTGGGGCTCACAGAGGTCGGCAGAGGTCAGGGAGAGGAGCATAAACCAGAGCCCAGGACAGGCAGCAGTGGAAGGTCCCCAGGGCCTAGAGCTCACCGGGCCCCACATGCTCACCCTTTGGCGCCAGCTCTGGTGACTTCAAGCTTCCTGTCTCCCTCATGCAGCAGTGGAACCAGCTCCTACAGGCACAGTGGGAGGGCCAGGCCTGTGAGGAGCAGGGCGTGGAGTGAATTCTACCTTGCACTCCCCTAGTTGAATGCTGACTCTACCTGCCTTTGGGGGAGGAAGCTGCCTGACCCCTTCTCCCCAACCTCATAGTAGCAAATCCCCAGTGATCAGTCCCTGCCCCACTGCCGCCTCCACAAGAGAAGGACGGGCGGGGGGTGGGTAGTGGTGAGCATATTGCTTTTAGGACTTATTGTGTGTGTCTTATTTTTTGCTCTTTCCTCTGACAGTCCGTAATTGAGCAGGTCTCATGGGATAACTGAAACGAGCCCGCTTCCAGGTCCCTTGTCATGTAGGTAAACCACCTCTTACCATCCACCCACCTGCTGCCCTCCAGAGGGTGCTACCTGCATGCACTGCTCACACCTCCATAGCAAGCTCCTTGTTTTATTGTGACTTTGTTTAATTCATGATGTTCCAGCAAGCACATACACAATCCAAGTGAAATTACTTTAACCTGTTCTGGAGAGTTAACTGGCATTATAACCTTGTAACAGACTTGACCCCTGGCAGAGAGGAGCTCTCCTTCCAGCTTGGTGAGCCAGCTCACAGAGCCAGCTTCGTGGGTGGGCTCAGGCCTGGGTCAGCATTTATGTTGAATGCTCTGTGCACTCCAATTTCTCTGGGGAAACCCCTCTTGCCTTCTGTCAAGAGGCAGGCTTGACCCACCAGCAGCCACTGACAAGCAGAGTCTCCCAGTGCTGCAGAACCCCGACCCAGTCTACGGCTGAAACAGGGCCAAGCTGGGGTATGCAGGGAGCTGATCCCTCACAGGTGTAGCTTAGGAAAACAGCTCGGCAGAGCGAGACGACCACACATGATTAGGGTACTTCACCAGGACCTTTTTAACAAAGCAAAAGTTTTTCACTGGGTACCATTAAAGGCAGTGCTATAAAGAAAGAAGGTGAGGACACTGAAGAGCTGACTGAGACATCCGTCTGTTTGAAAATGACCAGGAGGACGGTGGCACTCAGCCTGGACCTCCTGGTCTCCACAGGAGGGCCAGGCATCAGGTCGCATGCACTGTAGACTGTGCTTACTGGCCTAGCTGGTTTGACCTCACTCACTCCCTGGTGAGGGGCTAAGGGCAGCAGGAAAAACACATGCTGGGCCAGGCTCCTGCCACAGGGACACTGACTCTGCCTCAGGGCTAGACAGCACAGGCTCCTTCTCACTCACCTACAGCTCGTTCTCAGTCGGGACAAGCCCCATCCTCTGGGGTGAAGGTTTTGCTCTTTAGGAGGAGCTTTATTTTGTTGATATTTTATTTATTCTTCTGCACTCATAAGCCACTTGTGACCAAATGTTGTTTAGGCTTCATTGAAAACTTAGTTGCGACTTTTTTTCTTTAGACATGAAAAACACTGTTTAGCAAAAGGAAAAATTATTTGGTTTATGGTCTTCTTGAAGATTCTACTCATTTGAGGCTTAACTGCAGCTGCTCTAAGTTCCCCTGTGCCTGTAAATAACAGGTGACAGAGCTTCTGCTGGGACCCTTCTAGGGAAGCCTTGCCACAGTGCCCACCTTGTTAGAATGGGCAGGGGGTGGGGGTGGTCCTGGGGCTCTGGATGAAAGACCAGAAAGTCACTGAAAAGACCTTTGCAGCAGGGTACACTGGAAGAACCTGGTACACTGGCCAGGACCAGCTAGAACCAAGGTAGAAAGAGAAAACTGTTAGGCACACCCAGGGAGGGTCTCCCAAAGAAGGCTGAGTTCACATGTGGCTTGACTGTGAGAAGACCCACGGCCACCCTGGCCGTGACTTGGCAGTGTAAGAAGAAAGGCCTGGCTGTGCAGGGCAGTCCTGCTGGCCCAGGTAGAAAGGTGGGGGTCCTTGCAGATGACCTCATGGACACCTTTGGTGACGCCAGGCAGGTCAGCAGGCACTCCAGTGAGGGTTTGTGCTGTTCTTTTCCATGATTGTATTTGGAGAGACCCCCCACCCTCCACGGGAGGATGAGGATGAAGTTGTCTAGAAACTGAATCTGTCACTGGTGCTTTTTGAGGTGGGATCTAACATGTATGGACTTACATCTTCCATTTATGCTGTTTGAACATCATGCCTCACGTAAAAGTATAAAAAGTCTCGGCACCATAAAGTCAAAGCAAGCTTAATGCTTAAGAACAGCGCAGCTTTTCTGGGATTGCATCCAGAAAGTACATTTTCCTGGGGTCTTCATGGAGTATTTACCAGACAGACCAGCCCTGAGGGAGGAATGAGCCCCAAGGGAGCTGGCTGCACCCCAAGGGCCCTTCTCTGGGTGCATGGGGAGGCAGGAAGGGTGTTTAACAGCTGGGGTATGCGGCAGTGCATAGCACTGAGCGTGAGGCCTTGGACATGTCATAGCCTGGACTACCCCTCCTCGCCCTGCTCCTCAGCTTCCTGTCCTTGAGCACTGCAGGGACAGTCACTCGAGGGTGTCTGGCAGTGCGCAGAGGATGCACGCACAGAGGCAGGATACTCACTGTCCCTCAGGTCTTAGGAGTGGTGGCTCACTGCTGTCTCAAGGGCATGTCCCCAGCCAGAACAGAGGAGCATGCCACAGGACAGGGGTAGCCTTCTGCAGGGTGACCCCACCTGTGCCCCACTGAAACAGGCTGCTGTGCGGACAGCACCTGCTGACCTGAAATGCTTAGGAAAAGAGACTTGAGAGGATTTTAGGCCTTGTGCATTAAGGGAAGTTCTGGTTTGGAATGGGATGTAGATCTCTTTCTATTCTCTCACCTACTCAATGGCAAGCTTCAAAAGTGACCCTAATGTGGAGGTCCATCTGAAAAGAATGGCTGTTGGACCCCCCCTTTTTTTAAGTCACTTCATTATTTACACACAGCTCCACAGTGTAAAAAGCGAGCAGAGCTGTTCTTGGTGAGGATGGGGGACACCAGGGCCCAGCGCACTTCCTCAGACTTTGGAGGAAGCTTGGTCACACAGATTCCTTCACAGTGCCCACTCTGAGGCCACAGGCTGGGCTCTCCAGGCCTGCAGGGCCAACGGCTCAGATATGTGGCTGAAACTGGTGTCATCTGTGCCCTGCACTGGGGCCAGGCTTGAGCTGCATGTGTCTTATCAAGCTCTCTTTGCCAGCTCTGCCACATACAAGCTGGGGGAACTGGCCGCTTAAGAGTCCAGTGTTGAGATGTGCAGGAAGATTTCAATGGCAACCAGGAAGCCAGGCCTGTCCCAGCCAGTGCTTGGATTCCACCGTCCCAGTCATGCTCTAAAGTGATGCACCTTTCTCATCTGAAGATTAAACCTTTGGGGAGACTCCAAGAGTAAAGTGTCACTCATAGTGGGACACACAGATTTAAACTTTCTCAGGGTCCCATAAGAACAGTGTATTGGTTTTATAGATATGTCAACATATTCCCAAATCGCTGTAACAGTAAATCCAGCAGGGTTTCTCATGATGGGGGCAGGGGCAAGGGGTGAGTCTGAGAGCAGGTACTGCCAGGGAGCATGCAGGCGGGTCCCTGGCCTGCACTCTGGCAGCAGTGCCCCAGGGGCCCTGGTCCTCCTGGCACTAGGCCTCTGGGTAATGATGATTGCCTGGGAAGCAGACGTGGTGGGGCCCACACTCAGGAGGACATGGAAGGCTACTTCTCTAGTTCTTGGCACAATCTTCTTTTCCTGGCTGAATTGGCCTAATAGCTGCTTATCTAAAGAGCCCTAAGCTCGGAATTCAGCTTCTTACACTCAGTGGTCTTCTTTCTCTGATTTTTTTTTCCTTTTTCATCCAGATAACACTATTTCACAGGAGACCACTCTCTCTTTAGCATGCCCCACTAATCTCTGAGGAGCTCTTCCCACCCCCACCCTACACCCCTCTGCTTGCAGCCTCCACCCCAGCAATAGGCCTGTTGGTTAACTGGTTTTCTCCTGCTCTCTTCCCTAGAGTCTGAAGGAAGGCTTGACAGTGCAAGAACGCTTGAAGCTCTTTGAATCCAGGGACTTGAAGAAAGACTGACTGTCCTGTTCCGATTGAACACACACCCTTCCCAGCTTGTGGCAGCACAACCCAAATGCTACTTTTCGTCTGTACCTTTATTTTTATTATTATTGTTGTTGTTGTTGTCATTATTAACTGTGGGTATGGATGCATGAGAGACTAGTTTATGGGTTGTTCACACCATTCCCTGCTGTGCTGATTCCAACTTCCTACTGTCTCTATCTGAGCTTTTATTCTGTGGTCTTCTAAAACAAGCCAAGCAGTGGGGGCTGCAAGGGCCATCTGCTCCAGCTGGGTCTGTGTTGGGAGTCCCTGCTGTCGTCCGCCTCACTCACTCACTGTCAGTATTAAGGCCCAGCAGCCTATCGATAAGCTAGCTGTCTCACCGAGAGCACTGGGGAGAGGGAGAGGGAGAATCGGGCCCAGGGGGCTGTAGCTCTGCTGCAGACTGGGTCCCTTGGAGAGAGAACAAGCCATTGGGATGTGGTTTTCCCTAGATCGCAACACTGACAACTTGCTAGCTGTGGGAGGAGCTGGGGGAGTAGGGCTAAGGGCGTGGTGCACACCACCTGTTAGCTTGGGGGAAGGTCAGCATTTTATATTTGTTCCACTAATGCAGCTTAGCACTACACCCCAGATAATTGTGGTAAACTTTTCACAACCTTGAAAATGTCGAAAACAGCCTTTCCTATTTTTGTTTGTTTTTTATTAAATCTTGCACAAAACCCCACCCCTCTCATTCCTTCCTCCACTCTGTCCTTTCTTGGTCACCAGTCTGGTCTTTCCATACCTGCCTGACCTGTTGACCTGTGGCCTGGGGTTTCTGACTGTAAATGTCAATAATGGTGAACTCCCCCAGGGTATCATTTGTGGGGACAGGTGATTTATCTCTGTAACCTCTCTGCAAATAAACCTCATGTTACTTTTGAAAAGGTTAGGGGAAGACCCCTATGTTAAGTCAAGGAGAAAGTGCAGAGGATGTCAAAACCAGACGAGAATGGCCCGTTATTTTGTGTTCTTAACTCTAATTAATCTGAGACCTGAAGAGTTCTCTTTTAGCATTTAGAGAACCTAAAGTAAACCTATACTAATAATTGATTTTTTAACAGTTTGAATAAGACCTTTGTAACCGCCACAAAACACTCTACAACACTTCTTGTAAAAACCTTAAATTGGAGTTTTTATCATGCGCCCATGGAAGCTGTTCATCCTGGTATAACGAAACCAAGGGGAGCCAGCTCTGCTGCCTTAAAAGTGAGGGGCAGGCTGAGAGCAGAATGTTTGGGGGAACCCCCTCCAGCCGTGCTGTATCTGTTGGTCTGTTGATTGTATTGCCAAGAGCATGCATCCGCTCTGTTGTGATGCTTGCGTGAGTTTGATAGTCTGTAAAAATGTAGAGGTGTCTTGCTCAGTTTCTAGATTAGTAAACAAGGTCATTTGGGAAGAGCTCCAGAAAGGCCAGACAAAAGGCACTTGTTTGGTGCTGTCTGCTCACTGCCGTGTCTGCGGAGCTCCGTGCTGGCCTCGGCCTTCCCTATTCACACCTATCACTCCCTTGCATGATGCTTTCTTCTTCCATGGTGTTTTGTTGTTTTACTTCTTTTTGCCCTTGACATCTATTGATTTTTAGAGAGGACGAGGCTGGAGGGGCGGGGGAGAAGAGAGAGAAACATTTGATTGGTTGTATCCTGTATGCCCCCTGACCAGGAATCAAACTCAGAACCTTGGTGTATCAGGATGATGCTCTAGCCAACTGAGCCCCTCCCAGTGAGGGCTCTTTTATGTTTTTAAAAGGTCAGCTCTGTTTTTTAAATTCTACTTACCAGATACCCCCTGACATGTGGATTGGCAGCATTTTTAAAGGACAGTGACCTTTCTGTGTCATGTTCAGAATGGGAGTGAGCAGAAGGAATATTTGGGACCTGCAGTCCTACTCCCTCCAGCAGGTGTCCTCTGGGGCAGAGTGCTGTGACACTCAGCAGATCTGAGGGACGGGCCTGTCTGCCTGGTCCTCTGTGTGACTGTCTGGGCACTAGGGTTTTATATTGCTCCTTCCGAGAACTTGCCTCATCAAGCAGGTGTCCTCTGTGAGTGCCCTGCAACGTCCAGGACTCTTCTCTCCGGGCAGCCGCTTCCCTCCAGGCTTCCCTGAGGTTTCCAGGCAGGTCCTGCATGGAGTCAAGCTCCATCTGCCTTCTGTTGTGAGGGTTTGAAATCTGCAGTTGAATGAGTCAAAAGAGCATTCATTTTACTAACTTGTCCTTTGACATAAGATCTCAGGAACCCTGGGGAACAAACGTGTTAGGTATAGCGTTTGGGGTCAAAGGGAGACTGAGGGAGACCTCTTGTCATGGCAGCCTCCATAAAGGACCCTCCTATTCACCCCAGAACAACAGGACTTGTTTGCCAGGGGCTGGTTCAGTTTGGGGGTTACCAGGAAATGGACTGCAAATGCTAAGGTGGCTGAGAAATGGGGGCACTCTGACAAAAGGCTGGTTGTGCTGCAGCCTCCCACATAGTGTGCGGGCCTCCCTTGGCCTGGCTGAGTGCCATTCCATGTTGACAACAACTGTCAGTCTCCAAGCCAGGGCTGGGTGTCCCCATGCTCAGTCCTGGTTTCCAACTAGAATAAGCACACAGGACAGAACAGAGAGAGCCCTCACTTGCGGCCTGCTTGTCCCACCATGGTCCTGCCACAGTCCCTGCTATACCGTGTCCTCCATGTGTTCCATGAATCCACTAAACCCCAGGGAAGAATTTAGCCATCTAACCACCGAGGACAGAAGGAGTAACAGTGTGGAGGTCAGGTTGGTTTCTGTATTGTTACAGAAAGGTCCTCAGGTCAGGCCTGAGCTGCTGCTGGGGCTGTGGCCAGGGGAGCATTGGGGACGGTGAGTCCCAGTGCTCCGTGCTTGCTGCTGCCAGCATGAGCCAAGCAGCGGGTGCATCCCTCTCCCCAGGGAGCCAAATGTTAACAAGCACAACTCTTCACAGTTGTAACTATTTTCCTGTAAATGTTTACTGCTTCATTTAGAATCTGCTAGCACCTGCACATAAACTGTGGCAAACATATTAATGGGAAAACTTCGTTTGACACTTTTGTGAACATACACACTAATCACAGCAGGCACATGCACTTTCCAGTTCTTTTACCACTCGTGATGCCAGTACTTGAGCAGATCTGAAGGCTGTTATTTCCAGAGGACTGTGGCTATCAGTAGCCTCCCTGGCAGAGGTGTGACAGCGGGTGGGGTGAGGGGGCAGACAGAGCACTTGGCCACTAGAAGTTGAAGTTTGTGCAATAAGGTGTCACAATGAGTCTGAATTTGTGGGAGGAAGTGCTGGCTGTCGGGGGGCAGGTGCTGGAGGCCATGGTGGGAATGTGTAGATTTGTGAGGAGCTGAGATCAGAGGCCGCTCCCTGTAAGTCATGCAGTGTCCAGATCCAGTCACTTGCTCACTGACCCAACACTAAGCATCAGGGGCCTCGCACCGGGCCACACTTTTGAAGAGAGGGAATGGCAATTTTTAAAAGACATAGTTGTGACTCTTGGAATCTGCCTGAAAGGAATTCTGACCAAAAGGCCAGGAAACAAAATGGATGGCCTAAAAAGCGTTTTTTATGGAGATCCATTTATACCATTTGTTTCACCACAGAGGGAGGTGGGACATGGTCCTTTTATCACTGTTGCCTGGGGTTCCTTTTAGCAAGTCTGTTTCTATACTCATCTTGGGTTGGTGGGGGTGGTGGTGGCACAATGCCTGCCCAAACCCTGCAGGGTCTGGAGACTGAGCGACAGCCCCGTAACCTCTTTTCTCCAGCTCTGAAATGACAAGGGTGTGCTGGTGTCCTGCCACCTCCAGCAAAGTAAAGGACTGTGGTGCCCCAGGTGCAAGCTCTGTCGTAGGGAGGAGGTGGCCGGTGGTTCCCTTAGAAAAGCTTCTCCCCTCCCACACTTGCTGGAGCTCCCCTGGTTCCTGAGGCCTAGGGCTGGGCTGAGCAGCCTAGGTCCCACTGGCACACTCAGCTTCCTGTCAGGCCTGTGGCCTCATTTCGGAGAGAGGGGGCAGTGGGGAACCTTTCCTGCCCCCTACTCCCTGATGCTTGGGTGATGTCTTCATGGCTGACCACACTCAGCTGCTCACTCACTGACTGACGTGTCTAAGTCTCAGACAGTTCTTTAGGGATTCAAAGCTGTTTTCAGTTAGAGTGAAGAAAATATGACCCATCAACATTTATTTTTCATGAAATAAAAGTTTATACATTATTGTTCTAAGGAAGGTTGGAATTTAACATTTTCATTTATAAGCACAATTTCAAAAAGGATTCAGTCACTCCCTTTATCACCAAAAGGGGTGGGGTGGGATTTTAAGTATTTTCAGTTTTACAAAATACAGAGAAGTATATAGTATTGTACTTAAAAGGAATTAAATGCTAGAAGAAAAAAATTGGCACATTAATTGGAGGTTTCACTTCTCTGGAAAAATCAGTGGAATATCTCATACCCTGAAAATCCTGGACAACCAAGTTACTGCAGTGTTTTATGTTAAATAGGAATTTGCTTTATAAATAAATTTAACTGTTGCCCTAACATTTTCTCCACTTGATTGAGATTAGTGAACAGTCCTCAGTGCCCTGGTCCAGTAGCCTCCACTGGACCTTTATGAAAGGACTTGGGAAGAATGCTGCTGAAAACTTTATTCTAAAGGTCCTTAAAATTAAGGTATTTGCACCCCATTTTTTCTATCTTTCATCATAGGGTCTTCTCCCTTGTCATTCTTGAGAGAACAGTTACTGGACTGACCAGCTGAGGGTCACTTTCTCAGTCAGTGTGGACTGAGGAGCCGCCAGGGGACTTTCCACAAAGGTCGTGCTTACAAGTTAGCCAGTATGCAGATGCCTCTCCTTTGGTTTTTCCATGCCACCAAGTCCCTGAACAGCCTGTACTCAGCCAGACATTGGACTTCTAATCCTAGAAAAGGTCTTTTTACTCACCTGAGACCAGGTGTAAAGGTCCAGTCATTCACCAAGCAGCAGGGCTCTGTGGGACACATTTCTTCTTCCACAACAGGCCAAGTGCTGTCAGTCCTCAGGCTGCCCTCCGGAGACGGGGGAGGGGGACAGGTTGGTGTACTGTGTACAGTCTTGTATGTTCTTACACGTGTACAAACACCTTTGGCAAGTTCACACTTTCAACAGTTGAAAACTTAAATAAGGATCAACCTTAAGTGAGGTCTAGTAAAACCGCTTTTCTTAGGTTCCTTCATAGGAAGATTTGACATAAACCCTGTATGACAGTGCACATTGTCAATTTCTCTTGTTTTGTCTATTGGAAAAGACCTGGCCTCTTTCCTTTTCCCTTGGCCTTTTGAGCACAGTAAGTTTCAAGTCTTGATGTTTCTCTGTAATGGGCAGAGGCCTACCTTCTCTGAAGTCTTTCAGCCGAAGACTCGCAGAGCAGGAGTAATAGCTCCACACTAGACCACTCCCAAGGATGGCATAGCATGACCTTGGGTCCCTTTCCTCTAGGTGTGCACACAGGAGTGACAACTTCAGCTACAACACTCAGAATGGCTTCCAATTTCTCTGTATTTAAAAGAAGCTGTTTTTTTTTCCTTCCAAGTAACCTGTATGTATATTATTCAGACTAAGCAGTGTAAATATTACTCAGAAGTTACTACAAGGTTTTTGTGACAAAATATTTTTTTAAATTGTATACAGATAATCGCTTTTTAAGGTAGGGAGAACAGCACTGGGTACAACATTGAACTCCACTCAACATTGTAAGGGAATGCTTTTAATGACTTTCTAAAAGCTTTGGTCATTGAACAGGTGGTTTTTAAGACTGTACACTGTATCTACAATAACGATGACCCCACATCCAAACACTTTTTCATTGAAAAAACTCTAATACTTGTTATTGGTAGAGCTATTCAAAATCCTGGCAGGGGGAAAAAAAAAATCCTGGCTGAAAATTAAAAGAACATGATGGTTACATCTTTACCAGACCCTTTCGTGCAGTACTTTAAGACTTGTTAGGAGGCAGTTTTGGCATCAGGAGTCTGTCCCTGGGCAGCACTACGTGCGGTGTCCAGCCAAGCATCTGGACTTCCGCAGCCCCTGGATGGTATTATTTATTAGCATAAAGGTCACAAAACTCAGAAAGCTGTTATTTCACAATACACATCCAATAGGTATGCAGGCATTTAGTCACAAAATACTTAAGAATTGGATGATCCAATACAGGAAGGTGTAGAAGTCTTAGGTAAACTCAGCAGCAATCCGAAATCATAGCACTGCAGGGTGGCCTTCCCAGATGGAGTTGGAGCTCACGGTGCAGGAATCATCAGGGGTACTCAGCCCGCCTGCTGTTTTTGTGCTTTCCCCCTTTACAACTAGTTATATCGCATATTTCAGTTTTATAGAAAGCTAGGAATAGGTTAAGAAGACCATTAAATTGTTATGTTTATATCACAAAGCTTCAGTTGAAATGGATTTTAGGATTTACCTTTCATATTTACAACATATCTACCGACTTATTGTTAGGATTCAAACCAGTTAAGAATTAATTCATGTGGTTTTCCTAAGTAATATTTACTAAGTGGTTCCTCAATGATTATAATCAGTGATTTTTCTATCAGGGTGAATGTCTCAATTCAGCTACTGAAGACAAAAACATACTATGCCATCCTGCTGGGAGAGCTGCTATACAAACAGTGAAAAAATGTAGATCACTTCCCTGCCATGAGGAGTCTGGAAGTAAATCACAGCAGTCACTTCTGCCACTGCTGATTCTTTCAGCAGGCAGATGACGCGTGTTCAAAGAACAAACTTGGATAAAGTAACTGGTGTTTAATTTCTGTACTAATGCTAAATGGTAATGTTCACCAAACTAAATGTCACCTGCAGAAGAAAGCAGAGGCCTACGGGACCCAGGTGACTCCTTAGCACACACCTGGGCTCCACCAGAAGCCTCAGGCCTGAGACAGCTCCGGGAAGCAGACTCCACTGGGTGGGTCGTCTCTGCCCGGCTGCTGGGGTCCTGAAGAGAAGAGCCTGGTCAGTGAAGATGCTCTCTGTTTTGGACAATTCAAGAATGTGATGGTTTAGTTTTAGGTTTTTTTTAAAAACAAAGTTTCTAACAAACTGTTCACTACAACTGAAGTAATTACTTTGTCAAAATATTTATTCCTTTGTGTGACATGCTAGATTTCTATGGATATAGCTGATCATTTCTGTTTTGTAAATACTACCTAACGTTACATAAAGTATATCATAATAAACTATTTTTGCATCACCCTTTGCATGCTGTGAATGAGGTTTTGTTTAATGGAGGGACATATGCAAAATAGGCATTTAGGTCAAAAGTAAGAAACTGGTCAGCAACCTACAGATTTATAATGAGGTTTTTGTTTTTACTTTTATTTCTGCTTTTTTGTACAGTGCTTTTAAAGTTCTGGATTAGTTGTCAGCATTTTAAAATCAGATTTCACATAAAAATCCAGTTTCACATGTTTACATGCAATGCATAGTAAGAAAAATTTTATATCCGGAATCTAAAGTACATTGGCTTAGTTATTAGAAACCTTCAGGGGGCCTAAAGGACAATAGAAATACTGATAAGAGGAAGAACTGTAACTATCCCATACCTGCCCCTTTATTAATAGATTTGCAGTAAAGCATTACTTTTCATTTTTAAAAAATGAATCTTACATAATGACCCAATACACACACACACACAACCACAACCCAAAATTTCACAAAATAATGCACCCTTACTAGGATATATTCTATAGTACACACTCGTGTAAAATGTCTCCGTTCTATTTCATTTAAAATTCTAGTTGTAACCTACTAAATAAATTTAAAATGAGAATTTTTTTCAATATTGCCACAACCTTTGAAATGAAATGTGAAAATGTGGGAATCCAAACTTTTATTCAGATAAACAAGAAAATTAAAGTCTGCCTACCTATTAGAAATCAACTTAAGGAATTTGTGAAACTCAAAAACAAAATTAAGTACAAACATGTAAAGGATACATATTTTCAGTGCTGATTTAAGGATGTTTCAGCACTTTTCTACTCATTAAAAAAGTTATTCTGGTCAAACATACAATTAGTTTAACATGGTATTCTAATAACTTTCAACTAAATTTTTAAAGCTATGTAAGTGTAGTTTAAAAAGTCAGTTGGATCTGGAAAATCCAACACCTTTTCATGAATAAAAAAAAAACACAATAAAAATAAGGAATAGAAGGGAACTTCCTCATCTGATAAAGGGAATCTAAGAGACCCATGGCTAACCTCACTGAATGGTGCAAGACAAGGGCGTCCTTCCAATGCTGTACTGAAGATTCTCACCAGGGAAACCAGAAAGGCATCCATATCAAAAGGAGTAAGTAAAACTACCTCTGTTTGCAAATGATATGATCTTGTGTATGAGGAATCCACCAAAAGAATATTAAAAGTTCAAGTTTGCAGGATACAGGATTTCCTACACAATAACAAATTAAATTTTACACACTAATAATGAACAAATTAAGAAACCAATTCCATTTGTGATACCGAAAAGAATTTTTGTAAAAAAAAGTGTAAGACTTTTATACTGAAAACTACAAAACATTAAAGAAATTAAAGGTTTAAGTGAATGGAAAGGCATCCCATGTTCATGGACTAGAAGATAAAATTATTGTTAGACTGGGAATACCCCCTATATTGGTCTACAGATTCAACACAATCCCTATCAGAATTCCAGCTACTTCTGTAGAAGTTGATCAGTTGATCCTAAAATTCATATGGAAATGTAAGGGGACCTAAAATAGCCAAAACAATGTTGGAAAAGAAGAAGAGGACTCATGCTGCTGGGTTTCAGAACTTGCTACAAAGCTTCAGTAATCAAAATAATGCATGTGGCCCCGACCTGTACAGCTCAGCTGGTGGGGCATCATCCACAAAGGGAAAAGTCACCAATTCAATTCCCAATCAGGGGACACATCCAGGTTGCAGGTTTGGTCCCCAGTTGGGATGCATGTAAGAGTCAACCAGTCAGTGTTTCTCACATTAGTGTTTTTCTCCCTTTCTCCCTACCCCCTCTCTCTAAATATAAATAGCATCTTTTTAAAAAATGACAGTGCATATGGACTGACACAGATCAATGGAACAGAATTAAGGATCCAGAAATAAGCTCTTACAGTCACGATCAATTGATATTCAACAAGAGTGCTAAGACCACTGACTGGGAAAAGGATAATTTTTTCAACAAATGCTACCAGGACAGTAGCTATCCACAGGCAAAAGAATCAAGTTGGACCACCTACCTCACACCATACACAAAAATTAACTCAAAATTTCTCTAAATATAAGAGCTAAGACTGTAAGGCTCTTAGTGAAAAAAGAGGAGCAAGTCTTTGTTACCTTGGGTTGGACATTACTTTCTTAGATACGGCTCCAAAGCACAAGCTGCGTAAATAAAATCAGATAAATTGAGTTATATCAAAATTAACGTAATTTTCTACTCATTAAAAAAAGTAGAAAAAAGTAATGGTATTGTCTGATGGCAAACAATACCATCAAAAGTGAGAAAAATGACCCAAATGATGGGAAAAAATATTTGCAAGCCATATTTCTGATAAGGGACTGATGTCCAGAATATACAAGGACCTCTTGTAACTCAATGAAAAAGCAACCCAATGAAAAAAATGGGCAAAGGATATGAATAAACATTTCTCCAAAGAAAATATATGAATGACCAGTAAGTACATGAAAGGATGTTCAATATCATTAGTCATCAGGAAAATGCAAGTCAAAACCACAATGAGCCCACCTCATAGGCTGGCTATAATTAAAAAAAATAACTTTTTATCGCTGAAGGTGTGGAGAAAAAAGAACCCTCATACAGTGCAGATCAGAATGTAAAATGGTGCAGTCACTTTGGAAAATAGTCTTGCAAGTTTCTCAAGTGTTTAAACAGGTTATGTGACCCAACAGTTCCACTGCTCGGTATTTACTCGAGAGAGGTGAAACCATATGTCCACATAAGTGTGAATGTTTGTAACATTATTTGTAAATAGCCAAAAGGTGGAAATAACCCAATGTCTATCAACTGATGAACAGGTAAACAAAACATAGTACATCCACACAACTGAGCATCATTCAGCTATAAAAAGAAGTGAAATACACATACTATGACATGAATGGACCTCAAAAACATGGTAAGGAAAAGAAGGCAAGCACAAAATGCCACATATTTTTGGATTCGATTGATGTAAAATCTCCACAGCAGGTAAATCCGTAAGGACAGGAAGCAGATTAGAGGGTATGGGGAGTGACCACCAATGGGAGAGTGTTTCTGGGGTGACAAAAATGTTCTAGAATCAAACAGTGGGGATGGTTGCACAACTTCTTGGTTAATATACTATAAACCACTGGCTTGCATACTTGAAAAAGGTGTATTTAATGGCATATGAATATTAATTATAGTGTTTTTTAAAATAATCAGTTGCTTTTTTAAAAGTATATTGATTGTGCTATTACAGTTGCCCGAATTCTTTTCTCCCCTATATCCCCCACCTCTCTGCACCTCTCTTACCCTTCAGAATTCCCCCCACCTTAGTTCACATCCATTGGTTGTACATGTAAGTTCTGTGGCTTCTCCATTTCCTATACTATTCTTGCCCTCCCCCTGTCTGTTTTTTGTCTACCATTTATGCTTCTTATTCTCTGTACCTTTTCCCTTTCTCGCCCCGTCCCACTGCCCTGTTGATAACCCTCCATGTGATCTCCATTTCTGTGCTTCTGTTCCTATTCTCATTGTTCAGTTTTCATTTTCTTTTTTAGGTTCAGTTATTGATAGTTTTAAGTTTGTCATTTTACTGCTCATAGTTTTGATCTTTTTCTTAGATAAGTCCCTTTAACATTTCATATAGTAAGGGCTTGGTGATGATGAACTCCTTTAACTTGACCTTATCTGAGAAACACTTTGTCTGCCCTTCCATTCTAAATGAAAGCTTTGCTGGATAGAGCAATCTTGGATGTAGGTCCTTGCCTTTCATGACTTGGAATACTTCTTTCCAGCCCCTTCTTTCCTGTAAGGCCTCTTTTGAGAAATCAGCTGACAGTCTGATGGGAACTCCTTTGTAGGTTACTGTCTCCTTATCTCTTGCTGCTTCTAGGA
>CM052545.1:54281669-54324830 GCA_028533065.1 Trachops cirrhosus
ACTCCATTGATGTGAGACCCAGCTTCCTTTCCATCACTATTGGTTCCCTGTGCATTTTCCTTAATTTCTCTTATCATAGCCTTCATTTTTTCATCTAATTTGCAACCAAAATCAACCAATTCTGTGAGCATCCTGATCACCAGTGCTTTGAACTGTGCATCTGATAGGTTGGCTGTCTCTTGGTCTCTTAACAGTATTGGCTGTGGGGCTTTGACTTGTACTTTAGTTTGAGCCTTTTTTTTCTTTTGGTCTTGTTGCGCCTGTTATGTATGAGGGGCAGAGCCTTAGGTGTTCACCAGGGCGGGGCAACATAGTCACTGGGTTGTGATGTTGTATGTGGGGCAGGGGTCTGAGAGGGAACAATGGTGCTTGCTCTGCTCTCTGTGGGACTTCAGTCCCTTCCACTACTTCCCCCAAGCAAACTGGGCCCTTCTGGTGCTAATTCCTGTGTGGGTGGGCTTGTATACATTTTAGGACCCCGTGGGTCTCTCCTGTGGGGCTGGGAGTCTCTCCCTGCGCCTGAACCCCCACAGGCGTTTTCAATCAGTGTCCCGAGGCTCTATTTCCTGGTGCTGGGACTCCGGGTTTCCAGGTCCGTCTCACTGCCCAGTTTCACCTGGTTTATCTGGGCGCGAATGTGGCTGGGACAGCCAGGTGCCTTGTGTGCAGTGCCTTGCTTCACCGTCACCGCCTCACTGAGTCTGCCAGCCGCCTGTGTGCTTAGGATGCTTTACACGCCGGGGATGCGTTTCGAGTTGCTTTTCGTGCCGACCCCTCTCTGCCCAGCTGCTCCACTCCACCCCTCCTACCGGTCTGGATGAATGTGTATATTTTAATTCCTTGGTTGTGTGACTTCCATACAGTTCAATTTTCTGTCAGATCTGGTTGTTATCTTGTTTCTAAATTGTTCCAGACCTTAGTTTGGTGGTGCGAGGAGGCACAGTGTGTCTACCTACACCTCCATCTTGGCTGGAAATCCAATAATTTCTTTAAATGTACATGCATTAAATTCTCCAATCAAAACACATAGGATGGCTGAATGGATGAGAGAACAAAACCCATACATTTGCTGCCTACAAGAGATCCATTTTGGATTGAAAGACACACAGACAGGGATGGAAAAGATATTTTATGCAATTGAAAACAAAAAAAAAATAGCTGGGTTTGCAATTTTTTTTTCAGCTATTTCTTTTATTTATGGTTTTTGCTCAATGCAAATCAATTCCATAATATGAGAAATTACCATGAATCAAAGCATAAATACACAAACACAATATACAATCTAAAAGAGATATACAGCATTCAGGTTCAAAACAAAAGGGAGTGTTCACTCACACACACAGTAGGTGAAGATCTGCTTGGTGTAGTGTTCCTGGGTAGGTTTTTAAAGATGGAAAAAAATGACTTTCATTATCAAGATTACCATGTCCAAGGTGCTGGATCATCTGAGCATCAGTGTGTGATCTTGCAAACAAAAGACTTTAGGGAATGTCTATTTTTAAAAAGGTTCTGTGCTTTGAGGCTGTTGTGAACAAGATTTGCCTTCCAGAATCAAGCCCACATTAGGCTTTGGATCAGGTTCTAACTATCTAAAAATATTGACCAAGCCCTGGAGGGTGTAGCTCAGTGGATTGAACACAGGCCTGCGAACCAAAGGGTCACAGGTTCGATTCCCAGTTGGGGTATATGCCTGGGTTGCAGGCCAGGTCCCCAGTAGGGGGCATATGAGAGGCAACCACACATTGATGTTTCTCTCCCTTTCTTTCTCCTTCCCTTCCCCTCTCTATAAAAATAAATAAAATCTTTTAAAAAATAAAAATATTGGCCAACAACAGAAAGTGTTCCAAATGTGGCTATTTTGATTCATAGTTTTTGAAGATGTACAGAGAAAGTATAAAAATTTTTCTGAATTTAGTGTAAGCTTCCAGTCTTCACTTCCCAAATACCTAATTAACAGTTTTGGCTTCTTCATATCATTTGCCTTGTGAATTTTAAGATTTGTCAAAACTTTCTAAACTGATCATTTTTTAAATTGTAAAAAGTATTCAACATATGCAGAAATAAAAAGCACTTTGAAATTAGTTGACGTCAGTGTACTTCTACTCTTTGGAATTAGTTTAGCTAAATGAACCTGGTGTTCTCATTGAATATAAGCAAAATTTACTGATTATGCTTGGACTTGGAGTAGATTCCAATCCATCATTGCCCTGGTACATATCAATTACTACATGAAAAGTCTAATGCTATGTCAAATCAAAAGTCTCAAAGGAAAGTGTTCAGTTCCCAAGAGACCAGTGATAGCTTAACAATGTAAAACTTTATCTAGAATTACAGCCACATTAAATTAGTGCTCTGAAACAATAATACATTGAGTATTTGCAGGAACACCTGGAACTCCTTCTTATGTACATGTAAATAGAACCATAGCATTTTGCATTACCTAACTATTGTATGGCCTTGTAACTGTAATGAACCAAAGGAAAACCAACTCTGTTCCAAATTCCATCCTTTGTATCTAGATATCCATTTTCAAGGTAGAATTTTATGTGTCCATACATCTTAAGCCACATTTAAGGAAACCATCTCTGAACTAATTTTGGATATGTTTTTCTTCATCTTGTATGTGAAAGTCCAGCAGATTTAATATTGACATGCATCATCTAGTCAAACTTTGAACATGCTCTTCAAATCAATCAAATTTGAGTTCCTTAACATTTTCTGTGTCAATAAAATTAGGTATGGAATTAGATTCAGTGAAGACCTGTTTTTTCCTTGTCATTATACACACCATTTGGATTGGGTTTAGAAGATGGATAAGCATAGATGTTTCTTGCCCTAAGTCCTTTAACAGCAGAGATGTAGAAGAGAGAACGAGATCACCAAGAAATGGCAGTTGACTGCAGAGCACCATCACGTGTCTTGGTGGTGGCATTCGCTGCACTTGGGTTAGCCATGGTACTGCAGGAGGGGTTACTTGCTGGCATTACAGTAACTGTTTGATTTGAATAAATCTGCATGGGTAGGAGCAGCACCAGAAGCAGCAGCCTCAGTCTGAGCCTAGCTACCTTGGCTCAGCCCAAGGCTGCTCTGTCAGTGAGCCACCAGTCCCACTGATAATGAGTGAGAGACAACTGCTGGTTGGGCAGGATGCAGACAACGTGGGTGGGGTAGCAATTCTTATATCAGACAAAATAGACTTTAAAGAAACAAAGAAGGACATTCCATAATGATAATAATTCAACCCAACAAGAGGATATAACCCTTGTAAACATTTACACACCCAACACAGAAGCACCTAAATATATAAAATGAATATTGATGGACATAAAGAAGAGATCAACAATAATACAGTGTTGGGAACCACCCTGCCTGGTTTCAGAAGCTGTAACCCCCCATGGCTAAGGCTGAGTAAAAAGACCTTGGGACCCTAAGCCACTAAGGAGACAAAGCTTATCTTCCTGGTAGAGGCTCCATCTCTGCCCCTTTTCACTTCACCCTGCTTGGCCCCAGACAGATGACTGGTTAGCCAATGACATGTAAGATTCCTCAAGGGAGGGACAACCTAAGACAAACACAGTTGTGAAGGGGGCCCTCATGGAAGGACTTGGGGGGCTATAGAAAAAGGGGGTGATGGACCCTCGACCCTTGGCTTTAACATAGCCTGAGTCCTCATTTTATCTGCAAGAAGTCTCCTAATCTCTTGGTTACCTTACTTCCCCTGCCTGACTTAAGCCTGAAACAATGCCGGAGGTGGGTGTGGCCCTGTGCTGGAAAGGGCGGGTTCCCTGGGGCAATCAGGCCTAAGAAAGAATGCATAAAATCCTATGAAACCTACTTTGATAATACCCTCAGTTTAAATGATAAGGGTCCAAGCATGAAATGAGTTTGTTCCACAAAGTTTTATGGCCCTTTTCCTTTGAGAGATTGGCCACCTTTCCTCCCTGAGCAGATCATATCTTGGTAGACTTATTCTTATCCTTGGTGGCTGGGGGGGGCCTACGGGCAGAGCACCCCCACAATAATTGTAGGGTACTTTGACATCATTGATATCAAAGAACAGATCATCTGGAGAGAAAATCAACAAGACAACAGAGGCCTTAAATGACACATTAGACAAACAAATGGAAATGAAAGAAAAGTTGGGGTAGCAATACTTATATTAGACAAAATAGACTTTAAAACAAAGGCTATAATTAGAGACAAAGAAGGATACTATATAGTGATAAAGAGGTCAATCTAACAAGAGGATGTAACCCTTTAAACATATATGTACCCAACACAGGAGCACCTACATATATAAAGCAAATCTTGATGGACAGACATAAAGGGAGAGATTGGCAGTAATACAGACATAAAAGGGGATTTCAATGCCCCATTGACATTAATGGATAGACCTTTTACACAGAAAATCAAAAAGGAAAGAGCAACCTTAAGTGACAAACTAGAACAGATAGATTTAATTAATATTTTCAGAGCATTTTACACTAAAGCAGAAGAATATATATTCGAGTGCACATAAAACATTGTTTAAGATACACCATGTATTAGAACTAAAAATGAGCCTCAGTAAATTTAAGAACATTGAAATCATATTAAACATTTTTCTCTGACCATAATATAAAACCAGAAATCATTTACAAGAAAAAAATTAAACACACAAACATATAAGGTTAAAAAACATGTTATCAACAATGAATGGGTTAACAAAGAGATCAAGGAAGAACTCAAAATATACCTTGAGATGAATGAAAATGGAAACACAACAACCCAGAATATATAAGACACAGAAAAAGAAGTCCTAAGAGTGAAATTCATAGCATTATAGGCCTACCTCAAAAAAACAAATACAACTTAACTAAACAATCTAAACTCGCAGGAACTGGAAGGAACTGCAAAAAAAAAAACTAACAAACAAGGCCCAAAGTGAGTAGAAGAAAGGAAATAATAAAATCAGAGCAGAAATAAATGAAATAGAGTCTTAAAAGATACAAAAGATCAATGAAACCAAGAACTGGTTCTTTGAAAAAATAAGCTAGATTGATAAAATTTTAACCAGACTCATCAAGAGACAAAGACAGAGGACCCCTTTAATTGAAATCAGAAATAAAAGAGAAGTAACAACTGACACCAAAGAAATACAAAGGATTATAAGAAAATACTACAAGTGATCATATGCCAAAAGTTAGACAATCAGGATGAATTGGATAAATTCCTAGAAACATACAATCTACCAAAACTAAATCAAGAAGATACAGAAAAACCAAACAGACTGATCACAAGTAATGAAATTGCTGGGAACCCAAGCAGTTCCTCTTGGGGAACCCACACACAGCCTTGCCTACTCAGACTCACTCCCTCCGAGCTCCAGCACTGGGGTCCCAGCTTGAAAGGCAACAGTGGCATACCGGGAGGAACTGAAGTGTCTGGCATCAAGGCGAGCAGAGGCCTTTGTCCCTTTGCTAAACCTCCCACCCCCAGAGTCACAGAGGTGGCAGATTGGTGCCATATCTGAGACACCATCAACCTAGATAACACTGTTCGCCCCACTCTGGAGATCCCCTGAGTGCATGGGCCCATAGCCCAACTTATGGGCCCACCCAAGCTGTTTTTCCATACAAATGGCTGATCTTGGCTCATGCTTCGCAACTTCCTAAATCCTCTCAAACAAGCAATAGCAGGCCTCAGTGGGCCAGGTGTGGCACTAGCAGCAGCCAGCCTGGATTCACAGCTTGACTTCACCTGGGAATTACCAAGCCCAGCACAAGCAGCAGCCATCTCAGATTGCTTTATAGCCCAGGCAGGGTGGCCCCAGGCAAAACATAGGTGGGGGCTGACAAAGCACTGCACCACTGGGGAACCCCAGAGTCTGCACATGTAGTGGACAGCTACAGACCATATCAGAGCACCATAATCACAATGCCCCTGCACAGCTGTTCCTCCATGGAGGGAAGTAGGTGGTAGTCAGCAGTCACAATCAATTCTTGCAGCTGACTGGCCTGGGTAAACCCCTCCCATTGACCTGTCAGTGGCAACCAAGGCTCAACTACAAGAGGTGGATGTTCTCAGCCCACACAAAGGGCACACCTCAAGTATCCAGGTTGGATGATAGGGGAGGCTGTGCCACTGGACCTTACAGGACACCTACTACATTAGGCCATGCTACCAAGACACAGAGTTGAAGCAGCTCCACTTAATACATAGAAACAAACACAGAGAAGCTGCCTAAACAAGGAGACAACAAAACATGGCCCAAATGAAAGAACAAATCAAAACTCCTGACAAAGAGCTAAAGGAAATGGAGATACGCAGTCTATCAGATGCAGAGTTCAAAACACTGGTTATAAGGATGCTCAAGGGACTTAGAGAGGTCCTCAGCTGCATAAAAAAGACCCAGTCAGAAATGAAGGATACACTAGTTAAAATAAAGAGCAATTTACATAGAAACGACAGTAGAGGGGATGAAGCCGAGAATTAAATCAATGATTTGGAATATAAGGAAGCAAAAACAACCAATCAGAAAAACAAGAAGAAAAAAAATCCAAAAATAAAATGAGGATATTATAAGCAGCCTCTGTGACAACTTCAAGTGGTCCAACATTCACATACTAGGGGTGCCTGAAGGAGAAGAGAAAGAGCAAGAAACTGGAAGTCTGTTTGAAACAATAATGAAAGAAAACTTCCCTAATTTGGTGAAGGAAATAGACATGCAAGTCCAGGAAGCACAGAGTCCCAAACAAAATGGATGCAAAGAGCCCTACATCAAGACATATCATAATTAAAATGCCAAAGGTTGAAGAGATAAATTTTAAAAACAGAAGAGATGCCCTGGCTTATGTAGCTCAGTGGATTGAGCGTGGGCCTGTGAACCAAAGTGTCACTGGTTCAATTCCCAGTCAGGGCACATGCCAGGGTTGCGGGCCAGGTCCCCACTAGGGGTGAGTGAAAGGCAACCACACATTGATTTTTCATTCCCTCTCTTTCTCCTTCCCTTCCTCTCTCTCTAAAAATAAATAAATAAAATCTTTAAAAAAATAAAAACAGAAGAGAAAAGACATTAGTTACCTACAGAGGAGTTCACATAATACTGTCAGCTGATTTCTCAAAAGAAACTTTCCAGGCAAGAAGGGATTGGCAAGAATATTGAAAGTCATAAAAAGCAGGGACCTACAGCCAAGGTTGCTCTTCTCAGCAAAGATATGATTTAGGATTGAAGGACAGATAAAGAGCTTCCAAGACCAAAAAACAAACAAACAAAAAAACAGCTAAAGGACTTCATCATTACCAAACCATTATTATATGAAATGTTAAAAAGACTTATTTAAGAAAAAGAATATCAAAACTATGAACAATAAAATAATAAATATATATCTACCAACAGTTGAATCTAAAAAACAAACTAAGCAAACAAGAATAGAGACAGAATCAAGGATACAGAGAGTGCTTCAATGATTGCCAGGTGGGAGCAGGGTATGGGGGAATGTGAGAAGAGGTGGGGGATTAAGAAGTATTAATAAGCAGTCACCGAATAGCCATGGGAATGTAAAGTACAGTGTAGGAAATGAAGAAGCCAAGGAACTTATACCTATGACCCATGGACACGAACAATGGTGTGGGGATTGCCTGAGGAAGTGGGGGATGCTGGGTGGTGGCCTCAAGGGGAAAAAATCAGAACTATATTAGCATAATCAATAAAATAATTAAAATAAAAAAAACAAAGGAAGCAAGAACATACAATTAGGTAAAGACAGTCTATTCAATAAATGATGTTGAAGACATTGGACAGAATCATGCAAAAAATGAAACTAGACCACCTTCTTATACCACACACAGGAATAAACTCAAAATGGACTAAAGACTTAAATGTATGACTGAAACAATGAAACTCCTAGAAGAAAACATAAGGGAAGTAAAGTCTAGGGCATTACATTAGTTTTATATATATATATATATCTCCTTGGGCAAGAGAAACTAAAGAGAAAATAAATGAATGGAACTACACCAAACTAAAAGTTCTGGCACAGCGAAGAAACTATCAACAAAATGAAAAGACAGCTCACTGACAGGAGAATATATACGCCATACTTCTGATAAGGGTTTAATGTCCAAAATCTATAAAGAAATCATCCTACCACCCCCTCCCCCCGCCAAAACCTATCTAATTAAAAAATGGGTAAAGGACCTGAATAGATGCTTCTCCAAAGAGGACATATAGAGGGCCAATCAACACATGAAAAGATGCTCAATGGCACTAATCATCAGAGAGATGCAAATGAAAACCACAATGAGATATCACCTGATCAGTCAGAATGGCTATCATCAATACATCAGCAAATAATAAGTGTTGGTGAGAATGGGGAGAAAAGGGAACCCTCATGCAGTATTGGTGGGAATGCAGACTGGTACAGCAAGCATGGAAAACAATATAGAGTTTCCTCAAAAAATTAAAAATGGAACCATTGTATGACCCAGCAATTTCACTTCTAGGTACATGCCACATCCAGTTCCAGTACGGTCAACCATGTTGTCTGACAAAGTCCAGACATGGGGGATATGTCTTCAAAGAAGCGTATCCTGGCCTAGAGGATGTGGCATTACTTGGGATCTGTGTTTGATTTTGTTCTTTCTCTTTTTTGGATTCTGTATTTTTACTGCCTTAATCATCTGGAACCTCTTGGAAATGATCACCACTCTTAGAGTTGACCAGCAGCTGACACAAACAGGATATAATCAGACCCATGCGTCTCTGGTCAACAAGTCCCTGAATGTCTAAAAGTCATTAGAGTAACAGCCCCTCCTTTACCTTAAATAGGAATATATATCAATTAGACAGTCATAGAAATAAGAAAAGCTGGTTAGCTATTAAGCATGTAGAAACTACTTCATAGTAGTTACTTCATAGTAACTACTATGAAGTTAAAGTTTATAGGACACAGAGAAACATCTTAGACAGAAAAGATAGATAGCTAAGTTAGATATCACAAAGGCCTTATTGCCTCTGCTCAATATACTGTATACTTTTGCCCTATGAACAATTTCTGAAAAATTATAATCGTCTGATTTATGACTCTCCTGGTTAGAATAATCTTTGTTGACTATAACTGAATCTATAAAAACTTTGGTTGAAATAATCCTTGTTTAATATAATTATATCCATGGAAACTTTTGCACTTTTCCTGGTTACCTTTGTATTGAGTTTTCTGCTTAACTGATCAGGCAATACACCTGCAAATGTCAATCTATGCCAAAAAGGAAAATATAAAAATCCACTTGTACTTGCAATAAACGAATCAGTGCTTCACCTGCCTCTGAGCTGTGTAGTTGCCTGATCTCCACGCACCGACACCTCATAGCACCTTCAGGACCCCCTGGACTCTGCTGCAGCTGGATCGCGACAGGTACATATTTGAAGAAACCCAAAACATTAATTCAAAAAATTATAATTCAAAATTATAATTATAGTTCAATAACTAATTCAAAATACACCCTTTTGTTCATTATAGCATTATTTAAAATAGCCAAGATTTGGAAGTAGCCCAAGTGTATATTAGTAGATAATTGGATAAAAAAGCTGTGGTACATATATACAATGGACTATTACTCAGCCATAAAAAAGAATGAAATCTTACCATTTGTGACAGCATGAATAGACCTAGAGCAAGGGCGTCAAACTCATTTTCACCAGGGGCCACGTCAGCCTCATGGTTACCTTCAAAGAGCCGAACATAGTTTTAGGACTGTATAAATGTAACTACTCCTTAACAGTTAAAAGCAAGAGCTCAGTGCTGCCGCCAGGTAGAAACAAGGTGCCAGGCTGGATAAAACAAACTGGAGGGCTGGATTCGGCTTGCGGGCCTTGTGTTTGCCACCTGTGACCTAGAGAGTCAAATACCATGTAATTTTACTTATATGTGGACTGGAAAAAAACAATATAAATAAACAAACAAAACAACAACAGACTCACAGATATGCAGAACAGACTGATGGTTGCCAGAAGGGAAGGGGTAGGGAACTGGGTGAAAAAGGTAAAAGTCTTAAGATGTATAATTGGTAATTACAAAATAGTCATGGGTTATAAAGTACAGCCTAGGAAATATATATAGCCGATAATATTGTAATGATTATGTATAGTGCCAGGTTGCTACTGAAAGTATTGAAGGAAAGTATATGATTGTCTAACCACTAAGCTGTACATTTGAAACTAATACAAATAATATTGAATGTTAACTCTAATTGAAAATATAAAAAATTGAAAAATAACAGCCGTGGCTGGTGTGGCTCAGTGGATTGAGCACCAGCCTGCAAACCAAAGAACCACCAGTTTGATTTCCAATCAGAACACATGCCTGGGTTGTGGGCCAGGTCCCCAGTGGGGGGGCACATAAAAGGCAACCACACACCGATGTTTCTCCCTCTCTTTCTCTCCCCCTTCCCCTCTGTCTAAAAATAAGTAAGTAAAATTTTTAAAAAATTAAAAATAACAATAAAAAGGATTTCTTAAAAAGAAGTTTTAGGATAAAACTTCCATGTTTTATTCTAAGAGTTTTATTGTTTTGGGTCTTACATTGATGTCTTTGGTCCATTTTAAGTAAATTTTTGTATATAGTGTTAGAAAACATCCAACTTTTTGCATGTGGATATTCATTTTTTTCAGTACCATTTGTTGAAAAGATTGTGTTTTCCCCTTTAAATGGTTTAGCACTCTGTCAAAATTCATTTGACCATACTTGTGAAGGTTTATTTGGGGGTTTTATTGTATTTTATTGGTCTATATATCTGTTTTATGCCAATACCACATTGTTTTGATTACTGTAGCTTTATAGTAAGTTTTAATACCAGGATGTGGGGCACTCCAATTTTATTCCTTTTTTAAAAAAAAAGATTGTTTTGGTTATGTGGAGTCCCTTGAGATTTCATATGAATTCTTGTTGTTGTTGTTCAAGTACAGCTGTCTCCATTTTTATCCCACCACACCCCCTGCCTCAACCATCTCCTCTCCCACCCTTGAACCCACTCCACTATGGCTTTGTCCATGTGTCCTTACACATGCTCCTTGATGGCTCCCCTCATTTTCCTTCTTCCCTTTCCTCTCTGGTAACTGTCAGTTTGTTCTTTATTTCAATGTCTCTGGTTGTATTTTTCTTGCCACAATGAGATACCACTTCACACAAGAATGGCCATCATAAACAAATCAACAAACAAGTGTCGGAGAGGATGTGGAGAAAAGGGAACCCTAGTGCACTGTTGGTGAGAATGCAGACTGGTGCAGCCACTATGGAAAACACTATGGAACTTCCTCAGAAAACTAAAATTGGAACTGAATTTTGACGTGGCAATTCCACTGCAGGGATTATACCCTAAGAATCCTGAAGCACCTATCCAAAAGAACCTATGCACCCCAATGTTCATAGCAACACAATTTACAATAGCCAAGTGCTAGAAGCAACCTAGGTGCCCATCAGTAAAGGTATGGATCAAAAAACTATGGTACATTTACACAATGGAATACTACACAGCAAAGAGAAAGGAGCTCCTACCTTTCGCAACAGCATGGATGGTTCTGGAGAGCATTATGCAAGTGAAACAAGCCGGGTGGTGAAAGACAAATACCATATGATGTCACCTATAAGTGGAACCTAATCAACAAAACAAACAAGCAAGATTTCATGTGAATTTTAGGATGGGTTTTTCCACTTCTGAGAAAAAGTCATTGGGATTTTGGTAGGGATTGCATGTATTGAATCTGTGGATAGCTTTGTGTAATATTGACCATTTACCAATATTGTTTTTCAATGCATGAACAGGGATGTGTTTTTATTTATTTACACCTTTAATTTCTTTTAGGAATGTTTTATAGTTTTTATATGTTTTAAGATTTTATTTACTTTTAGAGAGAGGGGAAGGGAAGGAGAAAGAGGGAGAGAAACATCAATGTGTGGTTGCCTCTCACACACCCTCTGCTGGGCATCTGGGTTGTGCATGTAATGCAGGCACGTGCCCTGACTGGGAATCGAACAGCAACGCTTTGGCTTGCAGGCTGGCACTCAAGCCACTGAGCCACACCAGCCAAAGCTGTTTTATAGCTTTTATTATACAAGTCTTCACCTTCTTGACTAAATTAATTCTTATTTTATTCTTCTTAATGTTGTAGTGAATAGAATTGTTTTTGTAATTCTTTTAAGATTGTGTTAGAAATGCAACTTTTTTTTTGCCTGTTGACTTCGTATCCTACTAATTTGCTCAATTCACTTATTAGGTCTAACAGATTTATTTTTTGTGGAGTCTTTATGACTTTCTATGTATAAGAGCACATTATCTGCAAACAAATAATTTTACTGTGCCTTTTCCCATTTGGATACCTTTTATTTCTTTTCCTTGCCTGATTGCTCTGACTAGAATGTCCAATACTGTGTTGAATGGAAGGTGAAATGGGCATCCTTGCCTTGTTTTTTTTTTAAGTCTCAAATGAAAAACTTTCAGTGTTTCACCACTATTAAATTTGCTGTATTATGGCTCTTATGTGAATGTAGTTGTCTTCTCTTCCTATTTTGTTGAATATTTCTTTTTTTATCATGAAAAGATATTGAATTTTGTCAAGTGCTTTTTCTGCATCAATTAAGATGGTCATGCAGGTTTTTTTCCTTCATTCTGTTGATGTGGCATATTACAATGATATATTTTGTACGTAGAATCACCTTGTATTCCAGGAATAAATCCCACTTGGTCGTGGTGTACAGTTCTTTTAATATGCTACTGAATTGTTTGCTTGTATTTTGTTGAGAATTTTTGCATCAGTGTTCAAAAGGGATATTGGCCTGTAGTTTTCTTTGCTTGTGGTATCTTTTCTGGCTTTAGTTGGGGTTATGCTGGCCTCATAAAATGAATTAGGAAGTGTTCCCTGCTCTTCAAGTTTTGGGAGAAGTTTGGGAAGGATTGGCATTAGTTCTTTGTTTGGTAGAATTCACCAGTGAAGTCATCAGCCCCAGGGCCTTTCTTTCTTGGAAGATACTTAATTACTGATTCAATCTCCTTACTACTTATAGGTCTATTTAGATTTTCCATTTCTTCATGATTTAATCTTAGTAGGTTTTATGTATTTAGGAATTTGTCCCTTTCACCTAGGTTATCCAATTTGTTAGTGTGTAACTGTTCGCAGTACTCTCTTATAATCCTCTTTAATTTCTGTAGAATAGATAGTAATGTCCCCTCAACTTTAATTTCTGATTTTAGCAATTTTAGTCTTCTTTTGTTTAGTCCACCTAGCTAACGGTTTTTCAATGTTGTTCATATTGTTGAACAACCAACTTTGGGTTCGATTTTTGTCCTTTGTGTTTCTATTTGTATTTTGTTTATCTCTGCTCTAATAGTTTTAAATTTGAGGGCCTGAGCGAAGGAAAAATTACAGGGAAGAAATAGCTTACTCTTTCCGTCACTCATGTTTCAGCTTCCCTGTGAGAGGAGTTGTTTTTCTTCACCTTCCAATCCAATAATGCACTGCTCTTGCTTACCACTCTGTCTTGGTCTATTCACAGCAAATATTTTCACTTGTTTATTTTTTTCATTTTCTTCATAAGATGGTAAGTTTCAAGAGGTCAGAGAACTGTATTTCTAACCCCTAGAATAATACCTGACATACCATAGGCTCTTGATAATATTGTTGAGTGGAGGAATTAAATCAACAAGAAACAAGAAAGGAGAGAAGCAAGACATAAAGAGTGGTCCACATAAAAAAACAGAAGTACAGAATAAAGCATTGTCTCAGGTGTCACCCATGGCACCAACCCCTCTGCTGTCCCAGGAATTATTCCCTACCAGAAAGTTCAAAAAGAACATTTAGAAAGGACTATGCCACCACGTATTGTACATAATGCAAAAGCATGCCAGATTAAAAGCCAGACTATCCATTGCATTTTACATGTATTGCTGTTTCAACTAAAAAGTAAAAAACAAAAAAATTTCATGCATATTTTGAGAGCTTATTCAAACAATGGCTTTCAACCTAAAATGTTAGTCTTTTCATCTGCTGTAATTTTTATTTTCTTTATTCTGCTAGCTTTGAGTCTGTTATTTGTTTTCTAGTTCCTTAGGTTACAAAGTTAGATTGTTGGTTTGAGATTTTTAATTTTAATATTTTATTTTTAGAGAGAAGGGAGGGAGGGAAACATCAATGTATGGTTGCCTCTCAAGCGCCCCCTACTATGACCTGGCCCGAAACCCAGGCATGTGCCCTAACTGGGAATAGAATTGGCGACCCTTGGGATCACAGGCCAGCACTCAATCCACTGAGTCACACCAGCAAGGGCAAGATTTTTTTTTAATGTAAGCATATATGTGTGTGTGTGTGTGTGTGTGTGTGTGTGTGTGTATGTATATATATGCATATATTTATTTCCCCTCAGCACTGCTTTCACTGTGTCCCATAGGTTTGTTATGTTTTCATTCTCAGTTATCTCTTAAGTATTTTTTCATTTCCCTTATTTTTTTCCATAAAAATGAGCTATGTAATTTTTACAATTTTGTGACTTTTCCAACTTTTTGTCAGAGAAGGTACTTTGTGTATCTGTTTTCAAAGCTATTGAGATTTAATTTGAGGCCTAATACATGGTCTAACCTGAAGTGTCTCATGTGTACTTGAGAAGAACGTGTGTTCTGCTGTTGTTAGCTGGAGTGTTCTGTATGTTCGATCTGCTTCATTTGTGTTAAGCCCCCTATTTCCTTACTTATCTTCTGTCTGCCTGTTCTACCCTTTGTTGTGACATCTTCAACTATTATTGTAGAACTATTTCCCCTTCAATTCTGTCAGTTTTTGTTTCATATATCATGATGGTCTGTCATTAGGTGCATACATGTTCATAATTGTTGTATCTTGTTGCTGTATTGGATCCTTCTCCCTTGTAACCTTTTTCAATTTAAAGTCTATTTTAATCTGATATTAGTACAGCCACTCCTGCTCTCTTTTGGTGACTATTTGTAGGGAACATTTTTGCCCATCGTTTCATTTTCAATCTGTTTGTGCCTTTGGATATCAAGTGAGTCTCTCATAGATGACATTTTGTTGGGTCTTGTGTTTTATCCATTATGCCAGTCCCTGTCATTTGACTGAAGAGTTTAATCCATTTACATTTAAAGTAATTACTGATAAAGAGGGACTAACTTCTGTCATTGAGTTTTGTTTTCTATATGCCAAATAGCTTTTGGTCACTCATTTTATGTACTTCTCTGTCAATTTTTTATAGTAAAATGTTTTAATTTATTTCCTTTTGTTTATATTCTATAGCTATTTTATGATTACATAAAAATTACACTTAACATCCTAAGTTTATAATATCTAATTTCAATTTATAGCAGCTTAACTTCAGGAACAAGAACACTGCAGCACCATCCCCACACTTTTTGTTGATGTCACCAAATTATATCTTCCTAGTTTGCCCACAGATATAAACTAATTCTTCTAAATGCGTTAGTCTCCTAAATTACATAGAAAACAAGATTTGTAGTTACAAATCAAAGTTACAGTAATACAAGCTTTTACATTAATATTTTTCTTTACATTTTTTAAATTATAAGAAACAAAAAGTAGTTACAAACTATTGTCACAATACTAGCTTACACAATGGCTCACACATTTACCTTTACTGATCTTTGTATGTCTGTGCAGCTTCGAGGCACTGTCTGCTATCCTTTTATTTCACCTTGCAAGACCCTTTGAGCATTTCTTGCAGGGTAGCTCTACTGGTCATGAACAGTGTATCTCAGCTTTTATCTGGCAATGTCTTAACTTCTCCCTCACTTTTAAGGACAGTTTTGCTGGATATAGATTCTTGGTTTGTTTTTTTTAGCACTTTGAACTAGTCCAGTCTTCTGGTTTCCAATGTTTCTGATGAGAAACCTGAAGGTAATCTTATTGAGGATTCCCTGCACATAATGATTCACCTCTTGTTGCTCTCTCTTTTGAAAGTCTGATTATAATGTTCTTGGTCTTTTTAAATCTTACCTGGGAGTTTGTTGAGCCTCTTTTATGTTTATATTTGTATCTTTCATCAAATTTTAGAAGCTGCCAGCCATTTCTTTAAATATTCCCTTCCTGCCCTGCTTGGTGTGGCTCAGTGGATTGAGCACCAGCATGTGAACCAAGGGGTTGCCGGTTTGATCCCCAGTCAGGGCACATGCCTGGGTTGCGGGCCAGGTCCCCAGCAGGGAGCACAAGAAGCAACCACACATTGATGTTTCTCTCCCTCCCTTCCTCTCTCTCTGAAAACAAATAAATAAAATCTTAAAAAAACCCAACTAACTCTTTCTCCAACCCAGTTCTCAAAAACTTATAAAAAAAATAATAAATAAATAAATAAATATTCCCTTCCCCTTCCCCTTTCCTCTTTCTGGGACTCCCATGATATTTATATTGGTCCATCTGATGGTGTTCCATAGGACTTTTAGGCTCTGTTCACTTTTCTCCAGTCTTTTGCCTTTCTGTTCCTTAGTCTCAAACATTTCTATTACTTTATCTTTGAGTTCTGTGATTCTTTCTTATGACTGTTCAAATATGCCTTTAACTCTCTATAGTAAGTTTTTTTCCTTGTAGTTTTCAGAGCTGGAATTTCTTCTTGGCTTATTTTTAGGTTTTCTGTCTTTTGATATTTTCATTTTGTTCACACATCATTTTCTTGATTTTCGCCACATTTTCCTCTAGTACTTGGAGCTTAAGACAGTTGCTTTAGTCTTTATTAATGTTTGCCATTAAACCCTTTTCAGGGACAGATCCTGTTGAATTATTTTTTTTCCTTTGAATTGACCATATGTTCCTATTTCTTTGCATGCCTTCAGATTTTTTTTTGAACATTGGATATTTAAATCTAATAATGTGTTAACTCCAAAACTCAGATACTGCTCCCCACCCCCCAAGTTTTGTTCTTATTTTTACTTACTTATTTTTATAGTTGTTGGCCACAAATAGTCTTTGCCACAAATAGGCCTCAATGTGAACATGTTTTCCTCAGGTCTTTTCTTAGCTTTTCCATGGGTTTGCAGCCACTTTCTAATTTTCCCCACAAATACAGTTGTTTTTGAATGTTGGTCTCTCATACCTGGCTCCTGAAAGGAGAAAAGAAAACAATGAAGTGGGTGGGAGAAGGCACCAGTCCATTAAGACTTCTGGCAGCCACTTCAGCTAGAGGAGGGGCTTGCAATGAGGGGAGAGGTGCCACATGGCTGCCAACCTCTTTGCACCTTTGTGATCAGAAGTAGCAATCAGTGATTGGCACGGATGCCTAATAGTTAGGACAGGGTCCTTTTCACCCACCCTGACACCCATATGCTGTGTGCAAGCTGCTGCAGGAGCAGGCGAATACCGCCTGCCCCGTGGCTAGGGCTGGGGGCTGGGTGGCTGTTGCTGTGCCATGGGCTGAAATTAACCAAAATTAACCACAGTTTACCAGTCTTTACTTATATCATTACGGGTGTTATTTTATCCATATTTTCTGTGATTGGTCCCAAGAAAACTTTAGTTACCAAACCAATGAAATCCAGTAGTTAACATTTTATAAAAATACATCTTTATTGTTTTGGTGTTCTTGCATGATACAGACACCGAGTCATATAAATTCAGTCTTCACGTTAACTATATATTAAACAAAAAACTAAAGAAACCAGCAAAACCGCTGCAAAATCCCTCTAAACCATGAACCCTTATCAAAAATGCACACTGAGATGATGGAACTATTTTATCTTAAATCATTACGCTCTGAAAATTAAGTGCAGGCAAGTGTGAATGTTTAAAGCAGCAACAAAGAACAACGTGCTGTGGAACAAAACTATGGGGTTTCTAAATGGCACACACAGTGCGCCACGCTGGCCAAGCGGCCCCACTGAGCATTTCAGCAAAGTGTTGTCTTTGTCTGGCAAAGATGAGGGGCTTGTCCAACTGCAGTGTGATTTTAAAACAACCTCAGGAAAGTGTGGCCAGAAGACTTGGTGGTCACATGACTTCAGAACACGCATTCCAGAGGGTCCAAATATGAGAAACACATCCATCCTCTTCATTCCAAAAGCCTTTCCCAGAGCCCTAACTCAAGACCAAGTTACTAAAGTGACTAAGGGTCAGCACGTGTCTTGGAAATCTGCAACTGTGGCAATACATATATTTATGCATATAAAGCCTGGAAAAAGTCTTGCTAAATTTCAGAATAGAAAGTTTTGAATGTTAACCTTGAGACAGGGTATGATACTGTAACTAAAATTTTCCCTATAAATTTTGATATCTAAGTCCATGAGAGACTCGAGACACATAATTTCCTTCATCTTGTCTCACAGGGATGCACCAATGCAAGGACTTGTCCCTTGCACAAGTCTCTCAGTGTCCTCTTCAAGCTGGAGCAATTGGAGCAGCTTGTGGGATGCCCCCAAGAACTACACCAGGCCCAAACACCGCCCACAGGCAACAATTCAGCTCCAACAATTTCCATTCCTTGCTCAGAAACAGGTCCACACCAGCAGTTCGGAAATGGGAGCACAGTGGCGAGGGCAGCCATCCCCATGTCCCAGAAGCACAACCCGATGCTAACTTCCATGGTGGGGTCAATTACGAGGCTCTGAGGCCATGGGGCTACGGACTGTGGACATGAGGTGTGACTTGTAGGTTTTGCTCAGGCCCGTCATCCAGAATTTGAGCAGCTTGACGTTGTCCTCCTCGGATGCTCCAAGGATACTCAGGAGCTTCTGGGTGTCCTCTTTGGGTCGACTGTCCACCTTAGTGAATTTAAAAAGGACCTTCACTTTGCTGTGGAAAACCAAACACAACACTCAGACACCACAGCACAGTCACCAGAGTTCTGGTCCTGGGGCCCAAGTGGCTTCAAAGCCAAGCGCAGCCCTACAAGTGGGACTAGAATTCAAGCACTGAGAAAAGACAGCTCATCGGGCAGTGGCCCACTCCTGCACACCTAGCGGTCTCTAATCGTCAGCAGTTACTGCCCTGGGTAATGTGGCTGGTGCATCAAAACGGGGAAAATAGACAAAAGGAAAAAATTTTCCTTAAATTCATGAAAAGGACTCGATTGATCCTAAGCTTCTCTATACAAATGCAAATCAGGACTAGGTTTTGACTAATTAAATTACTAAAAATTACCCCCCCCCAAAAAAAAACTACTTAAGAAGGCAGGAGGAAATAAAGTAACTTGCTTTAGTAAAATGGGAACATCTATTACCTGACTTTCAAATTTTAAAGTTAATTAAGCAGCTTTCCTTGGAAGCACGTGTCACCACCAGCTCATAGGTGAGCAGTCTGAGGCTTGGGGGCACTAGATCATTTGCTCAGTGTCACTCAGCTAATATATTAAGTGGTGCAGTGGGTATCTGAACTTACGCTCTTAACCTCTACTCTGGACTACCTCTCCTGGGAGCCACGACCTCACCTCTTTCCCTGGAAACAGCTCCTGGTTTTCCTCAGCAGACCCACTGCTGGGGGTAGTCCAGCCCTCCCCAGGAACAGACATCAAAGACTCTAGGGGTCCAGGTGGGATGCACTTACTTCATCCACTCTTCCTTGAGACAAATGAGGCACTGGTCAACCACATCCACAGACAGATTCTGGTTGGTCAAAGCAGCTTCTATCTTGTTCAAAATGGTTGGGCCAACTGGAAACAGGGTGGGGGGATGCGAGACAGTCAGCACAGGGGGAGTGCCCTCCTTCCCACTCTCATTCCGGGTGAAGGCAGCCCACTCAGCAGCACCCACCTCTGTCTGCAGCAACAGGACTCCCACTAGTCACCGTGAACTCATACTTGCCGAGAGGCTGATCATCTTCACAGCCGGTGGGGTGGAGGCTGGAGCGAGCGGCTGTGTGGACCTCCACCACGACAGCAAATTCTGCAGCAACACAAAGCACACTGCTCTGCAGATGTGCCTCTCACCTCTGTAATGAGCCCCTCACTCTGCTGCTCCAGTTATCTCAGATTAACCAGGGAGTCCCTCTGGTGTCCTGAGATTAATGCTTTGCGTTTAAAACTGTGGCTTATTTGTAAATAATTAAGGTTGAACTTTTGCCTCGGTTAAACTAACAACATATTATTTTATGATAACTACTATATTATATACCTCAATTCACTTAATACTAAACAGCCCCGTGACTGCTAGAGAAGCCCTGCTCTTACCCCCATTTTATAGACAGGGAAGCAGACCCAGCAGCTCAGTGACTTGCCCAAAGTTACACAGCTAGAAGTGGTAAGAATTTCAAGCCTGTATCTGAAACCAGGTCGATGTTCTGAACACCATCCAGAAAAAAGGAGCTGCCTCTCAGGCACCTGAGACCCAGGGAGTCTGGGAGTGCAGTGACTGCCCCTCACAGGCATGCTCAGAGAAGCCCTGACTACTCTGGGAGGCTGGGGTGTGCACCTAGGTTGACTCCTGAACTTCCTAAACCAAAAGAGAGGGATGCTGATTAGCTTCTTGGTTGTCTGCCTAGAGGAGAAAGCTTGTCAGCACTGAGGGTGCAGCCAGGCTGAGCAAGCCCTACTCAACTCATGGATGTGAAGGATGTATTTAAGGCATAAAAATACAATTGAGATCATGCCCCCAGCATATGTTATCAGTTTTGGCTCAAATAAACTCTTATTTACAAAAGGTATATCAACGGAAGAAAAAACTTGGAGAGGACAAGGAAGTAGGGCCGAACAGTGAAAGAGCCAGTAAAGACCACAAGACTTCTCAAAGGATGATGAAGGCACGCTATCACTACCCAGCACACCTCCGACCTGCAAAGGCTGCCGACTCACTCCCTCCAGGACAGCACTGGGACCCTCTGACATCCACTGGGGCTGTTCCCACTGCCAGGGTTGTGACGGTGGTCTGCCCCCAATGGAGAACCAGGCCCTGGGTTGGCTAGCCCCACCCTCAGCCATGTTAAAGACAGAAAGCAGAGGCCCAATGGTGTTGGGAAAGCTGGTCCTACAATGTGGGCCCTCCTGCTTCTGAGGCTGGCAGGCAACACCCTGGAATACACAGTGAAGATTCAGTCCCACCTCCAAGTCTGGAGGCGCAGGGACCAGACCAGACAGGACAGGCACGCACCCGAGGCGAGCACGTGGGCAGGCACCTGCACGTGCAGGCCAAGCCCCAGGAAGTTGCACCGGTAGGCCTCCTCGTACTGGCTGCTGTAAGGGACGGCGCGGACACAGCCCACTGGTAGCATGGTCTAGAAAGGACAGAGTAACTCAGGACCGACACCGGTTGGGGCACCCCCCCGCCCTGCCTGTCTCCATCATTCACACGCCACAGACCCTGTGCAGCTCAACCCAAATCCTCCCTCTTCCCAGAAGGCATTCCTGGTCACTCTGCCCCTCTACGGTGTATGCTGGCTCATGCTGCCCTTCACTTTATGGTATTAATTCTTACGCAGTTCTTTTATTTCTCAGATGTTTGTGTCTTCCCTCATTTGACAAAGAGATTGTAAGTTTTCTGAGAGACAGTGTCATAGCCATTTTGTGCCCTCAAAGTCCTAGGCAGGTGGCAGGTCCTCCCATGCTTTCTGATGACTTACATTATGTCAGAGCCAAACTCAGGCCCTGGCCCCTGGCACCCCTCTGGGACAGACAGCAGGCTATGCCCACACCCCACACAAACCATGCAGATTGCTCTGTGCCAAGGCAGACCTGCTTCTGGCAGCCATGAGCCACTCCTGTGGCTCTGAGAGGGGTTCAGGGATTGCGTGGGGGAGACAGGGTAATTAGTTGTCAACCTGTCAGGACAGTACAGATTCTTCCACTGGAGATAAAACCCATAAAGCAGGGTGTCAAAGTCTTTTTCACCGGGGGCCACATAAGCCTCGAGGTTGCCTTCGAAGAGCCGAATGTAATTTCAACTCCTTAACAGTACAGGAGTAAGCGAGAGCTGGCGCTGCCGCTGGGTAGAAACAAGGTGCTTGGCTGGATAAAACAAGGTGGTGGGCCAGATTCGGCCCGCAGGCCATGTGTTTGCCACCTGTGCCATAAAGGATTGTCACTGCTAGTAGTGGAGAAGCACACAGACCTCAGATGCAGGAATGCACCTCGCACTGAGCCATTGATGCCCTCAGGGCCACACCCCAAGTCAGGTTAGTTTTAAAGCCCACTATGGACAAATAAGGCCCTGCAGTACAGCAACAGGAATGAAGAGCCTCCTACCTGAAGCACTTCGAAAGCTGACAGCACCAGGTCAGGGTCTCTGCTTTTCCAGATGACCTGGTTCCCCATGAGAACATGCCAGGCCAGCATGCGGAAAGACTGGGCGCCCAGGACCTGAGGGACAGAGTTCAGTGCTTTCTGCCCACTGGTGTTACCTGTGTATTCATTAGAAACCGTCCTTTTGCAGTAAAGGGCGGCAGGTCAGGAGAAAGCCACTCCTCATCTCAGGGAGGCTTGGTGGTGGGCCCGAGTTGGAGGGAGGCAGGTAGAAACCCCGGATTCATACCTGAAAAACCTGATCTTGCACATTTTATAAGATCTTTTCCCAATTTTATTTTCAAAACCTTGAAGCAGAAAAAGTATTAGAAAAAAGTACTTTTGAAACAGTTACCTTCCTTCCGCACGCACACCTCATTTTGCTGAACCACTTGAAAGTCAGTGGCAGGCGTCGTGAGACTTTAGGACCCATGCAGAGCAAGGGCTTCTACGCAACCCCAACACACACCCCGCCCAGACAGGCCACCCCGACATGGCCAACCTAACAGCCACAACCCTTTATAGCTACACTTCCAACCCGGGAGTCATTGGAGAGTCACAATCACCTCGTTTGCCTATCCTTACTCTGCTTCAACCTAGACCAGCCTCTGTCTGCAGCCCCCCTTTCACTAAGCCCCACGACACCAACATTTATAAGAGTCCAGTCGTTGTCTCATGGCTCATGAACAGGACCAACACACATAAAGGGACTATGACACTGCCTTTCACCATACCCCAAGGTCTTCAAAGTCCCACAGAGCACTGGCCATGAAATCAGTTCTTACTCCATTTTCCAAAACAGAATTAATTATCTTTTGATAAAATTCATGCTTATTGTAAAAATAAATACAGAAAAGGGTTACACAAAGAGACAACCTGCTCTCATAATCTAGCAATGCCTTCCTCCTGTCTTTGGTGCACAGACAGTCCTGCACTGCCTACCGACTTTCTAGTTAATGACAGACCACTCACCCCATGGCAGTGGTCCCATAAAATTGTAATGGAGCTGAAAACGTCTTACCACCTAGTGATGTCACAGCCATTGAGAAGTAACAGCATTACTCAGGTGTCAGTGGTGATGTTGGTAAACAAACCTACTGTACTGCTAGCTGCATAAAAGCACAACACATACAATCACAGTAGCAGGCCACACCACACCATTTAGGTCTGCATAAGCACACTCTGTGATGTTCACACAACTATGAAGTCACCTGACAACCCATTTCTCAGAACGTATTCCCATCGCTAAGCAGTACATGACTGTAAATATGTATGTACCACCCTATACAATGTATTGCATTTCTTTCTTGTGTTTAATGACAGTCCATTGTTTGAACACATTCACTATGGTCGGACATTCAAGTTGTTTCTAATTTCTTATAGCAGCTATCATTCTAAATTTGCAAAGCATCTAGGCTGCATGCAAAAAAAAAAAAAAGCTATTAAGTTCCTTTAAAAGGTTCTAGAGTGACAAATTAGTAGACCATCAGAAGCCTACCCTCCAGGCCTTTCTTTTAAGAAAACACCTACATCATCAAAGAAAAGGCAGCACCAACCCTGCAGCTAAGACACTCCAGATGCCCACTGGTGGCTTCATCCACCCACCAAGGAGGCTCCTGGTTACCCTTCGCCAGCCAATCCCTGCTGGGTCTTGAACACAATGGGCCCAAAGGACAAAGTGTGCTGGATGCAGATGAGCTGGGAGGTGAGGACTGGACTCTCCTCCCGAGTTTCTGACTGGGGCTCTACCCTTCTACCACCTACCTGCCTCATGTGCCGAAGAGACTTAAACACAGACAGCTTTCGGGGCTGCCAGCTATCACAGTCTGAGAGCAAGGAAGAGTCTGTGGGGCACTTGGTCAGCTCTCGCCCCTCTGCACCCCCTGGCAAGACAGGGGCTCTTTCTTCTTCAGCCTCAGAGTTGTCCCAGCCTTCTGATTCCTCTTCCAAATCTGCAAGATGGACAATAAAGATAGTTATGAAACATGCCATCCCCTGGATTCCTTCATTTCCTGGATGCAACAGTCTTCTTACGTTACCACTTCAGCACAAAACATCTCATGGTTCAACTACCAGATGTCACTGATTCCTGGTTTTGGCCAGCTGGCTATGCCACCTTACCCTCGGAGCCCTCGGGTGGGCTGGAGGGTCTAGTCACTGTGTACCTAGCCTGGAGCCTTACTCTGCACTGTCAAGCACACCACTGCAAGACTGCTGGCTGTTTTCTATGGGTGGGAAACTTCGAGCAAATGGTAGGAATGGCAACAGCTTGTATTTACCAAGCTTCTCCACAGCCAGGCACTATTCTAAGGGCTTCCACACTTTATTTCATTTAGTCTTTTCAATGGTCCTAAGGTCAATACTATTCTCCTCACTTCAAAGATAAGGAAGTATCTATTATTTCAATTAATCTTCCTGACAATCTTCACAGCTGGTGAGACCCACAAGGATGGGGCTGTGCCCGTGCACATGGAATGCAGAGTAGCAGAGCAGGATCAGAAGGCAGGTGTGTCCGACTCCCAAGTACGTACTTGGAACCTCTCTGACCAGAACACAAACCAAGATGTGACAGTAAGCCCTGTATTTCCATCTCTGCTAAAAGTGTTTCTCCTGATACGCTTGGCTCTCTGTAGGGGAAGATCTCACTCACAGACTATGCTTACCATCTCCCCTACAGTAATAACTGTTCTCGGGACAACCAATGCACAGTGACAAGGTTTTCTCTTCTCTGAACACATTCTGCTCTCGCCGAAACGCGACTCCCTCTTCCCTGCTCAGGAGAGCATGTTTGAATGCAAGTGTGTGTAAGTCACCTGACTACAGGAGTAACCTGGAAACAGCTCCAACTTATTAAGAAGGTCAATTACTTGCGAACTGAAGCAGATCAGGCATTATTAGTAATAAAGTACATACAACATGCACCAGGAGTCAAGATTGAGAACCTAAATCAACAAATACTGAAGTATCTCTGAAGGAAAAACATAGCAGGACCAGCATCAGAGGTTTCTAACTGCTGGGTTCCGCACCAGAAACCCCTGCAAAGTGATGTAAACGCACAGGCCCCTAAGTCCCAGACATGAGGGTCTGACCACAAGCCTGTCAAGGCTGCCCAGGTCCTAGTGAGGTTTGGGAACCATTGCCCTTGATGGAAGCCTTGAGTCCAACTGAAAGAAGTAGAACATTTTATTGTTTAAAGGGCAAAAAATAAGAGACTGTCTAGCACTTGGTTAATGATAAAATAGGGACAAGAAAACCGTCGCTAAGTCAATCTTCTGCACAGTCTAACAGCCCTAACGGTGGGTTTTCCCAGCCTTCCTGGGATCATAGACTCTTTCACAGGATTGTCCAGGAAAATGAGACAGGAAATCACAATACTAAACGACAAGCTTTCTGCAGCTGCTGCTCCCAGGCTCCCCCTCCCAGGCCCCACCAGCAGCTCCCCTGGGCTGGCGTGGAGGAGACCATGGGGCTGGGACGACCCCAAGCAGCCACTGCCGACAGAGGGCTTCCAGCCCGGCCCCTCCCCTCTCACCTGCGAGCTTCTCCATCTGGACCAAGGTGTCCTCGGTGGGCGCGCCCTCTAGGAGCTTCTCGGTCAGCCGGCTGCCGCACGCTTTCAGGAGCCTGAAGAACAAAGCTGTGATGTGTTCTTGCCAAAAGGAAAACTACACCTAAAGCCCTTCAAGCCTCTTGATCTAACTACTAGTTTATAGAAAACAGTGTAAAGAAACGTGTGGAGCAATACCATAATACAATGGCTAAGTCCCAAACAAACGACCCAGGTCTTCTCACAAAAGGCACGGGAAAACCAGGGCTCAGGGTGTGGGAGGAACTATCCCAGACTGAGCTTTAGAACAGCCTACACTCTGAGTTCTGATCCAATTCAAAAGTCAATTCTGAGGCAGAACAGGAAAAGTGAACTGGGACTGGGCTGGATAGACACATTGTGTTGGATATGAGAATGGTTTTATGGTTGAAATGATACAATTAACATTTGCTTTAAAAATTCCCTTGGAGAAAGTGAGAGGACAGATGAAAAACCAGTGAAATGTTGGTAATGCTAAAGCTAGATGATGGGGGTGCATATTTCATTGTACTATTTATTTTACTTGGGGCTGTTTTAAAATTTCCCTAAGAAAATTGATTTTTAAAGGACAGAAGGAATACATGTCAGATGGGAGGGGACACAGACCCTTCTCTTTAGTTTGCAGGTGCTGGGGAGCTGCCCTTGAGGATGCACCCCTGAGGACCCTCGCTCACCAGGACCTTAAACAACAAGATACCAACTTCCAGCTAACACCGCTCGGGGATGAGAATCCTCCGGAGCCTTTGGAAGGAGTCTCTCTAGCAATGGAGGAACAAAAACAGCTTCGGCCAAAGGACAAACTGTGGTCATTTCAAACAGGCCCACAAGTTCGCTCCTCCCTTTAAAAGGTGAAGACTAACCCTTCCCTCTTATTGGGACTGGTCCCAGGGACCAGCGAGCCTCTTACCAGCATCAGGCGCTGGAAATAATGTGTGCCTGTCAAGGCTGGGCCAGGAGACCTTGCAGGTCCCACCTCACCCTCTCTTCTCACTCACTCTGAGGGAAGTCAGCTCTTCCCTGGGGAAGAGCCTCTGCCTAGAGCCAGCACCAACTTGCTGGCCATGAGGGAGCTGAACCTTCAGGTAGCATGGCCCCAGCTGACGCTGAACTCCTCAGAAGCAGAGCCAGGTGTGGCCAGCCGCGCCGCCCTCCACCTCCTGACCTGCGGAAGCCGTGTGAGACAAATGCTCACTGCTGTGTACAAAGAAGGGAGGGGGTCGCTGGTCTCAGAATGGGGATGCCATTTTTAAAACATTGCCGGGGAGTGAGTTCTATATAAGTATGCCTGGCACCTACTCAAGGGACAACTGCACCCAGTTCAGTGCTCACTAAACAAGCACACACAATGGAGGTACCAATGGCTCTTCTCCCCAGATTTGGGCACAATCCTAACAGCCTCCAGTAACTGCTCTTATTCTAACAGTTGCTGAGAGAGCTGAGAATCTCATTACCAAGCAAAGGAGGTGTGCAGGCATGCCCACAAGTTGTCATCGCTTGTCAAGGAGGTCAGTGAGCGGGCGGCATTACCGTTCCTCTGGTGCAGGAATGGTGTGAAAGCTGTGTTCATCCTCTGGGCTCGCTGTGGGCACCCAAATTGCTCGGCTTCAAACACCTGAAATTCACAGGACAGGGGTAGTCCTTGAACAAATCAGCCAAGCAGCCCAGCTTGTTCACAGCTACCTTCAAGATGCCACTCCTGAAGACTGCCCCACTCTGCTTCCTTGATGCAGAATACAGAAAATGCCACCAGTCTCGTAACTGCACACAGAATGGTTTGCTTCCCCAGCTGCATTAGAAGACACCTGAGGAGAACTGGCTGAGACGTTCTCCTGTATCCCCTCCTAACACAGACTCACTGAGTACTTGACAGATGGTGAGGTAGCATATGTGTTCAAGGTAGCCATTACTGTTACTCTCCAAGTATTTCCAGTCCTCCCCGTTCTGCACACATGGAGGCATTCACAACTCAGAGCTTGGGGGTGCAGGGGTATGTGACCAGCACCCTCCATTTCCTCTAGCAAGTGAATGAGCACCATTCAACATGGCTGCTGCTGCACTTGCTGGGACCCTACAATGAGCAGATTCCCCACGCCCCAGCAACAGACAAGAAACACGAACAAGAAAAAACTGGGGCTTGGCCTGCAAAGGAAAGGGTCCCAGGTTTGAGTCCCCGTCAGGGCACATGCCTGGGTTTCGGGCCAGGTCCCCAGTTGGGGGCATGTGAAAGGCAACCACACACTGATGTTTCTCTCCCTCTCTTTCTCCTTCCCTTCTCTATCTCTCTAAAAAATAAAATAAAATAAAATAAAACAAAGAAAAGAAAAAACTGGGGCTGGAGGGCACACGCTGTCTGTGAGAAGTGTGCTGGGTCACTAAGGCCAGCCTCTGCGGGAGGTCTGCTGCCTGTCCTGAGATTCCACATGGAAGCTGGGGCGGGGGGTGGGCGGGCACAGCACAATCAGTGAGCAAGCTTTTGGAATGGAGGTCAGAGGAAGCAAAGGCAGTGGGGATGAAACCACGGTGTCTGACTGCAGCAAGGACACGAGGGCTGAACAACACTCAAGAGAGAGCAGTAAAGCAGCAGGATGAGCTGGCAGACCACCAGGTGTATGGCCACACCCCCGACTCTGAAGCCAGGAGTCAACAGCGTGGACAGAGCGGCAGCCACGGAGCTGCCCACTTGCACGCTGCTCCAGCCCGCTGCCACCCACTGCCCCAGTCGCAGGCGTCACCTTGAGAGCCTTGCCCTGGAGCTCGTCGATGATCCCTCGGATCTTCCCAAGCAGGAAGGGCCAGGAGTTGATGAGGTAGATCCGGTCCATCATGATGGCAATGATGCTGTACCAGCGCTGGAAGCCCCGGGCCAGGCTGTCTTTGATGAAGAAGGTGTGGCTGAACACGAACCCATGCTGCTCGTCCCCGAAGAAGATAGGGCCTTCGCGACCAGGGCAAACCTGGGACAGAAGCACAGCCCCTCCAGGACGCTGTTCTCTGCTTTAATGATGCACAATCAAACCCTCCTGCTTGGGGTATCCTTTCTGCCCTTATGAGCCACCGTTAATTATAGGGTGAGTGGAAGAACAGGGTTGAGAGAGAAAAATTTTGCTTCATCAGCTCCTGGGATCAAACTTCTAAAGATAACATTTGTTATCATGAAATGCAAGGACCATTAAAGTAGGTACATTACTTTTTTCTACCTTGAGCCACAGTAACTCCTATACAAATGACCAGTCTATCCCAGACTCCAGTTTGGCAGCATCACTCACCTGCAATGGTTACCCCAGAACACTGGCAGGTAAAAAGGGCCACTGTAGAGTCCGTGTAATACGACTTCACTCTTTATTTGCAGGAGAGAGTCCAGGGCTCTCTCAGGATAGTCACCCCCACCTGACACACAATTCTGTCAGACATGACTGCCTGCTGCTAGCAGATTAGCGGCAGGGCATCAAGAGGAGGGGACAGCTGAAGATGAGTGCACACCAACCATGTCAGTGAGACCCAGGAGTGAGAGAGCTCAGTGTGTCTGACCAAGTGGGTGTGGTGAAAGAAGTTACAGTAACTGGATTATGAATTCTTTGTGACAGATAAAAAAGCATAGAAACTAAGCCTCAAACTCAACAATAGCAGCCATGTGGTGTAGAAAGAAATGCATTCCCTCCTCAGTAGAGTCTGAGGACACATGATGACTGAGAAAATAAAAACAGTTATGTTTGATAGGGTAAACTACATATCCTGGAAATAGTTCATGTCTCAGAAATATATCCATAAAGAATCAACAAATAAAAATTTTGCGCTTAAGATGATAAGCTAGAAACCATGTAGAACGCCTGCATGCAGGATGACACATTTTGGAGCTCTGAGGACAGAGGCTGCCCCGTGCCCGCACTCCTGGACCTGCCCGTCCCCTGCCTGACAGGGCTGCCTTCTGCCTCCTCTCCGCAGCTGGCACCAAGACTGGTCAGGGAGCCCTGGCAAGTAGGAGGTCCCTGAGGAGACAGCCGCCTCCCTTACCATGTCACAGATGCTCACCTCACAGCTCAGGCTCCGCACGCAAGCCTGGCGGACGATGCTGAAGAGCTGGGGGTGGCTGGGGTGCTGGTGACTGACATATTTAATCGAAGTCTCTTTATCATGGCTGATATACCCAGGGTGCCCCACAGCAAGTGATCGGCAGCCCTGCCCACGACAAGAAGAAAACCAGTTAGTCGGGACACAGGCAACACACTTTCTAACTTGCAAACCACTATCTGTTTTCCTATAATAATAATTGGCATATAGAGTTATACTTACCTGAGGGTTTCCTGACTAGGAGAAGCAAGAGGCAAAGGCTACACGTTTCCACAGGGTGTGAATAACAGACCTAAGCAACTGAGCACCTATGTAGCAGGTGTTATAAAAAGCTCTGCACACATTATCTCCTTTAATCCAAAGCACAGCCTTGAGATAATTAATGAGAATCTCCATCATACAGAAGGCAAAACTGAGGCTCACAGCTGCCAAGGGGCCCACACAGAGCTCTGGGGTCTCAGGAGGAGGCCACAGACATCAGCGTGGTGTGAACACAGATCCAACACTACCTCTGACTTCAGGCTTCAACCCAGGTCCCTCACGCAAGGAAATGGCCTGGTGAGGGAACTCAGACCCCGTTTCCCCAGAGCTGACAAAGCAGCACAGGGGAATGCCCCTGAAGGAAGAAGCGCCTGAGAACATCAGGTGGAGGGAAGTGAGCCTGGGATGGGCTGCTGTGTGAACACAAGCGTGTACAGGGCAGGGCTGAAAGGCACCTGTGACGGTGGCAGCAGCAGTGTGCTGGCACAGAGTAGCCTGGAAAAGTGAAAGCTGGGAAGAAGGGAAAGAACTAAGGGGATGCAGACAGAAGCAAAGTCACTCCATGAAGAATGGTCTGCACACATCCCCTGAAAACCACACCTCTGTGAGGTCCCACCCCCTACACCCTGGGACCTGTTCACTGCCAGGAGGTCCCCCACATAGTACAAGTACAAGCCCCTGTAGAGAAAGGAATGACTGCAACACTCTGAGACACTTGCCTCGCACATGTCCGACTTTTTGGGTCCTGGGCTGCTGGACTCTGCGCTGGCCCCTTCGGCTGGGCTGTGAGTGCAGGTCCCACTGCTCATCTGAATGCCGCCCTCCTCCTCTTCAGCCTGTTCACCCTGACCATGGCTGTCCCCCGCCCCTTTTGGAAGCGGGGCATGCAGAACTTCAGTGCAGAAGAGAGTGCGGGGGCCATGGAGCTCACAGAAGTGACAGAGAGCAACGATGGCATTCATGGTGCCACAGAGACAGCAGAAGCCTGTTTTGGGGGAGGAGGGGAAATACCGTCAGCCAGCCTGAATGTGTCCCCACCCAGCACTGTGGCAGCTCTGGAGCACAGGGCCTGGGTGGCTACTCTGTGCCGCACTGCAACAGGTGCAGGGGAACCCAGACAGACAGACAGATCACTGCCCACGAGTTACAGCACACAAAGCAGGAAACATGTCATTCCACAATCACAGAGAAAGCCCTTCAGTGCGAACAGCGGGAGGGCTCCGGGATAAACAGAGAACAACCCTCTCAGAGAGCAGTGTTGGAAATGAAAGGGCAGAGTGCCCAGAGAGTCAGGGTGCGGTTTCCAACAGGTTTCTCAGACAGGAACTGAAGGGACTGAGGGCGGGGAGCCATGAGGGGCTGCAGGGCACAGCTCAGGGTCTGAATGTCAGCAGAACTGGGGGAACAAGGGCAGAAAACTAGGAGGGAGGGGACTTCAGGGATCTTTCTAGGCCATGGTAAGACACTGAATTTTTTTTTCAGGGACTGGAGAGCCTTTGATGGGTTCTGATGAGAAACATAATAAATTGAATCTTATTTTAAAAGGGTCATTTTGGCTGCTGTGCAGAAAACAGACTTCTGGAGCCAGGGGGACCCAGGGAAACCAGCTGCCATCTCCCACTCGTTCACAGAGAAGAGGTGGTGGCCCAGGCCAGGGCGAGCAGTGAGGCGGAAAGGAGCAGTCTGACCGTGACTGTACCCCCACTGACATCTCACGGGCGGGCTGCAGAGCGAGAAGGGAGCAAAGTCACCTAGACCAACAAGAAAGCAAGAGAGAGGACTGGAGGCGTAGGCAAGGAGGAGGCCCAGAGTCGACACCTGGTGAGCGTCCAAGTGCAGAGCTAGAGGGGCAGCAGGAACATGGGGGCAGAGCCCAGCAGGGCAGTCAGTGCTGGGTGAGGACAGGAGTGCTGCAATGGAGCCTGGGGCCCCCCGGAGCTGAGAGGTGAAGGGGAGGAAGAGCTGCACAGGGTGACAGGTAATGGCAGGCAGTGAGGCAAACTCCAGCATTAACCCAGAGACCAAGTAAGCAAAGTGGGGATGATGATAGAAGCAGAGTCCGGGCGGCGGCCACGACAGGTGGGGCCGAGCACAGCAGCTGAGGGCAAGGGAAGGAGAGCAGTTGGTGCACGTGCAGGCACAAGTGCCCTCTGGCTGGAGAAAGTCAGGCAAAGCTTCGTCAGGAGGAGCACGTCCAATGGGCGCACAGGCAGGAGGAGGTCTGGAAATAAGAACACAGGAGCAAAGACATGGAGGAGGGGCAGTTCTAGCTCAGCTTATGTGACACATGTCACATGGGAGGGCCTGGAAGCCAGGCTACAGAGGATACACATAGTCTCCAGTCCCACACTGTCCAACACAGCTGCCATGAGCACATGTGGCAACCCATTTAAATTAATTAAATTGAAAAGCCCCATTCCTCACTGTCACTGACCACACTTCAAGTGTGCACTAGCCATAGTGGGCTCATGCCATCATTTTAAAGGGACAGTGCAGATCATGGAACAGTCCCATCACCAGTTTTATTAGATAACATTGCTCAAAACAAATGAGGAAGCTTCTTTTCTTTAGGGGGTCCCATCCCCCACGACAAGGCCAAGGAAGGTGGACACCCTCTACCCTCATTTCCTGGGAGGCAGGCAGGCAGAGGCGTGGCCAGGCAGAGGCACTGGCTTGGGACACTGAACCTAAAGGAAGGCGAAGCATCAGTATGAACACGCACCGTGGGAGTAGGAAGTCCCTGGGAAAGTGCATCCTAGGGAATAGCCTGCTCAACAGCCCCTAGAGGGGTGCCCCTGCACAGAGTCCACTTTCTAGCCTGCCTGCTAACTCCACCCCCCGCCTGACATCAGCTGACATGGGCAGCCACAGCCATTGTCCTTGCCCTTGAGGCAGGGGCTGGAGCTCAGGCGGCTACCGTGGGAACGTCAGTTGGTCTGACAGGAAGTCACGCCTGGAGACCAGACACAGGGACATGAGGGGTGGCCAGGAGAATGGGCAGCAGCAGAGGAGACAGGGTTTAAGAGATAGGAGGAAGGCCTCAAGTACTTGCCTGGTCTGTGCTACCAGAGAGGCTGGAGACAAAGGTCCTGAACACTCCCCATAGCCTTTCACTGCTCCCCATTCAGCCTCTCCTTGTGTGTCCCCTGCTAGGAGCGGCCCCTCCAATCAGCCCACCCAGAAAAGCGGCTCACGTCTCACCTCCAGCCTTGTCACTCTTTCCCCTCCCCGGCTTCATTTTACTACAATGAACATTCCCCAAGTGGAGCAGTTTTGTCTTGTCTGCAACAGTTGCCCAGCCCATGGCAGGCACCCACTTAACAGGTGTTGGGTGAGTGATTTAGAAGTTGCCCAGAAATAACAGCTCTGGCCACAGATAGTGGGGAGCTCACCAAGGGTATCCATGAGCACCACCACAGGGGACCCAGATAGACGAATTCAAATAAAGGGTCCACATAGCTCACTACAGTGAAGTCAAGGAAAATGGTTTAAAAATTCACTGTGGCCCTGACTGGTATAGCTCAGTAGGTCAGGCATGGCCCCACAAAATGAAGGGTCAAACTGACCAGTTTGATTCCTGGTCAGGGCACTTGACTTGGGTATGGGCCAGGTCCCCAGTCAGGGTGCACAAGAGGCAACCAACTGATGCTTCTCTCCCTCTCTTTCTTCCCCACTCCCCTCTAAGAATAAATGAATGTATGAATGAATGAATGAAATTTTTTTATGGATATGGTTTTATGTAATAAACAGAAATATACTTATCTTAAGTTGGTTATTTAAATGGTTTTTTTTTGAATGAAATCTTTTTAAAAATCCATTGAGGAAGAGGTAGTAACCCTCTTCCCCCCGATGGAGAAAGAAGTATAGGGACCCAAACTAAAGACAGAGGTACTGACCCTGGTAAAAGCCACACCTTCCCTTGAGAGGCACAGAAGAGAAATAAAGGTTCCTCTCGCAGGACATCCACACAAAGCAGCACCCTCGGCCAAGTTTCACGCCATCTGAATAGCACCCACACGAACTTTTATATTGGGTTGGCCAAAAAGTCCGTAACATCTTTTTCTGTATGGTGGCCCTAGCAGCACTTTAACTTCTAGTAGTCTTTAACTTCATTAGAAACAATTTTGTTAGATTGTATTGTGACAGTTATCATCTCAGCATTCATGTTAAAAAACTTATCAAGAGTGGTGAATTTTTGTGCAGCCATTTTAATATTGAAGAAGAAAGAAGATATGAGACATTTTCAGGGTATTATACTTTATTATTTCACGGAATGTAAAAACGCAACTGAAAGACAAAAAAAGATCTGCGCAGTGTATGGAGAAGGTGCTGTGACTCATCAAACGTTTCAAAAGTGGTTTACGAAGTTTCTTGGTCCTAGTGACATTTTGGCCAAATAATCCTTTGCTGGGGGCTGTCTTGTCCACTGGAAGCTGTTTAGCAGCACCCCTGGCCTCTACGAACTAGAAGCCAATAGCAGGAGACAGTCCACATACTCAAAATATCCAAATCAATAAAGTTACTGGTGAAAATGAAAAATGTGTATTTTATTTTACAGAAAAAAAAACATTCAGACTTTTTGTCCAACCCAGTATTTGGCAGAATCCCATGTCCACTATCCCACCCAGACCAGGCGTTCCAGGCCATTTCCAACTGAGAAGGTAGGACAATGGTAGTCCTACAGCAGCTAAGACCTGATGTTTTATAGGTAAAGAAAAAATCAAAGCTAATTCTAGAGCAATGGACTTCGTGGCATAAAAACAGTTCAAGCAGCTTACAGCCAACCTCAAAGTGGAATACAAGAGAGGAGCTGGGGATCCCAGGGGCTCTGAATGGCTCGGAGGGAGGCCTCTGCCTTTTGAGCACTAGCTGACAGCAAGCTGACACCGCAAAGTCTTTGCCGACATTTACATTTCTACTGCGGTATTCCATAAAGGGTCTCTTGAAATATAAATATATTGTAAAATATGAAATGCCAAAGAACAGTCCTCTTCCTAGTTCCTACTCTTAGTGAGAAGGCCAGCAGCCGCTGGAAGGTAGTGAGGTACCCTAAATTACACTTAGCCTCCAGAGCCACACAGACGTTCAGGGTTGGAAAAAAGCCTGTCTCCAGCCCCTATGGGCCATGCAACATCAAGTATGTTCCTTAGCCTCTCTAGGCACCAACTGAAAGCTGAGGAAAGAGGGTCCAACCCCCCTTCTCAGAGTTCTGGAGAGTGGGAGGTCAGCTAGCTCTTCATTCACTCCCCCACTCCAATCTCTGCCAGATGTCTGCTGAGGAAAACAACCTGGTTTGAGTAGGCCTAACAGTTCTTCCTTTCCAACAAGCCTTCCAGAACCAAGTAAGAGGCAGAAATCTCCCCCTGCCCAAGAGGCTAGGTCCTTGTCCACGTCCCCTCCCACGGTGGCTGAGTGGACCTGGACAGTGACCTCTGAATGGGCTTCCCACTGCTGTGGTATGCCCTAGACCTGGGTCTACTTCGTACCCACTCTGTGGTCTTCTCATAGGGCCACAGAGGATTGAAGACGCCACTAAGCATGAACACTTTGCAAAGAAATACAGCATTAAAACAGCTGTTAACCAGTGGTTGGCATCAGAACCCCCACGCGGCTTCTTGAACTGGTCTCCCATAGGAAAGCCTCAGTAAGTCAGCTAGTGCCAAGTGGAAAGTCCACAGAGTGTTCCTTCCTGGTCAGACCCCACACGGTTGCTCCACTGTTGTATCTCTACAGGTTTCACCTGCATTTCTGTTCACAGAGCTCCCTGGTGCTTGACACTGGAAGGGCAACACTGTCATGTGCCATTACTACTCAGTTATTTGATGACACGGACAGCCTTGTGCCTCCAGTACTTGCTCCGCTGTGATTGGGAGTCCCTCCTGCCACCTGAGTGGACACCGTGGGTGTGCCAGGAGTCCAAGGGCCGGAGAGCCAGTACCTCCTTTCAGCAAGCCCTTCCTGGCCCTCTGCCTTTGTGGCTGCGGAGGACCACCTGGGTGGCCACTCCACGAGGAATCAATCCCTGGGCTAGGGGAAACAGGGATGCGCCTGACCAGCCCACCCCACGAGAGGACGATCTTCTAGCCTCAGAGGATACGGACCCGCGCCAGCGCGGACCCTGGATCATGTTTCTCACCCCTTTAGAGCTGCGACTTCCTACCTTTCTCATTTCGTGGTACACATAAACTGCCAAAACTCTGCAGCACACCAAAAATATACTTTTTGACAATCTGACAAAAAAATAGGTATAATTTTGATTAATTCACACTGACACCACTGCGTGTTGGCTGCTATCACTTTTTTACTTGGCAATCTAAGGGGAAAGAGGTCAGCGCCCCTGCCTAAACAGGCGTTGCGTGTGCACACGGTGGAAAATCGCTGCTTTCAAGAGTCCCCAGATGTGCCCCACCCTGACCCCCCTGCCCCACATCTCAGGTCCTGGCACCCCCTTTCCTCTTCGGGCCCCAACCACCCCCTCACTACCTAACCCACGTCATACCAACACAGACCTCGGCTGTGCCTCTCAGCGAACCCAAAGCCGTGGTCCTTTCCTCGTCCCGGCCTCATTCCCCTTCCTCGCCCCCCGAGCCCACTCCCTTTCTCGGCTGTTCCCCGTAGCCAGGCGCGCTTCCCCCCTCCACGGAAGCGCCCCACTGCCCCAGGCCGGCCCCCGCCGCGCCTCGGACTCACTGGACAAGCCGGCGAGCCTCGCAAAGACCACGCAGGGCCGGCACCGTCCCAATAGAGAAGCTGAACTCCGGCGTAGGAAGCACCCAGCCCTGCGGCGCTCAAGGCCTCCGCGCACCTGACAGGGCGTCTTCCCGTCGCGGCTCGGTCTGGGCCCCTCCTACCGTTTCTAGGCCCGGAGCCCAGCCCAGCGGAAGCCCGCCGGCCCCTGCGAGCCCCAGTTCCCCACTCCTGCCGGGGCAGCGCCAGCCACGCCTGCCACGAACTCTGGGGGTCTGACCGCACCCGCAGCGCCGAGTGCCAGCCCTGTGACCCGGCCCGGCAGTCCCACGCACCCAGCCCACGGGGGCGCGCGGGTCGTCCGCACACCGCCCCATCGGCGGATCAGCGTGGCCCCACAGGCTCCCACGCTCCTGATCAGACCGCGAGAGTTCGGCCAAAGCAAGGCCGGATGGGAACCTGGAGCCAATGCCCCATACCGCCTCGTTGCGCCGTCCGCATTCCAAGCGCCCCACCATAAATCCCGAAATGGTTCAGTCCGTACCAGTGGGCGCTATCGGAGGAAACCATTTCAAGAATGGGGGAAGTGCTTAAATTTAAAAAAAATTTTAAGCGATTTGAGGGAAAATGAAGCCATCTTAAGACTCCTGAAAGAAAGAGAAGGTCTCAGCGTCATAACAAGCACTGTAATTTAAAAGCTGGTTTTTAAGCCGTCGGTGTTTACTAAATTGCCCACGAAGTCGTCCTTGGTGAAACATCCAGGCAGGCGGCGAGGAGGCAGCCGCCGTGACTGGACGTGCAACGCCGGTGGGCGGCCCCTGAGTCCTCCAGGTGGGGCGGGGCCAGGGTGCGCAGGACGGGAGTGCATACTTGCGTAACTCAGTCCCTTCCCTCCTCTGCCTACGCGCCCGAGTGGTTTGGCAGAGTTAAATTTACTAATTCATTATTTAGCCGTACTTCGTAAAAACCTCGACGCGTGTTAACCGGTCCGCTTAAAAGTTAGTGTTACAGCCAAACGTGTACGTTGTACTGTAGGTCCTTGGAATTAAGAGATTCCGACCCGCGCTCGGCTGTGTGCCCTTCATCCGGAGCCAGTCGCCCTGGCTGGGCATGGTGTCCAGAGCGTGGTTCTGAAGCATTAGGAAAGAGAACATCAGCCATGCTAAAGTAGAAATGGGTGTCTCTGTGTGTTTGTTTGTTTTTTTAAATCGCCGAGGTCACTTTCTCTTTGAATTTCCGTGTTAGGCTGAAGAGAGGATATGAGAAAAGAATGAAATTGCAATTTGTTTTCCGTCTTCTTTTACCAGATAAGGAGTAGCAGTGGAATTAGGTTAGGCATTGTCTTTATAGGTTTAATTATTCTTACCAATCCAATTCCTCATGATGTCGGATAGCACAAACGTCATAGAGGGGTGGGCAAAAGTAGGTTAATAATAATACAATAACAAATCATAATACAAGAACAAACTTTATTTTAAAGATTTATTTTTAGAGAGGGGGAGAGAGAAAGAGGGAGAAACATCAATGTGTGGTTGACTCTCACATGGCCCCGGCTGGGGACCTGGCCCGCAACCCAGGCATGTGCCCTGACTGGGAATTGAACCAGTGACCCTTTGATTGACAGCCCATGCTCAATCCTCTTAGCTACACCAGCCAGGGCAGAATAAACTCTGCTTTGCTACTCACAACTGTAAACCTCATAGACACAACAGCATGGTGATAAGCAGAGGGAAAGGTGGGGTAAGGAGGTAGAAGATAAAAGGGAGAGGAATGGTGACAGAAGGAGACTGGACTTGGGGTGGTGAACACACGATCCAGTGCACAGATGGATGTGTTATAGAGTTGTACACTTGAACCATACATAATTGTATGAACCAATGTCACCCCAATAAATTCAATAAAGAAGAAAAAAGTGAAAGACAAATATATCGTTGTATGTATACCATGGGGGACCCAAAAGCCAGAATCATCTTTTGGAGGGCAGGCCCCTTGTAGCACAGGACTCCCCCTACTAGGTGAGTGTTCTAGGAGCCCATCTGCATCAGTGTACCAGCTGGCATTGTGAGAGAATGTATTCCACTTCAGTGAATTTTTTTTAAGACTCTTTCAACTCATTTGCTCATTTCATGATGGGTGATTTACAAATGCACCTGCCCCCACCACACTCAGAGTTCAGCAGTTTTTGAACAAAAACAGCATGACTCCTGTGCCCCACCCTCCCTATTCATCCCATCTCGCTGAGACACTTTTTTTTGGTTGTTTCCCCAGGTGAGGAGTCCTCAAAGGGAAACATTTGCTGATATGGTGGAGGTGAAACAAAAAAATGGCAGAAGCACTAAAAGGCATCAAAACCACTGTGTTCAAAGACTGGTTTGAGCAGTGGGAAAAAATGTCTCAATAGGTGTATTGCATTAAATGCAGTACTTTGAAGGTGACTGAAGTTTAAACATGTAGGAATAAATACACAATTTCTTATAAATAAATTCCATTTGGGGGGGTGCTCCTTTGTATATGTACTCTAAAAAACACAATAAACAAACACAGAAACAGTCATAGATACAGAGAACATTTTGATGGTTGCCTGATGGGAGGTGGGTTGGGGGAATGGGTGAAAAAAGGATGGGATTAAGATGGGCAAATTGCCAGTTATAAAATCAGTCATGGAAATGTAAAATATAGCATAGAAAATATAGTCAATAATACAGGGTGGAGCGAAGTAGGTTTACAGTTGAGTACATAAAATTTTTTCTTATTTATTATTGTATTATTTTCCATATTAACTGTAAACTTAATTTTGCCCCACCCTGTATTGTAATAAGTATGTATGGTTTCAGATGGGTACTAGACATATTGAGTGATCATTCTGTAAGTTATATAAAAGTCTAATCACTATGTTACACACCTAAAACATAATATTGCATGTCAATTATAATTGGGGAAAAATTTTAAATTATTTTAAAACAGAAAAGATTTCTTGATGCTTTTCTGCCTTCCTACTACTAAACCAAGAGGCTTAATTGAATAAGTAATGATAGCTGTGCATCCAGGCTGACAAGAGCTTTAGGGACACCTGTTGCCAAGACCATAGGTCAAAGTCAAGTCTCCTTGTGCAATTTCTTGTGGAGGTGTTTAGATATGCCTTTACCAACCTATGGTCTCAGGCAGCTACAGAATACAGTTTGGCTTTATCTTTGAGTCAAATCACCATGTTACTGAATCGGTTTGCAGTTTCAGGAAAAGGAGGTATGTTTCATTTGTAAGCAACTGGATCTAATCTTTTTAATAACACCTCATTGTTTTAAGGGTAGACTCCTTGTTATAAAAAAAAAAAATTAACCTAGGCTTTCCTTTCTCCCAACAACCAAGACAACGTTCCATGTTTTCAGGCATGTTTGACAGTGTGGGGTGTGCCCAGCTGCTGGAAGGCGGCAGACAATGGGTAATAATCTCGGAAGGTGGGACTCATGTACATCCTCTAAGTCAACTCTGCATAAAAAGTGTCCATCCAGTTGCAAGTAAGAGCTATTAGTGGTAGTCCAATATTTTCCCTTAAAAAACACACTATTGTTAATTCAGCATTGTTAACAAAGCAATGTTAGAAAGCTTTTAAAAATTAGTCTCCTCCCCCAATTAAAATTCAACTGATAGGATTTTTGTGTTTTAATGTGATACTCACTACTTTTAAATTACCAAATGGTTTCTTGTTAGTCTAATAATAACTTTACCAGTTCATTAGGCTAAAGTTCTCTGTTCTCAACTTTTGATTTTAAGAATCAGATAGGAAAGGAGGCAGGTAGGATTTTCTTTGTTCACCATCATTAGGTAACTCAACTGCCCCCAAAAAGGTAGGCCACCCAGTTGTCCTGCTTCCAAATACTGTATCTGATTTTCCTGGCCATTTACTTTCTCTGGGCCCTTTGCAAGTGCTCAGACTTCTGTGCCGATGTTTTCTTCTACAGACTGGCTACCATTTCAAGTTGCAACCCAATCAACTTAGAATTTACAAACCCCAGGGAAGGAGCGTGGGGAGACACAGGGAGGAGGGCCCTCAGAGGAAACCACCACTACCAACTGCTCCTGACCTCATGGTCTTGGACTGGGAGGAGCCTCAAATAAGGCCTCAGAACTTTCATGCAGGGTGGCCACATGACACAGTCACAGGCTAATGGATGTACGCACAGGTCTGCAGAGCACTCCTGGGGACCTTTCCAAATACAGACACTGACCCATCCTACTCCATGAGCCATCTTTTGGATTAGACTGTAGGTAAGACACCTGGAGGTGCAAAGGCCATCTTGAAACCATGAATGAGAAGTATGAACTGAAAAAGTGCACATTCTAGAAGCTGAAGTGATCAAGTTAAATGAGCCAGGGTACCTGGAGGCTCTGGTCCTACATGCCTCCCCTGACCACTTGTAATGAGAGATAAACAAACCAATTGTTTTTTAAAAAATTACAAACCCCAAAGTGAATTTTTGAGAAGCACCTAATCAATACAATTTATAGATTGGCATAGAAAGAGGAGGGAATTGAACAAGGTAGGTCCACCTGAACACCAATAATAGTTCAGCATACCTAAAAACCTGTCTTCAATTGCCCTTCTGCAAAATTATTTGCTAGAAAAGTAAAAGTACTTAACCCTTAGTAAGAGAATAATTATTCTCTTAGTAAGGCTAGCTGGTATCTTTCACAGTGTAACAAAGTTATGTAAACAGCCGCTTTAAGTGGAGCCGGAGCTGCCACGCCACAGGAGCTGCCCTGCACAACGTGCCTGAAACCTTGGAAGGTTAAAGCAGAGCAAAATAACCTTGGGACTGGGCCTAAGCAATGCGGGGTCCCAAAGAGCTGTTTGCAAGGATAACAAGAAAGCAGATACTAGGACTCTAGGACTGATGGCTATGAGACTGAAATTAAAAACTTTTAGAACTAGCATCGCCAATGTTAGCTTACCTGCACCAGTAGAAATGTCTTCCTTCTATTGACATCGCCCCTCTTCCCTCCCTCATGAATAGCCCTTGTCTTTGGCTCCTAATGAAAACATTGTTTGGGATTCTGCCTGAATCGGTGCTTCCTGAGTAGCTATTCTTTTTTGATGTCAAATAAATATGCTTGTTGCCTTTCACTTTGGCCTTCTATATTTAGCTTAACAAAAATAGTCATACCCCAGTACTCATCAGCTTCAGAACTCGTCAAACCACGTACTCATTGCATTTTGATGAGAAAAAAATGTTTCACCACTCTGGGCTTGCTCAGGACTCATTGCACTTGCTAGAAGTTGTATGAGTTACAATGCTGCCCTGCAAGACAAAATGCTTCATTGTTCTGTACTCATGCATGAGTTTCGGCACTCCTCCTCAAGAGTTCTGGAATGAATTAATGATGAGTACCGAGGTACCACTCTAAAAAGTTCCATTATCTAGCTTAGTTTGTGACAGACCTAGGTGGGCCTAGGAGGAGTGGAAAATCACCAGACAGAAAACTGCACCACCGGAAACTGCCAGCCGACCCTACCCAGGACAAACAGATGCTTGGCTAAGATTGGGGTCTGGGGTCAGCCTATCGGGCATAACAAGATGCAGCTTTAACATGAGGTTGACAAGATGTACCAAAAACAATGGTCAGCAGATACTGCACCCAGCTCTAGTCAATCAGACTCTGACACCCCAACCAGTTACCCTTCATGGGTTTTCGTGCTTAAAAACCCTGCCCTAAGAACAACCAAGTGAGTCTTAACCTCCCTTAGTTGGCTCCACTTTCCCCTCTTATTCCCCACTAATAAACCCTGCTCCTTGGCTCACTGCGTCCGTCTGGTTTCTTGAGTCTGGTTTCTTGAACAACTAAAACCTAACAATTGGGGATTTTCATTTACTAACTAAAGTGTCATCCATATGTGGCAGAAAAATCCTCCACCTTTACTGTCCATTCTTTGGCTCAGAAAACACTGCCATTTCAAAACCATGCAACCAGATGTTTCTTTAAGGAATACCTTACACCAGTATATCCCAAAGTGGAGCTCTTTCAGACCAAGCACACACATTAAGAAAGCATATTAAAAGTTAAACATTGTCCCTTTCAGCATTTCACTCAGTACCAATTTGAATAGAAACACACAAAATTCAAGTTACTTTCTGTCTAGTAGAGTGCACTGGTGGGCCTTCCTGGGACCAGTGCTATGTTTTGGAAGGCTATTAATTATTGAGTCAATTTCTGTAATAGGTGCAGGCCTATTCAGATTGTACGTTAGGTATTTTTTAAGTAAACACTTTGTTGAAGTATAACCCACATAAAGAAAAGTGCTCCAAAGTATGAGCTAATTACATTTTCCTAAAGTGAAGACACCTGTGCCCCCGACACCTCGCTCATGGGTTGGAG
>CM052545.1:54325330-54340905 GCA_028533065.1 Trachops cirrhosus
CTCCAACCCATGAGCGAGGTGTCGGGGGCACAGGTGTCTTCACTTTAGGAAAATGTAATTAGCTCATACTTTGGAGCACTTTTCTTTATGTGGGTTATACTTCAACAAAGTGTTTACTTAAAAAATACCTAACGTACAATCTGAATAGGCCTGCACCTATTACAGAAATTGACTCAATAATTAATAGCCTTCCAAAACAAAGCACTGGTCCCAGGAAGGCCCACCAGCACATTCTACTAGACAGGCAAGGAAGCAGTAAGGCCAATCTCTTTCGGAGAGCAGACACAGAGGGAGCAATGCCCCTCTTAGGCCACGAAGCCAGTGTCATCCTAATACCAACTCCAGAGACATTACAAGAAAACTGTACCATTTTCTCTCATGGACATAAATACAAAAACACTAACAAAATACAAGCAAATCCAACAATATGTAAAAAGAATTATACACCAAAACCAAGTGGGATTTATCCAGATGAACAAAGCCAGTAAGACATGTGGGAATCAATTCAAATCAGCAGGCTAAAAAGATCATGATCAAACCCAACACATGCACAGAAAGCGTATCATAAAATTCGATAACCATTCATGATAAAAACTCCCAGTAAACCTGGGAGACAGGGAAACTTCCTCAACTCAATGAAGAACATCTACAAAAACCCGAGAGCTAGTATCATAGGGTAAGAAAACTGAAGCTTCCCCACAAAGATCAGTAACTAGGCATCACACCACTCCTTTTCAACACTGTACTGAAGCTGATACAGTAAGACATGAAAAGAAAATAAGTGTATGGATTCTAAAAGAAGAAATACAACTGTCTGTGTTCACAGTTGTATTTCTACTCAGAAAATCTGGAAGTATCCCCACCACTAAACACTCCTGGAACTAGTAAGCAATTACAGCAAGGCTGCAGGGTACAAGCTTAATCTGCAAAACCACTTGCTTTCCTATATACCGGCAATGAACAAGTGTAATTTGAAATTTAAAACAATACCATTTACATTAGCATCCCTCCCCCCGCAAAATGAAATACTTAGGAATACACCCAACAAATATCTATAACATCTATCTGAGGAAAACTAGAAAAGTCTGGTGAAGAAAATCAAAGAACTAAATATTGCGTTAGCCAAAAAGTTTGTTTAGTTTTTTCATACGATGGCTCTAGTAGCACTTAGTTGTCTTCAACTTCATTCGAAACAATTTTGTTAGATTGTATGTGACAGCTATCATATCATCACACATTTTGAAAAAACTTATCAAAATTGGTGAATTTTTGTGCAGCCATTTTAATATTGAAGGTAGAAGAAGATATGCAACACTTTTGGTGTATTATGCTTTATTATTTCAGGAAAGAGAAAAACACAACTGAAATGCAAGAAAAGATTTGTGCAGTGTATGGAGAAGGTGCTGTGACTGATGGAATGTGTCAAAAGTGCTTTGCAAAGTTTCTTGGTCCTAGTGACACTTTGGCCAAATAATCCTTTGCTGGGGGCCGTCTTGTGCACGGGAAGCTGCTTGGCAGCACTCTGGCTTTTACTCACTAGAAGCCAATAGTGGGAGGTAGCCAACATACTCAATCCAAATCAATAAAGTTACTGGTGAAAATGAAAAATGTGTCTTTTATTTTACGGAAAAAATGAAATGAACTTTTTGGCCACCCCAATAGAGAGCCATTTCACGTTCATGGATAGGAGGACGATGCTCTCAAGATGTCAGTGCTTCCCAATTTGATCTATAGATTCAACACAATCTGTCAAAATCCCAGCAAGTTATTTTATAGATACTGACAAACTGATTCTAAGGTTTATGTGGAGAGACAAAAGGACACAGAAAAGCCAACACAAGATTAAGAACAAGAACAAAGCTGGGAGACTGACGCTGCCTGACTTTAACACTCATTATAAAGGAAAAACAACAACAAAAAAGACTTACTATAAAGCCACAGTAATCAGGACAGTGTGGTACTGCCCCCCAAACCCCCCCAAAAAGACAAATAGATCAATGGAACAGAACTGAGAGCCTAGAAATAGACCCATATAAATATAGTCAATGGATCTTTTCCTTTTTTAAAAAATTTTATTTTAATTGTTGTTCACAGCCGATGGATCTTTGACAAAGAAGTACGGGCAATACAATGAAGCAAAGACAGTCTTTTCAACAAATGAGGTTGAAACAACTCTGCATACAGAAAATGAATCTAGATACAGACCTTACATTTTTCACAAAAATTACCTCACATGGGTCACAGACCTACGTGTACAACATAAAACTAGAGAACTCCTAGAAAAGAAGACAGGAGAAAACCTAGCTTTGCAGACACTGTAACCATAGGACCCAGCCACCACACTTCCTGGTACTTACTCAACTGAGTCGAGCACTTATGTCCACAGAACAACCTGCACGTGGATATTTATAGCAGCTTTATTCACAACTGCCAAATTTTGAAAGCAACCAAGATGTCCTTCAACAGGTGAGTGTATAAACTGTGATATATTTAGGCAATGGATATAAAAAGAAATGAGCTATCAAGCCATAAAAAGACACTGAGTAAATTTCAATGCATACCCTGAAGTAAAAACTGTCAATCTGAAAAGGCTACATACTGTATGATTCCAACTATATGACATTATGGAAAAAGCAGAACTATGGAGACAGTGAAAAGATCAGTGGTTGCCAGGGGTGGGATGAATAGGCAGGGCACAGAGGATTTTTAGGGTGGTAAAAATATTCTGCATGAGACCATAACAATGTAGACATGTCATTGCACAGGGATGGGGAAAGGTTTACAGTCATTTGTATGGAAAAAGACATGCAGGCTAAATAAACAATACAAAAATAAACTCTTTCACATGCTCACAACTGTGAACCTACCTACTTTTGCCCATCCCTGCACATTTGTCCAAACCCACAGAATGTACCCTAATGTAAACTATGCATTTTGAGTGATGACAATATGTCAATGTGGATTAATCAGCTGCCACTTACGTACCACTTCAGTGAGGGATGACGATAATGGGGAAGGCTATGTATATGTGGGGACGGGGGGTAAATGGAAAATCTCTGTACCTTCCCCTCAATTTTGCTTTGAACCTCAAAGTGCTCTAAAAAAATAAAGTCTGAATGAAAAAACAGCCTGCCCTCATGGATCTTACACTCTAGGGCAAGATTTTTCAAGCTTGGCAGCACTGACATTTTGGGCCAGATACTTCCTTGCTGTGTGGGTGTTCCATACACAGTAAGATGTTTAGAAGCACCCTGGCCTCCACCCACTAGCTGCAAGTAGTCTCCCTACCGCTGTGACAACCAAAAATGTCTCCAGACATTGCCAACGTTCCATGGTGGACAAAACACCTGTCAGGCTCTGTCTGGGTTGGTTATGCAGTGTTCAGAATCCATCCCCCTGCCCTTTGACCCTTCAAAGCATCCTGCAAATTCCTGTGCCCTGGCTGGTGTCGGAACCACTCGTGTGTCTCTTCTCACTCACCACTGAGGAGTGGGTCCCAGGGAGACCCTGTGGCTTACTCATGCCCCACAGCCCCTGCAGGGTTAGCAAGGTGCCCTGAGCAGATACTCTGAGGTTGTTGATTTAGTCGGACAAGGTGTTTGTTTGGGATATGTGTGTGATTTGAGGGTTAGGCTAAATGGAAACCTCAAAACATTTGTAAACTGAATGATAGAAATAAAATACTCCACTATCACAATGGAAAACAGTTTCATTACTCCCAATCCTGATGTGGCAGTGCATCTAAAATCACAGGGGATACCATTAGCAGAACGATGTAGAATGCTGACTTCCCACACATGAGATCTGCCTGCACTGAGCTGAGGATATAGGTTTGTTTTGGTGGATCTGCTCAGAGCCACGTATGTACTGAACAGGTAGGTAGATTACAATATACTAACTTGGTGGGTTATCATGCAGTCAGCCAAAGGATGCTTATCCGAATTTGGGGAGTGGAGAGGTAAGACTAGAAGTGATAAATGGGTGTGTCAGGTACGCTGGCCCCATCTGACCTCTGAGGCTGGGTGCTGAGCACCTGGGCTCCTGACAGAGCAGGAGCCCAACACTGCTTGATGTGTGGGAGGGCCCAGGTCTGGCCGCCTCGCTGAGCAGGCCTGTGCCAGGGATAGAAGCAGTGCCTGACCTGCACATGAGCACAAGCTTGGGACCTTTTCATGGACCAGCATGATGAGTAGCACTGTTTTATGGCTCTCTGTATATCAAACATTTCACAAGGGTTTTAAATGATGTTTACAGAAACTGACAATGAGCACAAGAGGAAACACCATATAAATGATAGGATCACTATGACTGGAGAACCCCATAGATCACAAGGAAAAAAAACAAGTATCCACAGGAGTTTACTTTGGATGTTCCCCACCCCCTTTTCTTTTTTTATATTTTCCATAATGAACACCTGTTACTTTTACGAAGACAAAAATCCACTAATAAGTTTTAAAAAATGAAAATATACTTACCATGTGTAGGACATATTTTTCTGCCTCCTGTGGTCCAGATAATTGTACCCGACTTGCCATATCTTGTAACGATAGTGTTAAAAAGGTCTGAAATTTCAAAGTAGAATTAATCACAGGTAGAAACAACAAAAGAAATTTTATTAAATGTGTACAGAGTTCCAGTAAATCACTGAAAATTTGCTTTCCATTACTGTAGAAAATAAATTTTTTGTTGTGATGACTTGAAATTGATGAACCCAGTGGTTTTAGTCATCTGTTTTCTAGAATCATGACTGCTAGAAATGTGTATCTTACACACTCTGCAGCCTGCCTGAAACAACGTGTGCCAGGTTACTCACTGTGGCACTGTTTGCGAGAGCGGAAGCTGGGAACAACCTGCATGCCCACCAACAGAGGACTGGTTCAGGACAGTGCACTGTCATTACATTAAGCGACTACTATGGACTTGTAAAAAAATTAAAAAGCGAGAACTGTTTATGAACTGAAAAAGAATCCAAGATACATGCATCATTAAATATACAAGTGCATGCTAGCACTGCAGTAGAAGGCGTACGAGGGCGAGAGACAGTGAGCACTGAGACGAGCGCCGTCACTCTGGGAGCACGAACAAGGCACTGGTAGCACTGGGCTGCCTCTGGTGAAGAAAAACGGTGGCTGGGATACATGAACTGGATGGAAATTTTGTATTTTTTTAATGTTGTATTGTCAACCTATTACCAATGAAATAAAATATAGTAAGTTCTTCAAAATTCAAAGCTAAAATGTATAAACAAATGGACACTTAGAAGAAAACCAGCATTTTATCACTGTTCTACTCAGGGACATGATGAAAATGATTGTTTCAAGAACACAGTAAGGGATTTTTTAAAAAAGAAAAGTCAGCAATATTTAGAATGGCACTCTCAGAGCAAGACACATTAAAACTCTGATCTTGAAAAGTCCTGATAAACCAATGACCAAAAATAATTTACGTGTACTTTACATTGGAGAATAGCACCCAAGAAAATGATTGTTAATTTTTAAAAAGTACATAAGTAGTTTAACACAAACGAGAATTCAAAAGTGAACATTTCTAAATACATAGAACTACCATTGTTCTTATTTCAAACTAAATACAAATTGCTACCCAGATGTCCATCAGTAGAGGACTGGCTGCGTAAATTAGGATCCACCCACATAATAGACTACTATGTAGTGATACAGGTAACTGTGACACAGGCTTAAGTTGCCAAGGAAGAGGTGAAGACATACTGAACAAGAAAAGCAGAAGACAGAATAGCATGAAGAACACAATCTCAATTACATTTAATTGGAAGTTTGTACGTAAGCACATAGATAGGAGACAGAGAAAAGGAACCCTAAAAACTGCCCACCGAAGCATTAACACGAAGCAGACCTAACCTGTATGGGAGGTCTGCTTGTCCCTAACTGCCTTCCAGACAGCAACGCTGCAGGGTTGGGCTCGTCACCAGCCAAGACACAGTCTACCTGATGAGACTTCTGAAAAAGCTTTTATTTTCCAAGTTTGAATAAGAGACATACATGGCTAGAAAATCCTTTGCTTCCCCCCGCCGCCCACCCCCTTCTATTCTTCAGGCATAGGAACATAAAGCCCAAAAGTCTAATGGCCACCATAGAGAGTTCCCAGACATGCCCTTTGACGACACTGTCCCTGCTGCCAGCAGCCACAGAGGCCCTCCTCCCTGTCCCCGGGCAGTGCTCATCGCTCGGGACCCCAATCCACCAGGAGTCAGCACATGTGAGACCCGCTTTTCCTGTCTGTCTGGTCAAACTCATCCAGACCAGAAAACCCTACGTTCCTACACAGACTTCTCCAAGTATAAACATATTCCTAAGGGATAAACTGGTGGTCACCTGCTTCACAAGACAGGTGACAGTTGCTTTTTGCAGTGATGCCTACCTATTAGATTTCTTAAGGTCCAATTCTTTTTAACTTTTACTTGCTTTTTTGCAATTTAAGGTACACCATATTTTAACCTTGGTAATATTTTGATTCTTTTACTTGTACCTCAAGTACTAGACCCAAATGGGGTGCAGCTCTTTCTCAATGGCTACCTCTTGATGGTGAACCAGGAATTTCCTTCGAGTGGTTATGCTGGCACCGGGACCAAACAGAAAATTTTGTGGGAAGAATTAGGCTGCTTGTCACCCTGAGTCCCTTCAACCCCAGCCTTTTTTGGCCTATGGGTCAAGTTGGTTTTTCTCTGGCTGACAGGTTACAGTGGTTTTTAATCTTTCTTGAGTTGCTTTCTCTTTTACACACTTAACTTTTTATTAATTACCCAATTTCCTTATGTTAGCCAGGAAGCTGTAGTTACTCTTTCTAGAGTCTTCACAAGTTTCCTTTCCTTGTTCAGCGACTACTTACTCACCTTTCCTCTCCCCTTGTGTGGTTTCCAGCCTGCACAACAGGCTCCCACTCACTAGTTTTCTCTGGCCCCTCAGACTGTCAAACCCACCATCCCTCCCACACCCTGCATCTAGAGCCCAGCGGACCTCCCAGTAACACCCACAGCTACTCTTGCTTCTCTGCTGCTTCCCCTCAACCTGCTGCCGCCACCGGGCAGAAGGAATGCATGGAGACAGCTTCCCCATGTTCTTCCCAGTTTCAAACCACTGCCTGACCAGACCACTTCTCAAGAGAAAAACCAAACCTCTCTTTGATTACCCTGCTATCACTCTGTTTCCGATTCCTTGCAGTATATGCCTTCCTAGCTCACATGGGATTTCATATTTTCTTTACACTTTTCTATAGCCAAAAAACATCCGGTTATTTTGGAACTGACTTATCTTCTACAGTTCAACTGCACTTAGCTCATTCACCTCTGGCCTCAAGAGTCATGGATGTCAGAGCAGCACTGTGTGCAAACAGAGGTGAGCACAGCCTGAGGCTCCCAGGCTGGCCACAGGGACAGCACCGGCCTTGTGAAGTTCATTGTCCACCTGCCCAAAGAACTGTTAGCCTCCCTCAGGCTACCTTTCTCCTACCTGTCTTCCTCTTCACCTGTTCCTCTTCTCAAAAACCCTGCTCTAGCCCTAAAAAGACCAAAAGGTATAAATCAAACTTTAAGACACTTGTTGCGAGAGCTCCGGCATAGAAACCCTGCCGTACTTCATCGCTGTGCCTGCTTCTTCACCACTGGGAAGGAAAAGAGAAAGGGGGAGTCCCAGGAGCCAGGAGATGGCACCTGAGGGCAGTACTTCCTCACCTTGGTTAGCCTTTGAATATTCTTCTTGTAGAGAGAGGACAGGCACTGCTTCACCAGTCCCATGTTGTTATCACGAGTAAAAGTTTCACTGTGCTTATTCACCAGGTTGCGGAGTTCTGAAGGATTATTGGTTGAATAAACTTGAGCTAACTCATGGTAGGCATTGCTAAGTGGCTAAAAGTTTGAAGCAGTGGGGGAGAAATCAAATTAAAATGTTAGAGGAGTAAAATTTGTATAGGAAGCAAAAGAAAACATGGTACCGTATTTTGAGCAAGTACACTCAATATCTCTGTCACCTAACAAATTATAACCCAACGAATGCCAAGTGTTTTTTTTAATGATTTTTTTAGAGAGAGAGAGAGGAGAAACATCCATCTGTTGTTCCATTTATTTATGTATTCATTTGTTTATTCTTGTATGTGCCCTGACCAGGGATTGAACTCACAACCTTGGCTTATTGGGACAATACTTCAACCAACTGAGCCACCTAGCCAGGGCTCCAGATGCCTACTTTTTAAGACCAAGGACAGAAATTCACTGTGATGAATTTTACTGTTGAAAAAAACTTTGTGGTACAGAACAAATAACAGCAAGTGAAAGTGCACTACATTTGGTAAAGGCATGCACAGCTTTTCTTTCTCCTATCAGGGGCTTCTTTTGGTTTGTTTTTTTTTTTCCCCTATTGGAAAGAAGGCAGAATTTCCACCCTTCTCAACTCTCTCTTGCACTCCTACACACACATATACCTCCCCAGGTGCAATGGACAATCTGCTCCTTTTGCTAAGAAGGAAGAAACACAGGAACAAGAGCACTAATGGTGGCTGCGGGCCTAGTAAGAGACTGAGCTGCTCTAGGCATTTTATTTTATAAACATTATCTTTTATTTTAAATATTAACCTGGCTAGGTGTGGCTCAGTGGATTGAGTGCTGGCCTGCAATCCAAAGGGTCGCTGGTTCATTCGATTCCCAGTCAGGGCACATGCCTGGGTTGTGGGCCAGGTCCCCAGTTGGGAGTGCTTGAGACAACCACACATTGATGTTTCTCTCCCTACCTTTCTCCCTCCTTTCTCCTCTCTAAAAATAAATAAATCTTTAAAAACATTAAGAAATTGGAAGTGGTCCAAAGAATGGGGAGTGGTCATGAGCACAGGCATAAATTGGATTCAAACCTGTATTTCTATTCTTGAAGTCTGCGCTCTTTTCACCGTTTATGATATCATCATAAATAAACTACTCACACTTATGAATTATACCATTTTATAAAAGCATTCCTTCTAAAACAGGGAACCCTAAAGGAACCATGGGTGTTCTCCAAAGTGATCTGAGAATGGCTGCCCTGAACCTGGCCTGCCTCTCAGTCCTCCATGGGATCTCTGTTAACAGCCTTCTGCCCAGCCCCTGGTTTGTGACCAGACAAACTAGAGACCTGAGAACCACAACAGTGCTCTTAGGTGAAGGACACTTGGCTTTCTCCAACAAGACAACATAAAAATCTCATCAGGCCCAGCTGGTGTAGCTCAGTTGGTTGGAGCATCGTCCCATTCACTGAAAGGTCGTGGGCTCGATTTCTGGTCCGGGCACGAACTTATGTTACAGGTTCGATCCCCAGTTGGCATGCACATGAGAGGCAACCAATAGATGTTTCTCTCACATCAGTCTTTCTCTCCCTCCCTATCTGGAATTGATAAATATATATAAAAATAATTTTTAAAAATATTCTCATCAGGAAAATTTTCAAATTGATACCCTAAAATCTCAGTTTTGTACAGGGACAAACAGGGTAAAACTGTTATTGAAATGATTGTGACCTCGTAATCTTTTGAATTTTCAAAGTTTTTAAAACCATGAACATGTCTCATATATATTTCAAAATATTTTTTAAAAGAGTTAATTCATTTTTTTAATGTGGTCCCAAAGCTGGGTCTTCGCCGAAAACGTAAGTCCAGTGAGCAGAACCTGTAAGTTCTAATGGAAGCTCTCGTAAGATTTTCCAACACTTGGGAAAGGGAGAGTTCAACACCAGCAATGCTTTTTCAGTACTTTCACTAAATTAAAGTAAGTTTTTAAAAAATCAAGCCTGATTGGAGATTAAATACCTAAGCTATAATTACCCAGAGAAAACTATGAAAACATTTCTGAGAAACAGTCTGTCCCTAATAGGTGATTAGAAGGTGTATGAACTGTAGTGAAGCAGAGATTCTGCCAGCACTGCTGCTCCCAGTAGACATTTAACAAATGCCAGGTAATTTGAAGCCATTGGGAGAGCTAACAACAAGACAATGTAAATTTATAGAACCATGTACCATTCCATTTTCCTTGTGGACTTAAGAAATCAGTTTTATTTTACAAACTCACCTTAATGAATCTACCCACAATTTGAGATGTATATTTTGGTAGCTGTTGTACTTTTCCAAGTAATATCAAAGAAACTAGAATATACTTCTTATATGATTCCAACATGATATGACTGACCGCCATGGCAGGGGTAGTTATAGCCTGAACAAGAGAAGAAGGTTTCATGTGGAGTTAGCACACCAGAGCAGGAAGGAACCATCAACTGCATGTACCGTTTTAATTAAAAACAGTACTTATATTAAGTGTCCTGTTTTTTTAATAATATTTTTACTGAGATACAATTCACATACCATAAAATTCTCCCTTTTAAAGTATACAATTCAGTGGTGTTGGTATGTTCAGAGCTGTGCAACTATCACCACTATCTGATTTCAGAAACTTTCCATCCCCCTGACAAAAGAAACCCACACCCATCAGCATCACTCCCCATTCCCTCTTCCCTTCAGCCCCAGGCAACTATTACTGTACTTTATGTCTCTATGGATCTGCCTATTCTGGACATTTCATGTAAATGGCATCATAAGTACATGGCCATTTGTGGCCGACTTCTTTCACTTAATATGTTTTGTAGGTTCATCTGTGTTGTAGCATCAGTACCTTATTCCATCTCACGGTCGGATAATATTTCATTGTATGGATGTATCGTATTTTACTCATTCCTTAGTTGATGGGCATTTGGGTTATCTCAGTCTTTGGCCACTATGTGTGAACATTAGTCTTTATTTCTCTTGGGTATATATTCCCAGGAGTGGACCTGCTGGGTTACATGGTAGCTCTATGTTTAACAGTTTGAGGAACTCCCAACTCTTCTGCAAAGTGACCACACCATTTTATAATCCCACTGGCAATTATGAGGGTTCCAAATTCTCCACATTCTCACTAACACTTACTAGTATCAGCAATCTCTTTTTAATCTTAGCCCTCCTAGTGAGTGTGGACTGATATGTCATAGTGGTTTTGATTTGCATTTCCTTGATGACTAATGATAAGTATCTTTTCATGTGCTTATTGGCCATTTGTATATTTTCTCTGGAGACATATCTATTCAAATCCATTGCTCATTTTTAAATTTTAGTTTTTTTTATTGTTGAGTTGTAAGAGGTCTGTGTATATCCTGGATACAAGTCTCTTATCAAAAACCATAATCTGCAGATGTTTTTTCCCATTCTGTGGCTGCCTTTTCACTTTCCTTCACTTGAATTTATGAAGGTTAAGAAGAACTGAAAACTATCATACCCAATCAGCCCAATATTTCATATCAAAACCAAAACCACCGAGCATCTACGGCACCTCTTTGAGATGACTCTACAGACCCAGTCCCATCAGCACAGAAGGATGCCCACTGTGGCACTGCTTTCACAGTGACATAACAAGAGTCAACTGACAGTTCTGCCCATCGAGAACTAGTAAAGTAACTAGGCTGTGTGATATGAGAAGATTAAGATGCTTTCACCTTTGGCTTTATACAATGCTGTACTGAATTTTTTTCACCAAGTATGCCCTTCTTTTGGAATTTTCCGAAGCAGTAAAAAAATGTTTCATTTCACCTTCTGAAATTAAGGTGAAACATCAATATACCATCTACAACTGCATGCATATCACTAAAAGACAGTGGCATGAAGGAGACTAACACTAGACAATGCTTGTCATTAGGGGAAAGTCAGTGACTAAGTATATTTTCAGGTAAAAGGCTTCCATCCATAAATATTAAAAATGTTTTTAATAGTTCAATTATGTGTGATAGAAATATTTTTCTAAGTACATTGCACATTCTCCTGCTTCAGTGTGCTATTCAGTTATTACAGTGGACTGCTCAATGATGACGCAATCAGTGGTTATGAAGCATGTGTTTATTACTTCCTAAAGAACTGAAACTCCTGACTGTGTACTCTTGAAGATTTCACCTGACTACACACATCCCTTAATGACACCAACACCTTCTGGTGACCTTTCTCGAGGTTCTCTTAGTAGTATTTGTCAACCTCCACTCACTGAGGCAACGCTCAGTCAGAGATGTATGCCTGTGTATTTATATGTTAGCATTTCAACTAAACTGTAAGCTCCTTGAAGGCCTTAAGTATCCTTTATTATTTTAACATAGCTACAACTAAAATAAGAACTAATTAACTTCTGACAAATTTATCTTAAAACCCTAGTACTAGCCAGTACAGGTAGTGTAAAACTAGGTTTATAACTGCACGTGTGAAAATTAATACAATAAAGTCCAGCCAAGATGGAGGCATAGGTATGATATGCTTTGCTTCCTCACACAACCAAAGGAAACAAATAACTGATTTAAAAACAAAAAACAACCAGAACTGCCAGAAAATCAAACTGTAAGAAAGTCAGACAACCAAGGAGTTAAAAGAAATATTCATCCAAAACAGTAGAAAGGGTGAAGACAAGAAGCCAGGGTGGATGGGACACAGAACCGGGGCGGCTGGTGGAGCACTCGATCCCACATTTGCCTGTAGATAACCCTGGGAGGAACAATTGTGGAGGGAGACAGACCCCGCAACCCAGGGTTCCAGGGAAGGGAAATAAAGCCTCAGAACCACTGGCTGTAAAAACTTGTGGGGGATGCGGTGGTAGGAGAAACTGCCAGTCTCTTCAAAGCCAGGCAAGAGTCAATCAAGCAGCACTGTTCCCTCTCGGACCCCTCCCCCACATACAGTGCCACAACACAGCATAGTGGGTTGCCTCACCCTGGCACACAGCTAAGGCTCCACCCCTTATAACAAAACAGGTGCACTGAAACAAAGAAATATGGCCCAAATGAAAGAACACATCAAAACTCCACAAAAAGCCCTGGCTGGCGTGGCTCAGTGAATCGAGTGCTGGCCTGAAAACCAAAAGGTTGCTGGTTCAATTCCCAGTCAGTGCACATGCCTGGGTTGTGGCCAGATCCCCAGCTGGGGGGTGTGTAGAGAGGCAGCCAACTGATATATCTCTCACACATGGATGTTTCTCCCCGTTTCTCTAAAAGTAGATAAGTAAAATTTTTGGAAAAAAAACAACTCCACAAAAAGAGTAAGCGACAAGGAGCTAGCCAACCTATCAGATGCAGAGTTCTAAACACTGGTAATCAGGATGTTCACAGAAATGGTTAAGTATGGCTGCAAAATGAAGGAAGAAATGAAGGCTACACAAAGTGAAATAAAGATATACAGGGAACCAACAGTGAAGGGAAGGAAAGCAGGTCTCAAATCAATGATCTGGAACAAAAGGAAGAAATAAACACTCAACTGGAACAGAATGAAGAAACAAGAATTCAAAAAAATGAGGAGAGGCTCAGGAACTTCTGGGACAACTTCAAACACTCCAACATCTGAATCATAGGGGTGCCAGAAGAAGAGGAAGAGCAAGAAGTTGAAAACTTATTTGAACAAATAATGAAAGAAACTTCCCTGATCTGGTGAAGGAAACGGACATACAATTTGAGGAAGCTCAGAGAGTCCCAAAGAAGTTGTATCCAAAGAGGAACGTGCCAAGACACATCATAATTACATTACCCCAGATAAAAAGAAGAGAATCTTAAAAGCAGCAAGAGAAAAGAAGACAGTCACCTACAAAGGAGTTCTCATAAGACTATCAGCTGATTTCTCAAAAGAGACCTTACAGGCAAGAAGGGGCTGGAAAGAAGTATTCCAAGTCATGAAAGGCAAGGACCTACATCCCAGATTGCTCTATCCAGCAAAGTTATCATTAAGAATGAAAAGGTAGATAAAGTGCTTCCCAGATAAGGTAAAATAAAAGGAGTTCATCATCACCAGGCCTTTATTATATGAAATGTTAAAGGGACTTATCTAAGAAAAAGAAGATCAAAAGTATCAACAGTGAAATGACAACAAACTCACAACTATCAACAACTGAACCTAAAAACAAAAACAAAAACTAAGCAAACAACTAGAACAGGAACAGAATCACAGAAATGGAGATCACATGGAGAGTTATCAAGAGAAAGGAGGGAGGGGGAGAATGGGGGAAAAGGTACAGGGAATAAGCATACATAGTTGGTACAAAATAGACAGGGGAAGGTTAAGAATAGTATGGGAAATGGAGAAGCCAAAGAACTTATATGTAAGACCCATGAACATGAACTAAGGGGGTAATGCTGGAGAGAAGGAAGGTACCAGGAGGAGGGGGACAAAGGAGAGAGAAAAGAATGGGACAACTGTAACAGCAAAATCAATAAAATATACTTAAAAACTTTATAAAAAGAAAATATAATAATTCATAAATAACAGAAGATCAACTATGTTTTGTGTACTCACAACAGCAAACCTACTTTTGCCCCACCTGAATTGTAGATCTCATTTTCAAACTCTAAGTAAACCTTCAGAATATTGTATCAAATTATGTAGTATGTCCTATTACATACCAGAGGCCATTACACAGACACAGACAATGATGGGAGGGACTTTTCACTGTGTACTACTTAACATCTTTTGAATTTGATTGAACCATAAGAGTGTTTCACTTATTAAAATAAAACATAACGGGGACTTCCGGCCAAGATGGAGGCATAGGGAGATGCACTGTGCCTCCTCGCACAACCAAGATGGGGACGGCAACAACATAGAAACAAAACAACAACCAGAACTGACAGAAAATTGAAGTGTATGGAAGTCGGACACCTAAGGATTTAAAAATAGACACGTTCATCCAGACCGGTAGGAGGGGCGGAGTCGGGCCAGGCAAGGGACGCGGAGCAGAGAGCTGAGCAGCCCGGGTGGCGCAAGGGTCCGCAGCAGGCGGACCCTGGGCGCACAAGCAGCAGTGGCTGGCAGGTCCCGGCCAGGGGGTGGCGACTGGCAGACCCAGCAAGGCGGCCATTGTGAAGCAAGGCACTGCACGCAACTCAGGGTCCCAGCGCCGGGAAATAGAGCTTTGGGGCACTGACTGAAAAGGAAGGTCCCGCGGGTGTACAGGCCCACCCACAACGGAGTTGGCGCCAGAGGGGCCCAGTTAGCTTTTGGAAAGTGACGGAAGGGTCTTGGGTCCTACAGAGAGCAGAGCAAGCGCCATTGTTCCTTCTCAGACCCCGCCCCCACATACAGCCTCACAACCCAGCAACTGGGGTGCCCCGCCCTGGTGAACTCCTAAGGCCCCGCCCCTCACTATACAGGTGCTCCACAAGACCAAAAAAAAAAAAAATAAACACCCAGCAAAAAGATGGCTCAAACAGAAGAAGAATTGAAAGCCCCAGAACCCATCCTTTTAAGCGACCAAGAGATAGCCAACCTAGCAGATGCACAGTTCAAAACACTGGTGATCAGGATACTCACAGAATTGGTTGATTTTGGTCGCAAATTAGATGAAAAAATGCAGGCTACAATAAGTTTAATGAAGAAAGATGCACAGGGAACCAACGGTGATGGAATAAAAGATGGGTCTCACATCAATGGAGTGGACCAGAAGGAAGAAAAAATTATACAACCAGAAAAGAATGAAGAAATACGAATTCAAAAAAATGAGGAGAGGCTTAGGAACCTCCGGGACATCTTTAAACGTT
>CM052545.1:54341405-54358431 GCA_028533065.1 Trachops cirrhosus
GGAATACATCTTTCCAGCCCCTTCTTGCCTGGAAGGTCTCTTTTGAGAAGTCAGCTGACAGTCTGATGGGAACTCCTTTGTAGGTGACTGTCTCCTTTCCTCTTGCTGCTTTTAAGATTCTCTCTTTATCTTTAATCTTGGGTAACTTCATCATGATATGTCTTGGTGTGTTCCTCCTTGGGTCCAATTTCTTTGGGAATCTCTGCGTTTCCTGGACCTCTTGGAAATCTATTTCCTTCACCAGTTGGGGAAGTTTTCCTTCATTATTTGTTCAAATCAGTTTTCAATCGTTTGCTCTCTCTCTTCTCCTTCTGGAACCTCTGTGATTCAGATGTTGGAACATTTAAAGTTGTCCCGGAGGTTCCCAAGCTTCTCCTCATTTTTTTTTTGTATTCTTGTTTCTTCATTTTGTTTCAGTTGGATGTTTATTTCTTCCTTTTGTTCCAAATTGTTGATTTGAGTCTTGGTTTCTTTCCCTTCACTGTTGGTTCCTACTATGTTTTCCTTTGTTTCACTTTGTGTAGCCTTCATTTCTTCCTTCATTTTGCAACCAAGCTCCATCATTTCTATGAGCATCCTGATTACCAGTGTTTTGAACTCTGCATCAGATAGATTGTCTATGTCCTCATCGCTTAGATCTTTTTCTGGAGTTTTGATCTGTTCTTTCACTTTGGCAATGTTTCTTCATCTGGGCACACCTGTTACATTTTAAGGAACAGAGCCGTAGGTAATTTCCAGGGTGGGGCAAACCTCTTTGCTGCATTGGGGCACTGTCTGTGGGGAAGGAATCAGAGAAGGAAAAATGCCACTTGCTCAGCTCTCATCCTGCTTTCAGTCACTTCCCGTGCTTCCCACAAGGGAATTGCACCCTACTAGGTGCTGCTCTGGTGTTGCTTCCTGGGTGGGTGGACTTGTGTACATTCTAAGACCCCATGGGCCTCTCCAATGAACTCTGCTATAAAACTAGAAGTTTCTCCCTGCACTGCAACCTCCACAGGTTTTTATAGCCAGAGGTTTTGAGGCTTTATTTCCCCACACTGGAACCCTGGGTTGCATAGTCTTTCTCCCTTCCCAGTTGTTCCTCCTGGCTTATTTGCACACGAATGTGGGACCACTTGGTCCACTGGCAGCTGCCTTGCTGCTTATCCTGTCTGCCCCCCTACCAGTCTGGATGAATATTTTTTCTTTAACTCCTTGGTTGTCGGACTTCCATACAGTTCAATTTCATGGCAGTTCTGGTTGTTTTTTGTTTTCAAATTGGTTGTTGTCCTTCTTTTGGTGGTGTGAGTAAATAAAGCATATCTACCTACGCCTTGATCTTGGCCGAAGTCCCATTCATTGCTTAGTAGTATGTTATTTAGCCTCCATGTGTTTGCATGTTTTTCATTTCTTTTTTCTAATTGAGTTCTAGTTTCATACCATTGTGGTCATGGATGTGAACTTAGGTCATAGAAGATGTTTGCTATAATTTTGGTTTTATTTAATTAATTGACACTTTTTATGTGACCTAACACATGATCTATCCTGGAAAATGTTCCATGTGTGCCGTAAAACAATGTATATTTTACTTCTTTGGTGTGAAATTCACTAAAAACATTAATTAAGTCTATCTGGCCCAGTGTATAATTTAATGCTGTTCTTTTCTTGTTCGTTTTTTGTCTCAAAAATCTATTCATTGATGCCAAAGGGGTGTTACAGTCCCCTCCTATGACTGTATTACTGTCAATCTCTCCCTTTATGCCAATATTGCCTTTACATATTCAGGTGCTCCTATGTTAGGTGCATAAAAGTTTACAAGGGTCATATCCTCTTGTTAGTTTGATCCTTTTATCATTACATAGTGTCCTTCTTTGTCTCATCATACCCAATTTTTAAAGCGTATTTTGTCTGAATTAAGTATTGATACCCCAGCTTTTTTCTCCTTTCCATTTGCATGAAATATCTTTTTTCATCCCTTTATTTTGTCTATGTGTCTCTCAATTTGATGTGGGTCTCTTGTAGACAGCATCTATATGGGTCTTATCTTTATTTTTTACCCATTCAGTTACCCTATGTCTTTCCATTGTAACATTTAATTCATTTGCAGTTAAAGTGATTACTAATAGGTATATAGTTATTGTCATTTTATTGTTCATATTTACATTTCTTTTCTTTCTTCTTCTTAAAGAAGTCCCTTTAAAATTTCTTGTAATACTTGTTCAGTGGTGATGAACAGCTTTAGCTTTTTCTTGTCTGGGAAGCTCCTTGTTGCTCCTTCAATGTTAAATGATAGACTTGCTGGGTAGGGTAGTTTTGTTTGTAGGTCCTTGCTTTTCATTACTTTGAATATTTTGTACGAGTCTTTTGTGGCTTGCAAAGTTTCTGTTGAGGAATCAGCTGACAATCTACAAGAGCTCCCTTGTTGGTAACTAACTGCTTGTCTCTTGCTGCCTTTAAGATTTCCTTTTTATCTTTAACCTTTGCCACTTTAATTATGATGTGTCTTGGTGTGAGCTTTTTTGGGTTCATCTTATTTGGAACTCTCTGTGCTTCCTGGACTTGTGTGTCTATTTCCTTCACTAAGTTAGGGAAATTTTCAGTCAATATTTTTTCAAATAAGTTCTCAATCTCTTGCTCTCTCTGCTCTTCTTCTGGTATTTCTATGATGCAAATATTGTTAAAACCAATGTTACCCCATAGGTTCCTTAAACTGTCTTCATTAATTTTTTTCTGTTTGTTGTTGTGACTGGTGTTTTTTTTCTACCTTGTATTCAAAATAGCTTATTAAATCCTCTGCTTTAACTAATCTGCTATTGATTTCTTCTAGTGTATTCATCATTTCAGTTATTGCATTCTTTATTTCTGACTGGATCTCTTTGTTGAAGTTCTCACTGAGTTTCTTGAGCATCCTTATAACCAGTGTTTTTGAACTCTGTATCTGGTAGATTGCTTGCCTCTTTCTTGTCCAGTTCTTTTTTTTTATGTTTTGTCTTGTCCTTTCATTTGGGACATGTGTTTTTTTGTTGTTGTTGTTGTTTTTTGTCTCCTCATTTGGGCTGTGTTTGTTTTTATGTATTAAGTAGATCTGCTACATTGTTCAGTCTTGGTAGGGTGGCCTTATGTACAGGGTGACCTGTGGGGCTCAGTGGCACAGTCATCCTGGTCACCTGAGCTGGGTGCTCTAGGAATGTATCTTGTGTGGGTTGTGTGTGCCCTACTATTATAGTTGAGTTTTGATTGCTGTTGGCATGTCCATGGGTGGGGTTGATCCTTAGGCTGACTGGCTATGAAGACTGGCCATGACTACAGCAGACAAGTTGTTGTGGGGGTGGCAGACCCCACAGAGCCAGATTCACTTTAGCAAAGCTTTGCTGCCTGCCAAATCTACTCTTTGGATGTGTTGTTGTGGAGCTTTTTGGGCGGTGCTCTGGTGTGGTCTGAAGCTGGCCACCAAGTGTGTTGGGCTTCTTGGGAGGGGCTTTGGGTCAGCTGCTATCTGTGCCTAGCTTGGGGCCTCCTGGTAGGAGCTAGAAAGTGATCTGTGGTTGGTAGCAGCCTGTGCTGGCATTGGAGGTGCCTATGAGTGGTTACGCTGTGAAATGAGGCAAGCTGCCACTAGTGCCAGGCTTGAGGCCACTTAGCAAGATATACAGGGCATGCCATGGCCAGACACTGCTTGTTTTGGGTTTGTGGATCTTTAAGAGATTTGGGGAAAGTCCACAGCAGGGGCCAAGGCCAGCTGTTGTGACAAACAGCCTCTGAAGGGGGTTGGGGCCAGTGCACAAATTAGGTGGAGTGAGACCTGTGGGTATCACCAGGGTGGAGCAAGCAGCATAGCCAGGTTGATGGAAACTCAGATTTGGCTCCTGCTTGTGCCTAGCAGCCATATGGGGGGAGGGCTCAACAAAGGAACAATGAGCTCCGCCAGCACTCCTGTCTCGGAGAGAGCTGTCCCTCCAGCTCTTGCCTTGAAGCCAGGCACATCAGATCCTGCCCATAGATCTCTGACACTTTTCAAGCTGTTGTCCCTTTGTTGGAGCTTAAGATGAGTGTGAAAAACTGAGTTTGTGCTTGGGCTCTTTAAGAAGATACTTGGGTCTACAGTAGCCCTCCGTCTTACCCAAACAGAATCCCTACTGATTTTTCACAACCACATGTTTTGGGGAGTCCTCTTTCCAGCGCTGATGTCCCAGGCTGGGGAGCCCTCTATTGGGATAAGACCCCTCACTCTTCAAGGAGACCTCCACAGCTAAGATATCCCTCCTGATTCTTAACCATCACACATGGTTGTGGGTCAGCTTATTTTGCTTCTCCACCCTTCCTACCAGTCTTGATGTGGCTTCTTCTTTATATATAACTATAGGAGTTTTATTCAGCTAGTTGTCAGGAGGGTGGTGGTTATATAATTTAATTGTATATTTGATGTGGTCATTGGAGGAGGTGAGCACAGCATTTACCCACCTTGCCATCTTGGCCAGAAGACTTTTTACTGTTGCATTATAAGAGTTCTTTATGTAATCTGAATACAAGCCCTTTTCCATATATATTATTTGCAAATATTTTCTCATGTTCTATAGTTTATCTTTTCACTTTCTTGGTAGTCCTTTGAAGCACACATTGTAAAAATTTTGATGAAGTTTTTAATTTTTCCTTTGTTTGATTTTTCACAGTATATTTGAAATATAGCCTGTCATATCCTTCCTTATCAACCAGCTGGCTTCTTTCTTTTTACCCTCTTTGCTGAAAAAGCTTAAGCCATCAAGCTTGTTACCCTCCAGACAGGGAAAGGCAGATAGCAGCAATTAGAACAAAAAGGTCATTTGATTCAAAGCCAGCTTTTTGGTAGAGATTTCTCAATTTCAAAACTCCTTCTGTATATCAAAGGCAAAGCATGATGTTCTGTTTGAGGTTTGCTATAAGACTGACTTAGAGTGAGCTCTATGGAATTTCTAGATACCTAGGGGGAAATGGGAAAGAGTTCTGGAACTGGGCACTTGAATAAAATTAAATAGGGAAGCAGTCAGATGTTGGCCCTGGCATCTTCTGACCCAGAGTTGAAAATCCCATGGGGCAGGCCAATCAGAAACGAACAATAGTCCCAGAGCTCCCCTGGCATCATCAGGGAACTGGTCAAGTCTTCTTTGAGATGGCTCCTACTAACTTGGTGCTGGGTCAGCACAGCCTCTCACTGGCAGGCCTGCCATATCTGAGTGAGGTGCCTAGTACTAAGCAGACCTGAGGGAGTGTCCTAGTTGCTGTGACCTGTGCAGGGCATACAGGTGACTCAGATGTATCCAGTGCTGCAAGTACAGTGGTCAGAACATGGAAGCTTCAGTAAGAAGACTTTGCAAAGAAGTGAAAAACTGGGCCACAGGTTTTAATAGCAGGGCAAACAGGCCACCCCAGAAGGCTAACAAGGTCACATGCAACTCAGTATAGACTATCACAAGGGCAGGGACAGGTATAAGCAGCTACGCCCTATGGAGAAAGCAAGGACACTGAGTGGAGCTGACGTTGCCAAGCCAAGCTCTGTTCCCCTCTCAGACGCCATGTCGGCTGGGAGAGGCCACCAGTGAACAATGGCCTGGGTGATGGAAGGGGGCACAGGCCCAGGTGCTGGGTTCCTGCTCAGGAGCTCCCTATCTATTTTATACAAGATACTATTTTTGGTAAGCTGGGTTTGTTACCATTAAGGCAAAAATAACCCTTTTATTATAAAAAGTCAGCTTCTGTACACATTGGACCATTTGCAATTCAGTAAGAACATTTTTTATACCTTTTATGTGCTAAACATGGGAAGGAACCTAGGAGAACATTTTAGTGAGAGACTCACTGCTTGGGTGTGTGGGTGAATGAAAGAGAATATGGAAAGCCCCCAGCACAGTGTGTGAGTTCTCTGCCAACCCATTTAGCAGAAAGTATAGGTAAATGCAGACAGTGGGAGATAACATGATGGGAAGGATTGGTTTGAAGGCATATGGGTTTGATTTACAGGCTCACTGTGTTAGTTACCAGCTTTGTGACGTGGGAAAAGTCACTTCCCCTAGGTGAGGCTATTTCTACCCTGTGAAATAATGGTGTCAATGTCATAGGGTCATGGTGAAGATACAACAAGATAGAGTGCTTTGCATGCTGCACCACGACTGATAGAAAATTACATTCAAGGTAATTCAACTGCTATGTATTGTCTTTTGTGTGTATGATCCAGTTCTAAATGTTTTAAATGTAAAAACCCAAAATATAATTTCATTAAGACCCTATGAGGTATATCCTACTATTATTTTCATTTCACAAATGAGAAAATTTAATCCAAGTGATGTTTAAAGATATGTCAGAGTGTCTGACTGATAAGTGACAGAGTCAGGGTTGAAATCCAGGCTGTTGGGCTCCAGAGCCTGAATCCCAGTTACTGTGTACAATGCAGAGATCGAGGTGCCAGGTTCCAACCAAAGTCACTAATGCCAGGAGAGCATTTCCCAGGGCTTGCCACATGGCAGACACTCACTGATGGACAGATATCATTGTGAACATCGTGGCCATTGCAGCCAGACCATCTGGATTTCAATCCCAGTTCTAACACTAGTGACCTAGTGTATTAGGGACCTATTGATGTATAAAAATTACCCCAAATCTTAGAGGCTTGAAGCAACAAATACATACTATCTCCTACAGTTTCCAGTTAAAGATCTGAAGGCAGATGAGTTGGCTCTGAGCCAGGGTCTCTCACAAGGCTGCAGTCAAGGTGTTGTTTATCAGGGCGGCATCATCTGTGAGCTTGACTGGCAATGGAGGTCCTGCCTCCAGATGGCGCACCCAAGTGCTGTCTGTGCTTGGAAGGTCTCTGTTCTTCAGTTGTGTTTGGGACTCTTGAGTTCCTCTTCATGAAGTAGTCTCCACACAGCCACTGCAGCACCCTCTGACATGGCACGTCAGTAACCAGAGGGAGAGAGAGAGAGAGAGAGAGAGAGAGAGCGCGAGCACAGGAGCACAAAGAAGAAGTCACAGTCTTTTACGAACTATTCTTGAAAATCATAAGCCATCACTTCCACTATATTATTCATTAAAATTAAATAACTAAATCCAGCCCACTTCCAAGGTAACAGAAACTCAACTCCACCACTTCAAGGGAGGAATATCAAAATTGCTTTTTCATTACCACACCAAGGGACATTAATCAACCTCTCCATGCCTCAGTGTTTTCATCTTTTAAAATGGGTTAATATATTTGTTCTTCAGAGAAATTTTGTGGGGAGTAAGACAATTTACAAAAAGAGCCTAGATGGGCCTGACACACAACAAGCACCCACGTGTGAGCTATATTAGCATTCATTGTCGGTTATATCGAACATGGAGAAGTGTCTTATCTCTTAGTCTCAATTTTCTCACCTGCCAAACGGGAATAATAACATCTGCCCTGCTCAAGGTACTCAAAAGCTATTTGTTGGATATACGTATGAATGAATTTATTGAACACATACTATATCCCAAGCCCTTTCCAGTCAATAGGAACATATTAGCAAAAAAAAAAAAGCCCACACAGGGTTTTTACCCTAATGGAACATACATTCCAAAGGGAGAAGACCAAAAATAACAACCTGCATGTAAACAATAAAGAAAATAATGGTGCTGTAGGCAAATAGAACCCAGTGAGGTGCCACTACACAGCCACCAGAAAAGCTAAAATTAGAAAGATTGACAACATCAAATGCTGGTGAGGATGCAGAGCTAACAGAACTCTCAAACATTGCTTGTGAGACGGTTAAATGGTATAATCACTTTGAAGAATGACTTGCAGTTTCTTGTAAAACTAAACTTATACCTGTTCTGTTACTCAGCAATCCAATCTTAGGTGTTTACCCAAGAGAAAAAAAACGCATCCACAAAAAGACTTGTATGAATGTTCATAACAGCTCTATTCATAAGTGCCCTAAACCAGAAACAGCTAAATGTCCATCAGTGAGAGAATGGGTAAACTGCAGTATATTCACACAATGAAAAAGAATTCAGCAATAAAAGAAACAAACTTCCAATACATACAAGAACATGTTGAGTGAAGGAAGTCAGTCACAGAAGTACATAGCATATGATTCCTTTATAGTTCTAGAAGAGGTGAAACTCATCTGTGCTGAAAAAATTAGAACAGTGGCAGACAGGGCTGATGAAGAAGTAGGAGGGAACTTTCCAAGAATGTGGAGATGTTCTAAGTTGGCACTGGTCACCAGTGCTATTTAAATTTAAATTATTGAAGTGAAATACAATGGGAAATTTAGTTCCTCAGTCACAGGAGCCGCATTTCAATTACTTGATAGGCACAATGGCTAGTGGCCACTGCATCTGAACAGCACATACCTTTCCCATCACTTCAGATTCTTCCATTGACAGCCCTGGTCTGCATCTCGCTAGGGATGCATTTGTCAAAACCCATGGAATGATAAAGTTAAACTTGCGCATTTCACTTGTAAAATTTACCTTTAAATACATTGCCCTCACTAAGGCTACGTAGGCTGATGTGTTCTGTGGCAATGGGCACTGCTGTCTGCAGCTGGCTTCGAAGTGCACCGAAGAATAAAGCAGACTGATGATGGGTGGATGGATGGAGGACTCACAGACTACGGTAAAACAGATATAGTGAACTGTTAACTACAAAATCCAGGTGGAGAGCCTTTTCCTCTGCATTGCACAGTTCTTTAAACTTTTCTGTATCACAATTTTTATAGTAAAATTATGAAAAAAGATATGGTGATGTCTTTTTTGTCTATTCTATAATGATGTCATAGAACAGAATGACTATCAAGGTGGAGAACCATGGCGGGAAATTTTACTGGGGGGGTCAGAGAAGAAGGGGGAAGAGCTATCGCAGGTTTCACCTTCACTCGTGTGCTCATTCACTCAGAACGCAGGCATGAATCAAACCTGCTCTCCGTTTCCGCCCTTAAGTTCAGGAGATGCCATTAGAGCAACCAGTTGTGCTAAGGTGCTGAAGACTTATTATGTGGCATGGGTCAGGGGACTCCACAGCCCATGTACTTTTCCAACTGCCACACTACTTTCTCACTGGCCATCTCTCTGACCTCAGGTTGGATCACTTTATCGTATTTCCAGAAAGACCCAAAAATGTCAGGTCCATGAGCATGAGGACTTTGTTCACTGCTTGATATCCACCATCAAGAACATGGGAGATACTCAGCAAGCATTGCTGCTGTCCGGGCCACCCACCTCCAGGGTTTCTGCACGCTCTTTCTCATCATGTGTGTCTCCTTCAGCATCGCCTGCCACACTCGGCCTTTCCTAACCACCCCACCAATCCCTCCACATCTCCATCAACCCATCCCAGGGTATATCACAACATGCTTCTTTATAGATTTATTTTAAAACCACTAGTTTTATTAAGGCTTTGTGATGTTTACAAGGTAGGTATTTGTTCTAATATCAGCCTCTCCCCAGATACTCACTGTTTGGTTCCTTCACACTACTCGCACTCCCTGGAAGTATTTTGGCTGTTTTGTAGGCATATTTGCTTTTTGTCTGTCTTTCCTTCCAACACCTAAGTTTCAAGATGTCAGGAACCCTATTTTGTTCACGGAAAAGTGCTCAATAAATGTTTCAGGGACACAGGCTTGCTCCGAAGGCGTGCCCTGCTCCTCCATCCTCGCTGTTACAGTGGAAGGAGGGGACCCAGAGCCAGGGACCTGGGAGAAGATGTGGAGAGCCGGAGAGTGGATGCTCTGGAGACAGTCCAGCACGCAGGTCTGTCTTCGAAGCCACGCTCCTCCGGCCGCGTCTCCACTCGGGCGCGTGTCCCTTGAAGAGCAGCGCGGCCACGCGCCTGGGTAAGGTGCACGCCGCAGCCTCACTCGGGCTGGAGCCTGCGCGCTCGCCTCCCGTGTCCCCACTCCTAACCCCCGTCGGCCGCGCGCCCCGGCCCGCAGAGCTTTCTCCTTCCCACCGCGTGGCTCTTCGCCGGCCCCGGCGTGACTGCCCGGCCCCAGCCCCACCGGCCGCGGCGAGCGGACTTGAGAGGCCATGATCTGGCTGGGTGGCTGGTGCGCGCGGTGGCCCCGCGGAGCGGCGGTCCCGGCCGGGCGGCGCTGGGTGGCGGGCGGGCAGGCGGGCCGGCCGGGCGGCCGCGCCCTGCGGGTGCTCGTGGACCTGGACGGCGTACTAGCCGACTTTAAGGGCGGTTTCCTCAGGAAGTTCCGCGCTCGCTTCCCCGACCAGCCCTTCATCGCGCTGGAGGACCGGCGCGGCTTCTGGGTGTCCGAGCAGTACGGCCGCCTGCAGCCGGGGCTGAGCGTGAGCATCCTCCGAGTCCCCGCGGTTCCGCCTCGGCCCCGCGCCCCCGGGGGCAGGGAGACCCAGGCGGGCCTTCCCAGCCCGGGCGGGGCAGCCTGTGTGGCCTTGAGTGGGTCACCGCCCGGAGTCTCGGGGTGCATCGGAGTCCTGGGAAGGAGAGGAGGGGGTGCGGGGGGGGGGGTGCGGGGGGCAGTGACCGGCCAGCCCTGTGCTCAGTTACTGTTGGCTGTCATCGAGGACCTTCTCAAAATTCAGGGGACTCTGAAGCTTAATATACCTACCTCTATATCATCAGCTGACTTTAAAATTTGTGGCGTATTTACCTTCAAGTCTTTTACTTTTTAAGGAAGAAAATATTACAAAAGTCCTCTCTGACCCCTGACATAGGCATATTTCCATTTCTTCATTCTCATGGATTTGTGTATTTACCATTCTTTTTCCCCTTTCCATGAAAGCATAGCTCCCTGCGGAATTTGAAGCCCAGGGGTGTTGAGTGACTTTGTGGGCCTCACACAGTGAGTCCATGGTCAGGTAGGCGTAGGATCAGCTCCTCCGCTTCCCCGTGCGGCGCTCGCCCTGCCAAACCTGAGCCCGGCACACCGCCTCCCCGACCCCCGATTCCCAGTGTGCTCTGTTCTCCCAGACTGTGATGGGGACCACGAGAAGAGACGTCCTGGCAGTCGTGCAGACAGATAGCTCGGTTTGTAAATTTAAGGTATTTCGTGAAAGGAACAGGGTTCTTCGCCACGCACAAACTTAAAGAGTCTGGGTGTTTTCTGGCTTCCCTTGAGGCCCCACTTAAGGTAACTGTCAGAGGATTTGATGATGATGATGATGATGATATTAGAACCTATTTGGTACCACCTGTTGGCTGCATTACCTCTTTTCTGTGAGGTAGACATTATTATCTCCAGTGTGCAGGTGAGGGGCTCAGACAGGATTCAGACCCAAGTGCATCTGCCTCCCCAGCAGCCTTCTGACTTACAAAAGGCACCTTGACAATAATTTTGGTTTGTTGAGAGGGCAGGTGTTAAAAAGGAAATTAAGTGCTGTTTCTGGTTGTTAACACCAGGTACTTAGCTGGGCAACTTTCCCACAGCCCAGGGCTGACTTCTCCCAGTCCTGCTACCTGATTAAAAACTTTAAACAGAAATACCCCAGTAATTTTTGCAGCCTCAGTAGCATGCTTCCTTGCTCTTTGTGCTCATTTATAGACAATGCTCAGCATTGGCAATCTGGGCACCTTATTTCCTCCCAGCAGTATGAGGGGGGACCCCTTGAAAAAAACAGAATTATCTTCGGGAGGGCAGGCCCCTTATAGCACAGGCTTCCCCCCGCTAGGTGAGTGTTCTAGGAGCCCATCTGTATCAGTGCACCAGCTGGTGTTGTGAGAGGCTGCGTTTGACCTCAGTGAATTTTTTGAAGACTCTCAGTGTGTTTGCCCATCTCTTGATGGGTGATTGACAGCACACCTACCCACACCCACTAAGTGTTCAGCAGTTTTTGACCAAACACAGCATGACCCCTGTGCCCCACCCTCCCTATTCACCTGATTGTACCCTGAGCAACTTTTTTTCATTTCCCCAGATGAAAAAAGTCCTTAAAGAGAAACATTCTGCCAATGTGAAAGAGGTGAAATAGAAAATGGCAGAAGCACTAAAAGGCATCAAAATCCATGAGCTCTACTGTTTTGAGCAGTAGAAAAACATCTCGATAGATGTATTGCATCAAATGGAGAGTACTTTGAGGGTGACTGAAGTTTAAACATGTAAGAATAAATACACAATTTTTTATAAATAAACTGGGTTTTTTGCATCCCCCTCATATAGGAGGGTGATGAAACTAAGCCTACCTCCAACTCTGAAAAGGACAGTGGCTTTTTCAGTCTTTTGTGCAGAGGTGTAGCCTCCAGGTCTAAGGAAATGAATTGCCATTTTCCAAGTACAAAGAAAAGAACAGCTCATGCAGCACTAAGGTGGGGGTGTTCTGGGACTGATCTGCTGATTTCTTCTGCTTCTGAGAGCATTGCACAAAATGGGATTTTAATAGATAGACACATGCCTTTTATCGCCAGCACAGCCCAGCAGGGTATCCTTGTGTCTCCCCTTGACCCAGCTGGCCCTGCACCTCTGGTTGAAAACAACCAACCAACTTACCAACCCAGTTTACATATGTAGGCATTTCTACGATAGAAAATACCACTCTATGCATATTCCCTTTGATCTTCACGGTACCCTGAGAGGTAAGCATGGCAGAGGAGGGAGGCATAGCTCATCTGAACTCACTTAGAATCTCACACTGTTAGGACTGTTGAGGAACTGAGCCCAGAGAGAGCACATGCCTTCACCAGGGTTCAGAGCAAGTAAGTGAAGGAGGGAGGGAAGAAATGCTAGGACACTGATCATGAGGTGAGGCGGTTAGTCCAGGGCCATACAGCGATAGCCAGGACTTCTGACTGCTCCATGGAGCTCCCCTTCACCGTGCTACACAGCCTCCAGGGGAGTTAGGAGCCCCAAGTCCACATTCTGATAGTGACACCCATAAGTGGCCTCGAAAAAAATCTGTCAGCCTCAGTTTCCTTGTTTGTAAGTTGGGGATAGCAATTCTTACCCTTTGTGGGATGTGAGGGTCAAAGGAAAAACATGTTAGCAATAAGCACGTATTTGCTTAACTCCACATAGTCGCCAGTGTGACCTCAGTGCACTGCACCCACTCACCTCACATGGCAGTGGCGCCTGTTCTGGGATGTGGACCTTCTGACCTGCCAGAGGCACTTCCTGCATAGCACGCAGGACTTGGGTTCCTGCTTCTCGGAGATGGGAGTTTGTCTGTCCTTTCACTGTCACTTTACCCCAGCCCCGCCCCTGGACAGGTGTGGCAATCTGCAAACTCAGTTTTGGCTCAGCAGCAGGAGGTTGAAACTCCTAGCCTGGGGTTGAGATAGGGAGGTTCTCCTGCTTGGCCACTGTGTTCCAGTGTGACATTAGGTAAATCACTTCTGCTTCTGAGCCTTGGTTTTCTCATGTAAGTGAGGGACTGGATTCTTGGCTTTCAAACTTAAAAGGCTGCAGAATTCTTTCTTTTAAACAGTGTTTCTTTGCAGCCCAACCCATAACACAGGTGATAGAGCTGTTCTGATTGATGAGGGTGAGGAGCCTGAAACTCTGCCCATTGACTATCCACCCCCAAAATACCCACCCACCCCTGCCTCCCCAACCACAGCATAGCAGTGCTCTAAAGGATCTCCATGAGTTTGTGTGGCTCTTGAATTTAAGGACTCTTAACCAATGGTCATTGGCATCAATTCAACACCAACAGGAATCCTCAATTTGGAGGGCAGTGAAGAAGGCAACTTTATTCAGTGCAAACAGCTCAATTGTAATAGAGCAGGGCTGCAAAAATAGCTCACTAGTGTTACAACTCCATTATGAAGTGAAACTGGGGCACCCCTCTCCAGCTAGACAACTCTACTCCATTTCTGCCTGGTCTTCTCTTCCCTGGTCTGGGGATGACTTCAGCAGCTCACCTCCAGCTGGGGAAGCCCAGCTCCTAGTCTTCAGTGAAAAGGGAAATCGACCTCTGAGCCAGAGGTGAGCTGACTGATATAGACCAAAGTCCCTGTCCTGGGTCCCTGATTGGTCTGTCCTCATGCAAATGAGGACTCCAAATCTTTACAGTTTGATTGTTACAAAAAAATCACTACCCTGATTGATCAGAATGGAGCTGCTCTGATTGGTTGATGAAAATGCTGATGGGAATATAGGTATGCAGCTCTAATTGGATGAGGAAAGCCTCGGTCTTATTGGTTGAAATACCAGGAACTCCTTTATAAAGGCTGTCTCAGATGGGAGGAATACAGTTTGGGTAGGCAGTTTAGTGCAGGATTCTCCCTGAAGTGTGGTTTGGCTGAGAGACCCCTATGTAGATATGACTGCTAGACTATTTTTTAAAATTTGAGTCCAGTTAAGCTAGTGAGAAGCCCTTCTTAGTAGGTGTCTTCTTTCTCAGGGTCCACAAGTGCCATGGCAAGACCCGGTCCATCCTCAGAGCCTCCAGCATGCCTCTGGCCATTAGAATCAAGCAAACACGTGGTTCATGATGTTTGGTCTCCTGCAGCTTTGTCTGTGCCTCCAGCAGGGCAGGCTTTGGAAGACACAATCCCTGACACCTTAGCTGGCTTTTGCTGTACCCTTGCAGAAGTCAGGCCCTGCTTTAGGAGCACTGGAACTCAGACACACTCCATTGGATTCCTCTCCTGCCTGGAAATATGTCCTTGGGTGTGTGGGAGGGGGCAAAGGGAATGTGGAAGTTCCACCCTCTTCTTATTAGCAGCCTTTTTCAGCTATGACATCCTCGTTGCCAAGAGGCAAGGTGTGGATGGCCCTGGACTCACCTGCTTCTCTCTTCAGGAGAAGGCCATTAGCATATGGGAATCAGAGAATTTCTTTTTTGACCTTGAGCCTCTGCCAGGGGCTGTGGAAGCTGTGAAGCAGATGGCTAACCTAGAAAAGTAAGTTTGTCTTCCCACTCCAGCATCTGCACCTTCCTGAAATCCCTCTTTTGCTTCTACCCACTTCCTCTCCTTCTCCCTTCTCTCTCTTCACACCCTGCACAGGGCCATGCCTTTCCATCATCACTGGACCTGATGCAAAACCCAACTGAATAAAACAGATTCCACTGGTAGGATATTAACATACTTTGATTCAGCAACTTGAGAAAATATTGAGTCTATTTTGACATGGTTCACTAGGTGCTGAAAGTTCATTTACTCAGCAAATATTTGAGAATGACTTATATACCAAAGATACAGAAAGGAACAAAACATGGTCCTTGTCCTCAGGGAGTTTACAGTCCAGCCAGAGAGCAGATGTTAAACAAAGAATCATGCAAATGAAGATAATCACAGATTGTGATAAGTTCTGAAAAGAAAAGAGTACAGTGTATGAAGAGGTGTAATAGGAGATGTAATGAGAAAGGGCGGTAATGAAGCAGGAGGGGTATCATGTGAGATAACTCTGTTTTGTTCTGGTACAATGATTGGTTCTGTGGACTGAAGTCTGCACTCCCCATCGCATACCATCCAGTGAAGCCTGTTAGAGGTTACAGATGATATGCTTCCCCGAGAACTTGGTTTAAATAGGCTTATTGAGATATAATTCACAGACTATACACCCATTTAGAGTTGTAACTCGATGGTTTTTAGAATATTCACAGGGTTGTACAACTGTCACCATAGTCAATTTTAGAACCTTTTCATCACCCCAAAAGAAACCCTATACCCATTAGCAGTCACTCCCCATCCCTGCCTCTCTCTCTGTGGCCCTAGGCAACTACAGTCTACTTTGTGTCTGTAGATTTGCCTATTCTGGACATTTCATATACATTTAAGACAATATGTGGTCTTTTGTGACTGGTTTCTTTCACTGAGCATAGTGTTTCCAGGTTCATCCATGTTGTAGCACAAATCAGCATTTCATTCTTTCTTTTGTTTTAATGGAATCTGTATTTAATGCGGCCATGGTATTTTCAAACAGAAGTGTGCCTCTGCTGAGACACACTTTTCAGATTTGCATACCCTATATCACTTTTCAAAATTGAGATATAATTGACATATTATGTTCACTTCAGATGTCTAACATAATAATTTGATATTTGTGTATACTGTGGTCATTCTTTTTCATTACTGAATAATATTCCATTGTATAGCTATGTCACATTTTGTTCATTCGTCAGTTGGTAGACATTTGGGTTGTTTCTACTGTTTAGATATTAAGAATAATGCTGTTTTGAACTTTTGTACTTGTCATGTAAATGTTTTTTATAGTTGTTTATTTTCTTTTTTTTAAACTGTTTTTAAAAATATTTTATTTATTTTTTAGAGAGAGGGGAAGGGAGGGAGGAAGAGAGGGAGAGAAACATCAATATGAAAGAGAAACATCAATTAGCTGCCTCTCACATGCCCCCAACTGGGGCCCTGGCCCACAACCCAGGCATGTGCCCTGATTGAGAATCAAACTAGTGACCTTTGGGTTCGCAGGCCTGTGCTCAACCCACTGAGTCACACCAGCCAGGGCTGCGGTTGTATATTTTCATTTCTTTTAGGTATATAATCAGTAGTGGAATTGCTGGGTCACATGGAAAATCCATGTTTAGCGTTCTGAGAACTGTCAAACTTTTCCAAAGTGACTACACCATCTTACACTACCCCTAGTAGTGTATGGGGGTTCCAATTTTTCCACATCCTCATACACACTTGTCATTGTCTTTTATATTTTAGCCATCCCAGTGGGTGTGAAGAGGTATCTCATTATGGTTTTGATTTGCATTTCTCTAATGGCTAAGGATGTTGAACATCTTTTTGTGTGCTTATTAGCCATTTGTATATATTTTCCGGAGAAATGTTTATTCAAATCCTTTGCTAAAATTTTCAACTGGTTTGTCCTTTTTTATGTTTGACTTGTAAGAATTCCATATATATTTAAATAATAACTCCCTTATCAGATATATGATTTGCAAATATATTCTCTCATTCTGTGGATTGTTGTTTTCTTTTCTTTTTTTTTTTTTTTTTAGACAGGCTACTATTTTTGGCTTTTATTCTGAGCAAGAATTTGGTGCAGGAGTGACATGGTCTGGTTCCTTTCTTTCTGCACCTTCACCCTTTTCCTGCATTTTTAAATTTTTCTTGATTATAGTTTCTTTTCTTTTTTTTTTTTAATTTTTATTTTAGTTTATTCAGTACAGTTTCTATCCT
>CM052545.1:54358931-54404480 GCA_028533065.1 Trachops cirrhosus
GGGGCCTGGGCCTCACAGGTCCTGGGGAGTGCCTGGGCTTTTCCGGGTTCACGGGTGTGCAGTCTCTGGGTCCCGAGGGGCGCCCACTTCTCCTACCTGCGGGGCCTGGGCCTCACAGGTCCCGGGGAGTGCCTGGGCTTTTTCGGGTCCACTGGTCTGTTTTCTTTTTTTTTTAAATTTATTGATTTCAGAAAGAGAAAAGAAGGAACAAAGAGAAACATCCACTTGTTCCCCTTATTTATGCATTCATTGGTTGATTCTTGTATGTGCCCTGACCTGGGACTGAACCCACACCACAGCCTTGCAGTACCGGAACCACACTCTAACCAACTGAGCTCCCAGCCAGGGCATTGTTTTATTTTCTTGATGGGGTCCTTTAAAGCACACAAATTTAATTTTGGTTTAGTTTCATTTATTTTTGTCTTTTGTCACTTGTGTATCTTATCTAAGGATCTTTGGCCTAATTCAAGGTCACCAAGATTTGCTCCTATGTTTTCTCTTAAGAGTTTTATAGTTTTAGCTTTTATATTAAGGTCTTTGATCCATTTTGACTTAATTTGTGCATGTGGTGGAAGAAAGAGATCCAACTTCATTCTTTTGCATGTGGAAATTCAGTTGTCCCAGAATCCTTTGTTGGAAAGACTTTTTCTTCCCCTATTGAACTGTCTTGGCATTATTGTCAAAAATCAGTTGACGATAAATGTTAGGATTTATTTCTAGACTTATATAACTTTTATTGGTCACAAATTTGCTTGAATTTAGCAACCTGAATGACAAATCAAACATAAGGTGTGACTTAGCCTTCATTGTACCATACAAATATCTCCCCAAATTGTCAGCTTTTAAAGTTCTGATATAATAAATATGCATCAGAGAAACACAAAATGCTTAGAGTTTGAGTTGACTGTGGATTTGTTTGATCAGTAATTTACTGGCACCGCTAGCCTAGGTCCTGCAGAGCAGTATATTTTATGCTGGTTTATCATTTGCACTTGATTTATAGTGAAGTAGTATTTTATAACTTCTGTCTGTCACAAGAGCTTGGAAAGGCAAACAATATGTGTGTTTGCACTAAAGCTTTTCAAAACTCTCTTCTTGTCTGGACCCACGTTTCCTGGATCATATTCACCTGACCGGGTTCTGAGGCGCTGGGTAGAGGAGTGATTAAGGTTCAGTCCTGACTGGAGTTAAACTGCCCAGGCTCAGACCTGGGCTTGTCTGAAATCTGTCAGACATTGGGCAAGCTATTAAACTTTCTGGGTCTCAGTGTCTTCATCTGTAAAATGAGAATGAGAAAGTCCTTGGTATAGTGCCTGGCACATAGTAGATGCTCAGTAAATGCTCTTGTTATTATTCTGTAAGATTTAATAAGTATGCACCTTGACTGGTGTGGCTCAGTGGATTGAGTGCCAGCCTGCGAACCAAAGCATCGTCAATTTGATTTCCAGTCAGGGCACATGCCTGGGTTGGAGGCCAGCCCCCAGTGTGGGGCGTGTGAGAGGTAACCACACATTGATGTTTCTTTCCCTCTCTATCTCCCTTCCCCTGATGCGGACCCTAGCTCGTGGGGTCCACCACATTGTGGATGAGGCATGAGAAATTCACTACCAAGGACTACCGAGTCCTGTGGAGGAAGAGGGACGGCATGGCTTCTCTCTCAAGAGGAGAAAAAGCCTCGGCCCTTGCCTTGACAAGCATTTATTGCTTTTCTCTGGGCACATTACATGATGGTCCTCATTTACTATGCACAGATTCGCTTTAGGTGGTTACCTTTTACAGAAAACAAAGGAGCCAATGCCGCTAATCACATCACAGAAGAAGGATATTTGCAAATGCAAAGGGAAAAGTGGTGAACCCATTATACTCCATACTGGGGAGGTTTAGTACAGACTTTAGGAAGTTACAGTAAGCACTTGCTGGCTCAATTCAGGGTGAGGGAATTTTAGCCAAAGCAAATCTCAAAGTGGCCTAGGTACAAGGCAGGCCTGATTTCCCATGGGAGAACCTATCTGTGGGCGTGGATCCTATCTGGGCCCACACCACACAGAACGGTCTCCTATATTCCCCTCTCTAAAAAATTAAATAAATAAAATCTTTTAAAATAAAAAAAATTTAATAGTATGCAAAAGAAGAGAATTCTTTAACTAAAACCATTGGGGAAACACTGAATTAAGGTTTCTTTCTGTAGGACTTTTCAGAGCTTTTCATTTGCTCATGTGCATTGTGTCTCTTCACTGGGGTAGCAGAGGATGCAGCTTTCTTCAAATGTGTTCTATCCTGGAGCACTTTCTGTCTGAGCTTCCTGGTTCACACTTCTGTAGAAATTCCAGTCCAGGAAGTGTAAGTCTGGACCCTAACAGTGGTGCTTCACCTGCCTCTTGGCTCTTCACTGGGGAGAAGATTCCTACAGTCACTGTTGCCCAAAGTCTGGACCAAGAGAGGGGTCTAGTCAGTAACTAAGTGGATAGCTGTGTGCCTAGTGCCATAGCAGACAGAGACCAGGGTTTAAAACAGCTTAATGAACATCTGTCAAGCCCCTGCTACATGGCAGGCCCAGTTTCAGGTGCTGCAGATAGAGACGTAGACAAGAGAGTTTTTGCCTTCCTGGAGGTCATAAGTATACAAGGGACTAGAATGTGGCTCTGAAATGGCTGGAATATGTCAGCGCGTGTGAGTGGAGGGCGGGAATGCAGACACGCAGCAGCTCAGACTCCCTAGGGAAAGCAGGGATACTGAGCTGTTGTTGTTGTTATTGTTGTTATTTATTCTATTACAGTTGTCCCAATTCTTTTTTCCCTTTGTCCCCCTCCACCCACAGGCTGTCATCTTAAAGAATAAAAAGGAATCTGCTAGGTGGGGAAGGCAAGGAGGGTTTAGGTTGGAAGGGAATAGTGTGAGCAAAGACCTTAACTGCCTACCGGAGGGACTGGCTCTTTGCCCTGCCGTCCTCACTGAGCGGGAGACTGCGTCCCCTACATACCACCTCGCACTCTGAAGAGCTTGTTTGGAATATCTTCAGTGGTGACTATTTAAAAAAAATTCAGTAATTTATGAGTGTATTCTATAAAAACCTTGCACAGTGTGGAATCTGTGAACGATGTAGTTGCCTGTCCACCCCCCACCCCCATCAACCCCACTCTTTCCACCCTGGTTCACAATTTGGTGTTTTGCTCTCAGACCTTTTACAGTGCACGCATGTATGTATTCGTATGTGGGTTTAGAAATTTCTGTGTTCCATCTAGCAGCCAGAGTGATACTTTTAAGCCAAATTCTAGTGATGTTGGTCCCGTCTTGAAATTCTGTCTTGGTTTCCTGTTGCACTGAAATAAAACCCAACTCTGCCAGGCTTGGGAAGAGTTCTCACAGCCCTGCCCTGCCGCCCTCCCACCACCTTTTCCTCGCTCCAGGCGCACTGGCTTGCTTTCTGCCCAGTGGATGCACAGAGAGTGTTTCTGGTCCCACGGCCTTTGCTCTGATTACATCATCTTAGAATGTTTCTCCCCTTTGCATGGCCATGTCATTTTTATCCTTCAGTTCCACACACCTTGAATGTCACCTCCTCAAAGAAGTGGCCGTAGCAGCTGAAGTGGCCGCCGTCCCCTCCTAGCCTGCCCCATTGCCCTGTTACATTCTCTACTGAAACTGTATATCTACATTTGTCCCTTTCCCTTTCCAGTGCCATCCCTGAGGTCAGGGACTGTCTTAGTTATGGCTCTGTTCTCGGCCTGAGAGTGATAGCCGGCACATGGTGCGCACTCAGATTTTTACTGAATGAATATCCACACAATAGTTGTTTTTTTTAACAAACAAAAAACAGGAATGCAGTTCTGTTTTATATTGTTCTGTAGCTTTCTCTTTTTTACTTAACTGTGTTAGATTTCTTTCCATACTAACACTATAGAACTCTTATTCTTTTAAACTACTGTGTGGTATTTTATCATACATATATACCATAATTTATTTAATGATTTGCATATAGACATTTAAGTCATTTCTCATTTTTTCTTGTGTGTCAGGCCTATGTGAGAGTCTTGGTGTGCACATGCAATTATTTCTGTACAGTAGTGGGCGAGCTGGATCAAAGCCATGTGCATTTAAAAATCTGATAGATGCCCAGTGGATCATTTTTATTCTCTCAGCAGGTATCCTACCATAACAGTTAGCGTAGTATATAGTCCACATAAAATATCCTCAGTCAATATGAATGGTTCTTGAAAGGGGCATTTAATGGGTAAAAATAACCAACACTTATTTGGAGTCACTGCCAGAAAATAAGTGAGTCTTATCTGAATCTCCCTAGTGTTTAGAATGTAATGGATTTCCACGTGTGTTGAATAAAAGAAACGCATGTTATCTAAAGCAATGAGTACTTTCTGATGTGATTGTAAGTGGCTACCCAGGTCAGTCCCTAAGAGAAGGTTGAAAAATGTTTGCTTTAAAAATATATAGCTTATGGTTGATTTTGGAAAAATAAAATAAAGGATAAAAAATCCTTTATAATCTCAACAACTTTGAAACCACCACTTTCTTATATTTTGGTGTTTATGCTTAAGTTTTCTTTCCTATATATTTTGTCCATAGTTGTTATCATATTGTATATAACTTCAAACATGTATCAAGCTGTAACAGTGTTTGTCAGAACAAAACTTTGACCTCCTTGGGGACTACTTTTGAAGGAAACAGCACTTATTTAAAAGGATTAGTCTAGACATGCTTAAACCCGTGTTTAACATGGCTGTCATTACTCTGTTGTAGAGCCTGGAATGGGGCAACTTATTCATTCATTCACTAATCAGATATATATATGTATATGCATATATATACATATTTATCATTTGTCATGTGCCTGGCCCTGTACTAACACCGGGGGTGTATTTGTAAATAAGACACCAGCTTGTAATAAGCTTTGTGAAGGAAATAAACAGGGTGACATATTAGGGAGTACATGGAGAAGGGGCTTCTTCGGATGGGAAAGGTGGCTGTGAAGGGGCGACACTTGACCTTAGGCCTGAAGGATAAGGATGAACTAAGTCGTGAAGTGCCAGAGTTGGGGCACCCAGCCCGAGAGAAGAGCTTGTATGAGGGCTCCGGCCTGGCCGAGGACTCAGCTTGTCTGTGGAACACAAAGTAGACTCGTGCAGCTAGAACCCAGGGAGGGCAGTTGCGATGCGGGCATGGTGGGGGTAGGCCGAAGAGAAGGTGATATGACTGAACTTAGGTTTTAAGAACCTGGACTCAAGGCAACGAATTTGGATGCGTATTTCTCCAAAAAGATATACAAAAAAGATGCACAGAACGATATACAATAAGTGCATGAAAATTTGCCTTGATATCATTAATCATTAAGAAAATGCAAATCAAAGCCGCAATGAGAAACTAGTTCACACCCACTAGATATGATAAAAAAAGAACAGGTGATGGCAAGTGTTGGAGAGGATTTTGGAATGCTCATCATTGCTGATGGGGTTGTAAAATGGTGCTGCTGCTGTGGAAAATATCTTGGAAAATATTCCCTGGAAATGTTAAACATGGAGTTATCATAGGACCCAGTAACCGCACTCCTGGGAACATACTCAAGAGAACTGAACACATGTATGTGTCCAGTGCTGTTCACAGGGAGAAACAACCTAGATGTCTATTGATGATATAAATGCATTAAAAATGTGACATGGGCATACAATGAGACATTACTGAGCACAATAGGCACGAAGCACTGACATGCTACAACATGGATGGCTCTTGAAAGAAGTTGGTCACAAAACTCCACATGTGTGATTTCATTTGTATGAAATACCCACAATAGGCAAAATCCACAGAGATGGATTGGTGGTTTCTTTAGCCTAAGGGCAGAATGGGGAGTAACTGCTATGGAGACAGGATTGATTTGCGGGGAGGTGAAAGTGTTCTGAGATTGGTCATTGTTGTAAAACTTTGTAAAGTCATTGAATTATACACTTAAAACAGGTTGATCTCATAGCATGGGAATTATATCTTAATGGAACTGTATCAAAGAGTCAGTCTACTCAATTTAACAAAAGGAACAAACTATTCATACATTTAAGAACATGAATGCAGCCCCCAAATAATGTTACTGGATGAAAGAACCCAGTCAAAAAAGAATATATGCTCTATGGTTTCGTTTACATAAAATTCTAGAAAATGCATTCCAATTTATGGTGGTAGAGAGCAGGTCAATGGTTCCGGGACCTAGGAGGGGTGGGGTGGGCCAGGGAGAGATGACAAAGGAGTGCTGGGAAACTTTGGGGACTGACAGGTGTGTTTATTATCTTGACTGTGGTGGTCTGTGTTTCACAAACGTCGGCACTGTATTGTGCCTTTTTAATGTGTATGGTTTATTGCATGTGAGTTACAGTTACTGAACCCAGCCAGTAGGTGGGTCCTACTGCTTGCCACGTACCAGGAAAATCTCCAAAGATGGAGTTCAGTGGAAAAGAAAGGAATCTCATTTAATGGCAACTTCCTGCCTAAAATATCTGGGTGACAACAGTAAGGGGAAAGAAAAAGTCAGAGTGTGACACCAAAAATAGTCTCATTAGAACCACTACACAGGTTCAAGAACTGAAAATAACACAAGAACAAAAATCTGTTGACAGTGCTGTTATCACCGAGGTCTTTGGCAATAACGGCAAGCTTCTGCTTCAAAGCCTGTTCCCTCTAAGACACCCAAAGAAAAGTCACTCTGTCACCATCTGCCAGCTCAGTTCAAGGTTGCACCCAGGAATCTCCTCTCCCACCCAAAAGTTTCAGGAACACAGGTGGCTTAGCTGGTCTCCAGTCTCTGTCCAGCTTTAGGCATCTTCCAGAGTCTGTGCCCCCAGGCCTTCACGCACAGGCCTGGACTGGGCATTGTTGACAGGCTTTCTGGCGACCGTTGACAAGTCCCCCACCAGGAGAGGGGAAAGAACCAATTGCCCTTTTGCTTTCTGTCACACTCTTTCAAAAGTCCTCTCCCAGAATCCCATGCGCACCAAAAGCTAGTGGGGGTGTCCAGCCTTCCAACCAAGGAGGGCCAGTGTTGGCCATGGTGGCCTTTGCCCCTCTTCCTGCTGCTATGTTTAGGGGGCCAAGTCTGCTGTCACTCATGTCCAGCTCAAACCCCTCCCCCATTTCTGGGCGTGTGTGTGTGTGTGTTTCCCTCCCCACCATTACAGTACCTCAGGAAAGCTGGAAACAATTAGTCTAGGTGCTGAGTGAAGAGTGGCTTAGTGGGGGCGGAGTTGGAGGCTGGGGAGCAAGTCCGAGGGGTTTGCAGGGAGAGGCGCTGTGTTCTGGGTTGGATGACAGCCATGGGCAGCAGGTGACGGGTTGAAACATGCTTTGGAAAGACAACCCACACATTGGGGTGGAGGGAAGTTAGGAAAAAGGGTGATTTTTAGTTCCTTTTTTTAAAAAATTCACTAGAGCAGTCATTATGTAATAGTGCCATTAGCTGAGGAGGACTGTTTTTTGCGGGTCAGGAGAATCACATGTTCTGTTTTGGAAAGGCTGAATCTGAGATGCCAGTGTGATGTCCAAATGGGGATATTTAACAGACCGCGGAGGATGTAAGCCTGGATGGAGTTCAGGGAAGATGTAAGGTATTAGACAGTATATATTGGTCTCTGTCCTTGGTGTCTGGCACAGACTTCTGAAAACCTTGTGACTTCCTGAGTGACAAAAGCACGAGGAGCATCTCTTGTTTTAATGGGGTGACTCTGGGTGACTCCTGGGTGGGGCTGGTCACTAGAGAGACCAAGCCCTGGTTAGAAGCTTGGGATTCTCCCCTCCAAGCACACGTGGGCAGCCAGCACTCCTGCGAGGCCAGGCTTCAGGGCGGGCGGGAGGTAGGAGCGCGTGAAGGAGAGGCCACAGGTCCAGGGGACTGACGCAGCAGTGTGGGGCCGGGCGGCAAGGCTGTCACAGGCACATGCTCTCTGATGGTTCACATAGAACTAATTTACCAACAAGAAAAGGGACAAGGAGAATCTTCACAGGCATGAGTTGATGAGCCAGTTGTCCCAGGGGCCACGCTGGCTTTATGAGGCCATTGGGCCCATGAGGCTGCATTGTTGAGTGACTGGGGCCCTTGGGGCTGTGGGGAGAAGCAGGCTCCTGGGCGGTCCTTCGAGGTCAGCTCCCACATTGAACATGGAAACACAGATTGGGGAAAGGGGTGCACCTCAGCAGAGCCCTGTCTGTCTTAATGGGACTCCCAGTGTCGGGGGCTTAGCCAGATGGGTCAGGGCTCCTCCCCACTGCTTCCCCTGCCAGCAGGCTTGGCCGGACACAGACTGTCCTCAGGGTTTCTTTCTCCCTCAATAACCTGCTCTGCATTCTTTGAATGCCTCTCTTATGAATGCTTCTGTCTCAGTATTTCCCTATCTAGATCCCAGGCTGGGCATCCGATTAACCCCGCTAATCATTTGGGTCTGGCCGTGCAGAATTGCCATAAGTCAAATGCCCATCCCTGAGCTGGCAGCCTGGGCCAGGGGTGGGGTCCCATTTGGCTGCCCTGAGTAGTGGGTTGACGCCTTCCAGGTGGTGGATGGGCATGGCTCAGCAAATCAGAGGGCAGGGTGAGGGCAGGGGTGTGGCTCCCAGGCTCACTGTCCTTCCTCTCCCACAGCACTGATGTCTTCATCTGCACAAGCCCCATCAAGATGTACAGGTACTGTCCCTACGAGAAGGTGAGCTGTGAGCTTGCTTGCAGAGGGTTTGGTGCTTTGCTCTTCTCACTTCACCCCATGGGTCATAGGTAAGGGCTGCTGGCTCTCCACATGCCCAGCAAGAAGGGCACTGAACGCCCACACAGCTGCCACCGACTGGGGTGAATTTGTTTCTGCCTTCTTTCCCATCTATCCCTCCTGTTTCTGTGCCAGAGTCTCCTTCCCTGACAACCTTCCCTAGTGCCAGTCCAAAATTCTGCTACCTTGTCCAGATGGAGCCCGGTGAAGGCGATAGGCTCTCTGGAGAGGGTGACTGTCCACATTTCAGTGCAGTGTCATTTGTGAAGGATGGGACAAGGAGAGAAAATGTCTGTGGAAGGACTGGAGGCAACCCAAATTTACGTTAGAATGCACGAATTTATTTACATAAAAAGTCTGACAAAGGTGAAATAGTTGAGTTTTGCTACATACTCAGTCTTCTTTATTGAAAATATTAGAATTGTATGAAAGTGAAACTTTTCTGGAAATTGAGAACCTGTGGTTGACCAGACTGGAGGGAGGGTCTGTTGCTCAGGAGATGGGTGTTCACACCAGAGGTGGGTCCAGGGCCTGGCCCCTCCTGAGGAAGTTCAAGCAGCCCTTGCCAAGCCCAGGGCCTCCCTGCTCAATGGCTTGGCCCAGCCCTTCAGCAGGAGTTCTCCTGAGTGTCTTCACATTACCTCCCTTCTCTCCAACTCCGTATTAGAAGCAAAATGAACATAGTCAGCCAGCATTGGGTGACTTCTCTGTGCTTTCAGTGGACTGGGAACTCTCACTTACTGAGCAATTATTGTGGTGTCATGTACAGTGCTCAGCCCCCACCATTTCATTGCATGCTCACAGAACCCCACTCCATGGTTATCTTTACACCCTTAGAACATGTGAGAAACATGAGTTCAGTTAAACTCAGGGGACTTAATAACTTCCCCAAAGTCAGTAAGTGTGGAGTTAGGACTGAGGGCCAGGTCCACTATTTGTAGTAGAGCAGTGACCCAAAGTCAGGCCCCCAGGCCAGCAGGGTCTGCACACCCAGGATACTTTAATAGAAGTGGGTGTTTTCTGGCCTCTCCCTAGACCAGGGGTGTCCAACCTGTAGCCCTCAGGTGACATGCGGCTCAGAGTGACTGTGAATGTCACCCAACACAAAATTATAAATTTACTTAACACATTGAGATTTTTTTGTGGTTACGTGTCAGAATGTATTTAATGTGTGGCCCAAGACAGTTCTTCCAGTGTGGCTCAGAGACACCAAAAGGTTGGACACCCCTGCAACCTTCTGAATTAGCATCTCTGGGAGCAGCTGAATGTATTTAAGCAAGCCTACCAGGTATGCTCTTAATTTTGATAACTGCTGGGCTAGAGTAACTGTTTCAGTAGGGGTTGTACTGGGGATTAGGATGCTTATCTCGTGCTTATTGGGCTAAGATTGACAAGATGGCTGTCAGTCACCCATTCCCATGGATTTCAGTATCATCTGTATGCCTGCCATCTACCCTGTGTAGCCTCAGCCCAGGACTCTCCTCTGAATTCCAGGCAGCTCAACCCTGCCTTATCCATCCCTGGTGCTGCTCTTCCCATCCTGCTCCTCCCAGGCTAGAAGCTGGGGCTGTCCGGGTGACATCCTCTGACTCCTCACCTCTAGCACGTGGACAAGTCATAGTTCCTGTTGCCCCGTTTCTGATATTTGGCATCTGTCTGCTTCTCCCTCTCCTTATTGCCACCACCTCAGCATTTCTTTCCAGAACTAAGAGAGCCTCCTGAACTGCCTTCATTTCAGTCCCACGTAGAACCATGGGAGGTCTTCACAAGCAGATCATGTCAGCCTCCTACTTTAAAACATTTTAATGGTTTCCCACTGCACTTAAAATAGGATTAAAGGAAGTATATACATACAATATACAAACACATACTCTCCATAACCTACAAGGCCCTGCCTCACCACCCCTACCACCCATCGCAGGGTCCTGTCCTCTCCCTTCATGATGTTTCGTGCTCCTCCACTTCTGAGCATGCAGCGCATTCTTGCTTCCTGCCCTTGCACATGCTGGCCTCTGCCTACTTGGTTTCTTCCTCTTCATTCACTGGGCTCAGCCCAGCAGCTTCCCCACAGCATCTAACCATATTTAAAATACATTCTTCCTCCACGTTGTTGTTCCACCTCTCAGACCTTTGTTTCCTGTATAACACTTACCACTTTTTGAAATGGGTTTATTTCTTTGTCTATGTCTTGTCATCTGTTTGTCTCGTCTACTAAACTGCAAGATCCTTGAGGGCAGGGATTATGACTCTCTTGCTCACTACTGATCCCAGTGCCTGGCACAGGTCCTGCTATGTTGTAAGCACTCAGTATTTGTTGTTGGATGAATAGAGTTATTTGTTCAACAGAGTTGTCAAACATCTTTCAGTAATAATGTTTGCCATTTAGTTAATGCTTTTATTTTATTTTTTAAAAAGATTTTATTTATGTACTTTTAGAGAGAGGGGAGGGAAGGAGAAAGAGAGGGTGAGAAACATCCATGTAAGAGAGAAACATGGATCAGTTGCCTCTTGCCCATGCCCCGACAGGGGACCAAACCCGGGACCTTTCACTATGCAAGACATTGCCCAACCAACTGAGCCACAGCATTCAGGGCTGCTCAGCACTTTTACTGTGGCAGGTGCTGTACTGTCAGTAATCTCTTTAGCTCTTACAGCATCTCCCTGTGAAACAGAAATGCAGTTGACCCTTGGCAAACATGGGGATAAGGAGCACCAACTCCCTACCCTCACAGCCAAAAATTTGCATATAACTTTTGACTCCCTAAAACTTAAGCCGTCCCTTCACAGCTGAAGTGGATGGGTTCCAGGACACCTCCTGCCCCCCTGTGGATATCAAAATCCACAGATGCAAAAGCCCCCATGTAAAATGGCATAGAGCGTATAGTCGGCCCTTTTTATCCACACACTCACAACTGCAGATCAAAACCAGTGCAGGTGTTCAGTGCAGAGAATCCACATGTAAGTGGACCTGCGTAAACCCACACAGTTCAAGGGTCAACGGCACTCTCCTGATCTGCCAAATGAAGACAGAGGCTGAGTGAGGGGCACGGGCTTTCCTACTAGATCAGTGGTCCTGGGCCCAGGTCTTTGTGTCTCATAGCCCCGCCCTTAGCCTCTCCTGCCCACAGGGGGCTCACTCTTGAGGATTCAGAGCACAGTGGCTGTGTGAGAAGAGGGTACCAGTTAGGACTCTTTCGTCATAAGCAATATCAACAGCACCGAGCCAACTTAAAACAAAACTAGAATTTATTAGAAGGATGCTGGTTTGCTCAGAGAATCAAAGGAAAGTCGGAGGAAGCAGGCCTTGGACCAGCTGCGTGGGAGCCAGAGCCACAGACGGCCTCCTCAGCACCTGGGCCGCAGAGCTGCAGCTCCGGCCAGTCCCCGCCCGTGTATTTCTGTGCCCAAGTCATGTTCCAGGAGAAAGCGCTTACCAGCTGAGCTCTGGTCCCATGCCTGGCCTGTGGCAACGGGTGGGTGGGCCTCCTGGGGATCCCGTTAAGGATGAAGTAGCTTCACAGAAGTCAATTCAGGTGCTGTTCCCAGAGGAAGGGGTGCAGTGACGGTGGATGCCTTGATTAAAATGAAGGAAAAAAACAAAAACCCACCTCTTTGATCCTCGTACCAAGCTACAGCAATGCTGTTAACCTTCTGCTATGTTTCTTTCTACCCCAAAATTGAGCCTCTTCATTTAACCTCAAATATAAAATGTAGGCTATGTTTGAATTTAAGGAAGAAATGAATTCATTCGGCAAACAGTTACCAAGCACCTGCTATAACACTTAAAAAGATGCCCCATCTCTACTTTTAGGAACTGATGACAATGTGGCAGGCAGACAGTGGGTTGTCACTGCATGTCACAACCTCTGTGGTCACACAGGAGGAGGATCTGTGACTCATTCTTGGGGAAAGTAACAATGAGTCACCCATGGGAATGAACAGGCAAAGGAGGGCAGGGAGTGAGTTCTGAGTGTTGCAAACAGCAGTGCAAACACAAAGGGGCATAAGGGGGAGCTTGGAGGGTGGGGTGGCTTGAGGGGGGTAGGCTGGAGATAAGCTGAATAAGCAGGCAGGGCCTTTAGTAATCAGGAGTTTGCACTTCACTGCCACAGGTACTGTGAGGCCTTCGAGGGGTGTTTAAGCAAAGTGGCCCTAAATCCCGCTGATGTTTCTGAAAGCTCCCTGCAGCAGCATGGCGGATCACTTGGTGGACTTCACTACCAGTCTGGAGACCACGTGGAACCTGCTGCAGTGGTGCAGATGGACAATAATGAGGACCTAAACCAACACAGTGACAAAGGCCCACAGGACAGTCACCATGGTGGTGACTTGTTACACCCACGAGAAATAGTGAACGTGCCATAGAAACATGCACTATGAATGCTAATAGAAAGTTTTCCAAAAGCAAAAAACACAGTGAATGTAAGCACAGATTACTTAACTTTGTTAGTAAAAAAATGAAAGTTGAAATGATTTTTTCTATCAGAATGATAATTATTAGAATCATAATCATTTGAAATTATAATAACTAGTATTGGTAAAGGTTTGTAAAAACCAGCATTTTCAGATATGGCTGGTAGAAAGAAACTAATGAAATCCTTCTGGTTGATAATTTGGCAGAATACTCAAAGGGCTTTAAAAATCGCCTTAATATAATTTTTTTTTGCTTCTAATTTATTAATATGTAATGTAAACTCAACATAGTTGAGATCCTTAACAAATAATCACCACCACAGTCAGACCAAAGCATCCCTTGCAGGCCCAGTCACCAGAGCCCCTGCACTTTCGTGAATTTTACCTTCAAGAGCTTCATATAGCTCTCAGAAGCTCAGAAAAAATGGAGCTAAGTTTCTAGCAGGGGCAGGAAAAAAGTAACTATTTTGAAACATGCTCGAGTGTTCTGTTCTTTTATTTATTCATTTTTAGATACAGGGGAAGAGAAGAAGAAAGAGAGGAGAGAAACATCAATGTGTGGTTGCCTCTCATGCTCCCCATACCGGGGACCTGGCCCATAATCCAGACATGTGCTCTGACGGGGAATCGAACTGGCAACTCTTTGGTTCAGAGCCTGAGCTCAATCCACTGACCTACACTAGCCAAGGCAGTGTTCTATTCTTAACAAGGCCTTCCCTTGAGGGGGAACTATCTTATCAGAGCCTGAATGACCTGGGGGAAGGGAAACACTCCACTCCAGCCCCCTAGTCACCCATGCACTGAAGGCAGGAACCACCACCACTCCCTGCCACCCCCTGAGAGGCACTCATGAAGTTCACAGATAAGAAGCATAGGCTCACTAAAAGACAGACCTACACAGCAAGGGAATTCATCAACAAAACAAAAAGGCTATCCATGGAATGGGAGAAAATTTTTACAAATCATATATTTGATAAGAGGTTAATATCCAAATATATAAAGAATTTATATAACTCAATAACACAGAAAAGAACAATCTTGTTTTTGAAGTGGTCAGAAGTTCTAAATAGACATTTCTCCAAAGAGGATGTATAGATGGCCAAAAGACATATGAAAAATGCTCAACATCACTAATCATCAGAAAAACGCACATCTGAATCACAATGAGATATCACCTCTCACCTGTCAGAATGGCTATCATCAGTAAATCAACAAACAACAAGTGCTGGTGAGGATGTGGAGAAAAGGGAACCCTTGTGCACTGTTGATGGGAATGCAGACTGGTGCAGCCACTGTGGAAAGCAGTATGGAGTTTCCTCAAAAAAATTAAAAATAATACTACCTGTGATCCAGCAGTTCCACTTCTGTGTATTTAACCAGAGAAAACAAAAGCACTAACTGGAATATATATATATATCATATATATATATCTTTCAGTCAAGATGACAGAGGAGGTAGATGTTGTGCTCACCTCCTCCCACAACCACATTAAAATTAAAACTAAACTACAGAACAGCCATCATTGAGAACCACCTGAAATCTAGCTGAGCAGAAACCCTGTAACTAAGGATGTACAGAAGAAGCCACATTGAGACTGGTAGGAGGGGCAGAGATGCAGAACTGGAATGTCCCACACCCGTGTGGCAGTTAACAACTGGGAGGGGTTTCTTGGTTGTGGAGGTCCACACATAGGAGTGATGGGTCCCAGCTCCACTGGCTTACCATCCCAGGGTTCTAGTGCCTGGAAGAGAAGTCCCGTGACTTCTGGCTGTGAAAACCAGCGGAGATTGTGGCTGAGGGGATTCCATCCAGGTGAGACGGAGGGCTTCTAGAGTCCCAAGCATTCCTCTTAAAGGGCCCACACATGGACTCAATCACTATTAGCCTCACTGTCTCTGAGTTCCAGGGCTGCAGGAGCAGCTGGAAAAGTGCGAAGAACATAAGGGGAGGAGCTGAATTGTCTGGCTTCAGAGTAAGGGCTGGAAGAGCAGCTTTCTCCCAAACAAAGTGCTGGCAGAGGCTATTGTTCCTTTGTTAAGCCTTTTCCCCACTCAGTCTGCAGGCTCAGGTGCTGTATCTGAAACTCCATCCACCTGGCTATCACTGTTCTCCAGGCCCTGGTGATTCCCTGAGACCTCCATTCCACCGGACTTGGAGATCCACCCCAGCCACTTCCAGTGGCTTTTCTATACAAATGACCTGTCTTGGCTTGTGCTATGCACTCTCCTAAAATCTCTCAAAGGTTCACAAATCCCAAACAAGCGGTATCTGGCCTCAGCTTGCCCTGTTCCTCTTGCTAAGTAGCCCCAAGGCCAGCACTAGTGGCAGCTGGCCTCTCCCAGGTACCTCCAAGCCTAGCGCAGTGGCAGTCATCTTCAGATCATTTTTGTAGCTCATACCAAGGGGCCCTGGGCAGAACACAGGCAACGACTGACCTTGGCCTGCATCAGGGCTTCTCCCAAGAGACCCCACCATCAACACATCTGGTGGCCAGCTTCAGTCTACTCCAGGAAGGTATGCAAAAGACTGTAGCCACTCCTGAACAACACCCAACCACCTTCATAAATGACACATCCTAAGGAAGGACTTGGAGGCACCAGAGCCCCACCCAAGCAAATTCTGCCTCACAGTGTCAGCCCCTGCACAACAGCGCCTCCACTGTAGTCACTGCCAGTCCTCACAGCCAATCAGCCTGAGGGTCAGTCTTGCCCACTGATGTGCCAACAGCAGTCAAGGTTCAACTATAACAGGAGGGCACACACAACCCATACAAGGGACTGCCCTGGAGCACTGGCTTAAGATTAAGAGACTGTGTCACAGGGCACAACAGGACACCAACTACATAAGGCCACTCTGCCAATACTGGGAGACATAACAGCTCTACCTAATGCATAGAAACAAACACAGGGAGGCAGCCAAAATGAGCAGACAAAGAAACATGTTTCAAATGAAAACATCAAAACTTCAGAAAAAAACAAAATGGAGACAACAATCTACCAGAGGCAGAGTTCAAAACACTGGTTAAAAGCATGCTCAAAGAACTTAGGGGAAGAAGAGATAATCTCAGTGAGAACTTCCACAAAGACATAGGAAACACAAAAATGGAGACAGGAAACAAAAAAGAACCAGTCAGAAGTGAAGAATACAGTAACTGAAATGAAGAATGCACTAGAGGGAATCAATAGTAGATTAGATGAAGCAGAGGATTAAATCAGCAATTTGGAAGATAAAGTAGCAGAAAACATCCAATCAGAACAACAGAAAGAAAAGAGAACCCAAAAATGAAGATAGTTTGAGGTGCCTCTGGGACAACACTATGCATGCCAACATTTCATCACAGGGGTACCAGAAGAAGAGAAAGTGCCGGGGATTGAGAACCTATTTGAAGAATTAATAACTGAAAACTTTCCTAATTTGGCAAAGGAAATATCATACAAGTCCAGGAAGCACCGAGTCCCAAACAAGATGAACCCAAAGAGGACCACACCAAGACACTTCATAATTAAAGTGCAAAAGGTTAAAGATGAAGAGAAAGTCTTAAAAGCAGCAAGAGAAAAGAAGTTAATTATCTGCAAGGGAGCTCCCATAAGACTGTCAGCTGATTTCTCAACAGAAAGTTTGTAGACCAGAAGGAATTGGCAAGAAATATTCAAATTGATGAAAACCAAGGACCTACAACTAAGAATACTCTACCCAGCAAAGCTATCACTTAAAACCAAAGGACAGATAAAGAGCTTCCCAGACAAGGAAAAACTAAATAAGTTCATCACCCCCAAACCAGGATTATAAGAAATGTTAGAGGTACTTCTTTAAGAAGAAGAAAAAACAATAAAAAAGATGAATAATACTTCTGGCCAAGAAGGAGACATAGGTAGACACACTGTGCATCCTTGCATAACCAAAATAAAGACAACAATTTAGAAACAAAAAACAACTAGTACCGATAGAAAATTGAACTGTATGGAAATCGGACAACCAAGGAGTTAAAGTAGAAATATTCATCCAGACCGGTAGGAGGGTGGAATCGGGAGGCTGAGCAGAGAGGGGCTGTGGCAAAGCAGTGGCTGGCAGACTCTGGGCACACAAGGTGTTAGCAGGAGGAACCAGCAAGGCTGCAGCTGGTGGACCAAGCGGCCCCACATTCGCACACAGATAAACCAGGCCAAATTGGGGAGTGAGATAGACCTCACAAGCCAGGGTCCCAGCGCAGGGAAATAAGGCCTCAAAACACAAATTGAAAACACCTGTGGGGGTTGATGGCTGGGAGAAACTCCCAGCCTCCCAGGAGAGTTCGTTGGAGAGACCAACAGGGTTCTAGAACGTACACAAGCCCACCCACCAGGAATCAGCACCAGAAGGGCCCAATTTGATTGGGGGAAGTGGGGAAGTGACTGAAATCTGGCAGAGAGTGGAGCAAGTGCCACTGTTCCCTCCGGAACCCCTACCCCACATACAGCATCACAACCCAGTGACTGGGTTGCCCCGCCCTGGTGAACACCTAAGGCTCCGCTCTTTACTACATAACAGGTGCATCAAGACAAAAAAAATGGCCCAAATGAAAGACCAGATCAAAGCTCCAGAAAAAATACAGCTAAGCGACGAAGAGATAGCCAACCTATCAGATGCACAGTTCAAAGCAATGATGACCAGAATGCTCACAGAACTGGTTGAATTTGGTTGCAAATTAGATGAAAATATCAAGGCTATACTAAGTGAAATAAAGGAATATGTACAGGGAACCAATAGTGATGGGAAGGAAACTGGGGCTCAAATCAATGGAGTGGACCAGAAGGAAGAAAGAAATATCCAATCAGAAAAGAATGAAGAAACAAGAACTCAAAAAAATGAGGAGAGGCTTGGGAACCTCCAGGGCATCTTTAAACATTCCAACATCCAAATTATAGAGGTACCAGAAGGAGAAGAGGAAGAGCAACAAGTGGGAAAGTTATTTGAACAAATAATAAAGGAGAACTTCTCCAATCTGGCAAAGGAAATAGACTTCTAGGAAGTCCAGGAAGCTCAGACAATCCCAAAGAAGTTGGACCCCCAAGCAGGAACATGCCAAGGCACATCATAATTACCTTAGCCAAGGTAAAAATGAAGGAGAGAATCCTAGAAGCAGCAAGAGATAAGGAGACAGTTACCTACAAAGGAGTGCCCATCAGACTGTCAGCTAATTTCTCAAAAGAGACCTTACAGGCAAGAAGGGGCCGGAAAGAAGTAGTCCAAGCCATGAAAGGCAAGGGCCTACATCCCAGATTGCTCTATCCAGCAAAGCTTTCATTTAGAATGGAAGGGCAGATAAAGTGCTTCTCAGATAAGATCAAGTTAAGGGAGTTCATCATCACCAAGTCCTTCTTATATGAAATGTTAAAGGGACTTATCTAAGAAAAAGAAGATAAAAAACATGTACAGTAAAATGACAGCAAACTCACAATTATTAACAACCACATCTGAAACAAAAACAAGAAGAAACTAAGCAAACAAGTAGAACAGGAACAGAACCATAGAAATGGAGATCACATGGAGGGTTATCAACAGGGAAGTGGGAGGAGGAGAGAGGGGGGAAAGGTGCAGAGAATAAATAGCATGGATGGTAGATAGAAAATAGACAGGGGGAGGGTGAGAATAGTAGGGGAAATGTAGAAGCTAAAGAACTTATTAAGTATGACACATGGACATGAACTAAAGGGGGGAATCTGGGTGGGAGGGGGTGTGCAGTGTGGAGGGGAGTGAAAGGGGAAAAATGGGACAACTGTAATAGCATAATCCATAAAATATATTTTAAAAATATGAATAATAAAATGGCAACAACTACATATCAACCAGTAATTACTTTAAATGTAAATTGATTAAATTCTCCAATCAAAAGACATACGGTGGCTGAATGGATAATAAAATAAGACCCATACATAAAGTTCAAAAGACACACACACACTAAAAGTAAAGACATGGAGAAAAATATTTTGTGCAAATGGAAATGACAAAATAAGCTAAGGCAGCAGTATTATATCAGAGAAAATAGACTTTAAAACAGGCGTGTCCAACCTGCTGCCCTCAGGCCACATGCAGCTCAGGATGGCTGTGAATGAGGCCCAACACAAAATCATAAATTTACTTTAAACATTATGAGATTTTGTGTGTGTGTGATTACATGTCACAATGTATTTAATGTGTGGCCCAAGACAACTCTTATTCTTGCAATGTGGCTCAGAGACACCAAAAGGTTGCACACCCCTACTTTAAAACAAAGGCTATAAGAAGAAACAAAAAAGGACCCAGCAGTTCCAGTTCTGGGTATTGATTCAAAGAAACCCACAAAAAGAATGAAGGAAATCCTGCCATTTGCAACAACAGGGATGGACTACGAGGGAATTGTTTGTAGTGAAGTAAGTCAGATAGAGAAAGACAAACACCATGTGATCTCACTTATATGTGCAAATAGTGAGACAGTCAAACAAGAAAACTCGAGCTCATGGATATAAAGAAGTGATTGGTGGTTACCAGAGATGGTGGGTGGGGGGTGGGGTGGAACTCCCCTCCACCCTGCACACCCCCTCCCACCCAGATTCCCCCCTTTAGTTCATGTCCATGTGTCATACTTAATAAGTTCTTTAGCTTCTACATTTCCCCTACTATTCTCACCCTCCCCCTGTCTATTTTCTATCTACCATCTATGCTATTTATTCTCTGCACCTTTCCCCCCTCTCTTCTCCTCCCACTTCCCTGTTGATAACCCTCCATGTGATCTCCATTTCTATGGTTCTGTTCCTGTTCTACTTGTTTGCTTAGTTTCTTTTTGGTATGGTTGTTAATTATGGTTCTTTTTGGTATGGTTTGCTGTCATTTTACTGTACATGTTTTTTATCTTCTTTTTCTTAGATAAGTCCCTTTAACATTTCATATAAGAAGGACTTGGTGATGATGAACTCCTTTAACTTGATCTTATCTGAGAAGCACTTTATCTGCCCTTCCATTCTAAATGAAAGCTTTGCAGGTGAAGGGATTCAAAAAGTACTAACTTCCAGTTATAAAATAAATAACTCCCATGGATGTAATGTATAACATGGTAGCTATAGTTAATAATACCGTACTGTATATTTGAAAGTTGCTAAGAGAGTAGATCTTAAAAGTTTTTATTCACAAGAAAAAATTGTAACTGTATTGTGATGGATGTTAACTAGGTTATGGTGGTGATCATTTCTCAATATATACAAATATCAAATCATTATGTTGTACTCCTGAAATTAATATATTGTTGTATGTCAATTATACCTAAGTTAAAAAAAAAACAGTTCATGGTAGATAGATGGTTTAAAAAAGCATTTTAGGCAATAAATAGATTGTCCAAAGTAATATAATTAATAAACAGTGAAAGTGAGTAATGTCATATTTATCTTTACACCTCTAAAGTCTTTGCTGTTTTTGATATAAGTCAGGATATGACCTGAGCCCTGGCAGGTGTGGCTCAGTGGATTGAGTTACCAGCCTGCGAACCAAGGGTCACTGGTTTGATCCCTAGTCAGGGCACATGCCTGGGTTGCAGGCCAGGTCCTCAGTGAGGGGCACAAGAGAGACAGCCACACATTGATGTTTCTCTCTGTCTCTCCCTCCCTTCCCCTCTCTCTATAAAAATAACTTAAAAAAAAGATATGACTTGAGACAGGCCCATCAGGGCTTTGATTTTTTGTGAGTACAGCCATAATTTATTTTACTGTGCATCACAGATGTTACATATTTTACAGACTGACAAGTCCCTTCACCAGCAAAATGATTGCAACTTGTTTTATTGAGATACTTGCTCTATAGTGGTGGTCTGGATCCAAACCTGCAATATCTATGAGGTATGCTGTAAAATGTCAACCTGTTTATGCAATGGAAAAATATTTGCCAGAACATGTTCCCTAGCAATAAAAATAATATAGGCATTAACACTTAAAAAGTGATTACTGTGAGTCAGGTACTGTTTTAAACATGTCATATGAATTAATTCATTTAATCTTCATGGAAACCCAAAAGGGTAAATACCTGCATTTTATAAAGAAGGTTAAGAAAACTTGACAAAAGGCCTGACAGGCAGTATGTGGTTGATTTGGGATTTGAACCCATGTCATCTCACATTACTGCCTTTAGAAACAGCTCATTGGTTGCAGAGGGAGCAGGCTCAGCCCCACATTTTTATAGTCAGGATGGCCATACATTTTAGGTAAGTGAGGTTTCAGAGATGGCTTCCTTTCATAAAGCCTCTGTCATTTTGACTGGTGAAATGTAAATTTTCCCAGATACATTATAGTTTATTAGACTACTTTATCTTTTTTCCTATTTCAAAAACCAAAAGCTCTCCCAATCCATAGCTTGAATATTCTCTTGTCCAGTTTCATGCAAAAATACTTTTAAATGATCTGTTTTGAAATAAAAACATGGTCATTATTCACATAATTACTACTAAAATTTGAATATCTAAATTTCAATTTTAAAGACTAAATCTATTTCATTTATTTTATCCAAGCTTTCATCCAGTAAAACATTTGTTGTGAGAAATATAGAGACACTGTTACAAAACAGACCCATGGCAGGACAAGATACTGTTACCGAATAGACTGCGCCTTTCCTCAGGGTCCCTCCATACTAGGTTCACCTTGCCCGCCACCCTTAAGAATTGGAATTATGGCTCTCAATGCCAGAGTTTCATGAAAAGGAAAACAACTATTTATTCAAAAGTTATCCAGACTTAGGGTAGTAACTTAACATCTTTGTTAACATCTCAAAGTCCCTTAAAACAGCCACAAATACACACAGTCCTCCTTTCCCCGCTTTGCACAATCAGGCCAGTCATGGGTACCGTATCTCAGAAAAAAAATAGAAGTCTGTGACTCAGATAGCTCCCGGCTCTTCCCAGTAATCTGTGCTTGGCTGGCAGGCCTCCCTCGGGTCCCAGCACCATCAGCTGTGTCACTGGGGTCTCCAGTTCTTATTCCAAAACCACATGGCACCTTCTCATGACCCACCAACAAGAGTCCTTTCACTCCTTCCCTTCCCGCAACATCTTTCCTGCATTCTTCCAAACTGCTAAGAGTTCTTCATGACTGCTCCATCTTGCTTCCTGCTTCCTAAGCCATATGGTTAAGGGAGGCCCCTCTCTGCCCACAGAACTGCATGGTTCCAACCCATGTGGATGCTGCGCCTGGGTTTTTAAATCCCTATTTCCAACTCCTCCCATAATTGGCTACACCTGCCAGCATTCCGCATTTTTCCAGCTTTTCTGGGCTGCCATAGGAAGTCCAGGCAGGCATGGCTTCATGGCGTGGAGAGAACCGTCTCCAAGCTTTCACACAGGTGCTGTAACCAGGGGGAGCTGCCTCCCAGTTACATCATGGGGCAAAGTCACTCCCACCTCCCTGGCTCAAAGCATGGCCATGGCTACTTACCATATCCACGAAGCTAACCAGCTGTTAATAGATATGTTAAATAACCATTTTTGCATATTAGGTATGAAGCTGGCTACCATTGATGTGCAACATAACTCTTAGTGGCCCTGCTCCATGTGTTCCATCCCCCAGTCCAGACTTGTGGGGGTGGGTGTATCCTATACTTTATAATTCTTGGACACCCTGAATTCTGGACCCCGTTTCAAATCCCTCTTTTGACGGGGGCCTGGCTGCACCCCATTACTACACTTTAATATCAGGCCAAAGAAGAAAAGACAACACTGAGACCTAATCACAGGTCTACAGAGTGCTGCCCCTCCCCCGCCCTCCCCACCACATTTCTGAAGGCCTGTTTACAGCAGTTCCTTCTACCTGGGGCAGCATGTACAGGCATCAAAAAAACAAACAAACAAACAAACAAAAACCAAAATTACAAGGCAAACTAAATGGCAAAAAACACCATTCAAAGAGATAAATCAAGCATCAGAAACAGACAAGGCAAGGTTGTAATGATCAGACCAGCAGTTTAAAACAACTATGTTTAATATGTTAAGAACTCTAATGGCAAAACGTAGACAGCTTATAAGAACAGATGCATAATGTAGGCAGAGAGACAGAAATTCTAAGAAAGAATGAAAAAGAAATGCTAGAGCTCTGACTGGTGTAGCTCAGTGGACTGAGCGCGGGCCTGCGAACCAAAAGATCGCGGTTCAATTCCCAGTCAGGGCACATGCCTGGGTTGCAGGCCAGTTCCCAGCAGGGGACCCACGAGAGGCAACCATACATTGATATTTCTCTCTCTCTCCTTCCCTTCCTCTCTAAAGATAAATAAATAATAAAATGTTAAAAAAAAGATGCTAGAGCCCCAAAACACTATTAACAGAAATAAAGAATGCTTTGATGAGCTCATAAGTAGATTGATACAGTTGAGGAAAGAATCTCTGAACCTGAGGATATCTCAGTAAAAACTGCCAAAACTGAAAAGCCAAAAGGAAAGATGACTGGAAAACAAAAAATGGGACCAATATCAAAGAATATGGGACAGCTACAAAAGGTATCACATGTATGTAATGTGAATGCCAGAATGAGAAAGGGGAAAAGAGAAACAGAGGAAATTCCTGACGCAATAATGACTGAGGATTTCCCCAAAATTATTGTGAGACACCAAACCACAGATCCAGGAAGTGCAGAGAACACCAGTAGAATGAATGCAACCCCCACCTTCACCGAAACCCTACACTTCGGCATATCGTATTCAAACTGTAGAATATCAAAGGTAAAGAAAAAAATCTTGAAACAAGCCAGAGGGGGGAAAAACCACCTTACCGATAATAAACCTAACAATTACATCTGACTTCTAAGAAATCGTGCAAGCAAGAAGAAAGTAGAATAGCCCTGGCTGGTGTAGTGCACCAGATTCAGCAAGGGCCTGCAAACCAAAGGGTCACCAGTTCAATTCCCAGTCAGGGCACATGCCTGGGTAGCAGGCCAGGTCCCCAAATGGGGGTGCGTGAGAGACAACCACACATTGATGTTTCTCTCCCTCTCTTTCTCCTTCCCTTCCCTTCCCATCTCTCTAAAAATAAATAAATAAAATCTTAAAAAAAAGAAAGTAGAGTAAAATATTTAAAATGTTGAAAGTAAAAACTCACTACCTACAATTCTGTACCCTGTGAAATTATGTTTAAAAGAGAAGGAGAGAGAAAGATTTTCTCAAACAAACAGAAATTGAGGGAATTTGTTGCCAGTAGACCTGTCTTGAAAGAAATGTTAAAAGAAGTTCTTCAGAGAGAAGGAAAATGATATAGGCCAGAAAATCAAATCTATCTTAAGAATGGAAGCACATTATAAAGGAAATAAGTGAAAGTAAAATAAAACCTTTTTTATTTTTAATATTGTCAGAATAATATTAGTAACAATTATGACTTCCGTATAAGTGAAATTAGTAATCTCAGTGATACAAGGTATGGGAGGGAGAAACCAGGGATACTTTGTTATTATAAGGTATTTGCATTACTTGCAGATCAGTATTCCATTATTTGAAAGTGGACTTCAATTAATCATAAATGTATATTGCAAACTCTAGGGCAACCACCAGAAAGAGTTTTTTTTCAAAAAACTCTATGCTTCTTGATGACTAAGAAAGGCTAGAAAGTAGAATTGTATAAAATGCTTAATTAAAACCACAAAAGGTAGAAAAAGAGTAGAAGATAGAAATAGGAACAGATAACAAGGGCAACAAATAGAAATGGTAACAAAGATAGTAGATAGTAACCCAACTCTGTCAATAACCACTTTACATGTCAATGGTCTAGACATACCAACTAAACGGTAAAGAGTGTTGGTGTGGATAAAAAAATAACAAGGTCCAAATACATGTTGTCTACAATAAACATATGTTAAATATAGAGACACATGCATATTGAAAGTAAAGAAAGGGATGTAGAAAGGTATTCCATGGTAACACTAGTCAAAAGAAAGTGAGAGTAGTCACATTAATTTCAGACAGGACAGACTTCAGACCAAGAAAAATGACCAGGGATAAGGAAGGGCATTATATAGTGATAGATGGGTCAATTATCCGAGAAGACATAACAATATTTTTTTAATTTTTAATTTTTAAAAAGATTTTATACATTTACTTCTAGAGAGAGGGGAAGGGAGGGAGAAAGAGAGGGAGAGAAACATCAGTGTGTGGTTGCCTCTCATGAGCCCCCAACTGGGGACCTGGCCTGCAACCCAGGCATGTGCCCTGACTGGGAATTGAACCAGTAACTCTGAGGTTCTCAGAATGGCACTCAGTCCACTGAGCCACATCAGCCAGGGCACAATCTTTAACATGTATGTGCCTAACAACAGAACATAAAAATATGTGAGGCAAAAACTTTTAGAACTGCAAGGAGAAATAGATGAACCCACTATTACAGTTGGAGACTTCAATGCCCCTCTGTCAGAAACGGCCAGACTTGAAAAATAAGGGCATAGCAGAGCTCCACAACACCACCTGGACATAGCTGACATCTGAAGACTACTGCATTTGAAAACAGTGGACTACACATTCCTCACAAGCTCACATGGGACATTCACCAAGACTGACTGCATTCTGGGCCATAATACACACCTTAACAAATTAAGGAAAATCAAAAAACACTTGGCAATCAAACACCACACTTCTAAATAACACACAGGTCAAAGACAGATTGCAACTGAAAATTTAAAATAGAAGTAAAGAAAAATGAAAATACAGTTTATCAACATGTATGGGATGCAGCAAAAGTAGCGCTTAGAGGGCAGTTTGTAGCATTGAGTGTGTGTGTTAAACAAGGAGAAAGATCTAAAATCAATGATCTAAGTGTCCACCTCAGGAAACTAGAAAAAGGACAAATTAAACCCAATGTAAGTAGAAGAAAAGAATAATAAAAATTAGAGCAAAAATCAATGAAATTGGCACAAGAAATCGAGAAAAACAACAAAAGCAAAAGCTGGTTCTTTGAAAGGAGCAATAAAATCAATGAGCCTCTAGCTAGACTCACTAAGAAAAAACAAGACACAAATTACTAATATTAGAAATAAAAGAAGGAACATCACTGTATCCTGTGGGGATTAAAATATCAATAATAATAAAGGAATACTATGAACAACTCTAATCCCACAAATTTGATAACCTGCATAAAAATGAACCAATTCCTTGAAAGACACAATCAGCTAAACTCACACAAGAATAAATAGACAATATGAATAGGCCTATACATAGGGTCCCTGACTTACAATGGTTTGACTTACCTTTTTTTTTACTGTACTCTAGTAAAGCAATGCATATTTAGTGGGTACTATACTTTGAATTTCGGTCAATATGTGGCATGATGCTCTCCAGTAATGCTGGGTTGGGGCAGTGAGCCACAGCTCCCAGTTAGCCACACAATCATAAAAGTGAAAAATCCACTATTCTACAGTGTAATATTAAAGTGCTGGTTTTTTTTTTTAGAGAGAGAGAGGGGTAGGGAGGGAAAGAGAGAGGGAGAGAAACATCTATGTGAGAGAAACATTGGTCGGTTGCTTCTCATATGCACCCTGACTGGGGACTGAACCCACAACCTATACTGTGACTGGGAATCGAACCCATGACTTTTTGGTCTATGGGACATTGCTCCAACCAGCTGAGCTACACTGGCCAGGGCTAAAATGCATTTTGACTTATAATATTTTCAACTTATAATTGGTTTATCTGGATATAACCCCATGGTAACTTGAAGAGCATTTGTATCTATTAAAGAAATTAAACCAATAATAAATAACTTTCCAAAATAGAAAGCAGCAGGTGGATTTACTTGTGAGTTCTACCAAATGTTTAAGAATGAAATTATAACAATTCTTTACAATGTCTTCCAGAAGACAGACATAGAAGGAATACTTCTCAACTTATCTGTCATGAACATAGATGTAGAAATCCTCAACAAAATATTAGCAAATCAAACATTTGAAAATCAATTAATGTAATCTACTACATCAACAGGCTAAAGGTAGAAAATCATGTGGTCATACCAATATATGCAGAAAGGCATTTGATAAAATCCAGTGCCCATCATGATAAAAAACTTTCTCAGTCTGATAAAGAATATCTACAAACAATGTACAGCTAACATTATACTTAATGGTGAGAAACTAGAAGTTTTCCTGCTAAGATCAGCAACAAGGCAAGGATGTCCCCTCTCCCCACTCCTTTTCAACACTGTATGGAAGTCCTGGCTAACAAAATAAGACAAGAAAAGGAAATAAGAAATATACAGATTGTGAAACAAGAAATAAAACTACCTTTGCACATGACATGACCATTTATGAAGAAATCTGAGAGAATTGTAAGAAAAATCTGTTGGAATTAATAGGTGATTATAGCAAGGCTTCAGGATACAAGGTTAATATATAAACATCAATTGCTTTCCTATATACTAGCAATGAACAAGTGGATTTGAGATTAAAAACAATACCATTTATATTAGCACCCCCAAAACATAACACTCATATATAAATCTAACAAAATACATACAAGACCTATATGAGGAAAACTACAAGACCCTGATGAAGAATTCAAATGACAATTAAATAAATGGAGAGGTGTTTCATGTCCACGGACAGGAAGACAACATGGTGGAGATGCCAGTTCTCCCCAACCTGACCTATAGATTCAGATCAGTGCAGTCAGAATCCCAGTGAGTTGTTTTGCGGGTATCAACAAATGCATTTTAAAGTTTATGTGGAAAGACAGAAAACCCCGAATAGCCAATACAATGTTGAATGAGAACAAAGTGGGAAGACTAGTGCAACCTGACTTCAAGACCTACTATGAAACTATAACAAATTAAGACTATGTGGCATTGGTGACAGAACAAATAGGTCAGTGGAACAGAGCAGAGAGCCCAGATGAAGACCCACATAAATATAGTTAGCTGATCATTGCCAAGGACCAAAGGTAATACAATGAAGTAAACATAGTCTTTTTAACAAATGTTGCTGGGACAACTGTATATCCACATAAAAAATCTATACAAAGACCGTATACATCTTACACCTTCCACAAAAATCAACTCAAAATTGATCATAGACTTAAATGTGAAAATCAGAACTATAAAACTTGCCTTGTGTGGTGTTGCTCAGTGGATTGCGTGCCAACCTGCACACCAAAGAGTCACTGGTTCAATTCCTGGTCAGGGCACATGCCTGGGCTGCAGGTCAGGTCCCCAGTAGGGGGTGTGCGAGAGGCAACCACACGCTGATGTTTCTCTCCCTCTCTTTCTCCCTCCCTTCCTCTCTCTCTAAAAATAAATAAGTAAAATCTTAAAAAAAAACAACTCTAAAACTCCTAGAAGATAACATAGAAGAAAACCTAGATGACCTTGGGTATGGGAATAACTTCTTAGATATAATACCAAAGGCACAATTCATGAAAGAAATAATGTATCACAGGGTGTAAAGTACAGCATAGGGAATATAATCAATAATATTGTAATAACTATATATAGTGCCAGGTGGGTACTAGACTTATTGGGGGGTCACTTTGTAAATTATGTCTTACCTCTATGTTGTACATCTAAAACTAGTATAAAATAACATTGAATATCAACTGAAATTGAAAAATAAAAAATAATTAATAAGATGTACTTCTTTAAAATTAAAAAGTTTTGTTCTGCAAATGACATTGTCAGAAGAATGAGAAGACAAGCCACGGATTGGGAGAACATATTTGCAAAAGAAAATACTGGTAAGAGTACTATTATCCAAGATATAGAAAGAGTTCTTGAAACACAACAGTAAGAAAATGGACAGCCTGATTTAAAAAATGGACCGATGACATGAACAGACACCTGACCCTAGAAGATGTACAGATGGCAAGTAAGCCTGTGAAAGTATGTTCAACAGCATGAGTCATCAGGGAAATGCAGACTAAAACAACAACCAGATGCCACTCGCAGTGACTGGAATGGCCCGAGGCCAGGGCACCGCAGACACCGGTGCTGGCAAGGAGGTGGAGCAGCAGGACCTCTCGCTCTTGCTGGTAGCGTTGCGAGTGGTACAGACATTTTGGAAGACAGTTTAGCAGTTCCTCCTAAAACTAAACATACTCTTAGCATATGACCCTTGAAACTTACATACTCTTATAACTAATGTCACCCCAGTACGTGTTAATAAAATTAAAATAAAGTCTGTCTTTAGAAAAAGTATTCCCTTTGTATTCACCTCCCCTCCCCCACCCCCTCGCTGGGTGTCGTTGGTTTGGGTGACTCGGGGCTCTGTTCCTGCAGTTGTTGCCATTCCCAGAATGCCAGGTAGGTGGAGTCACACAGTACACAGCCTCGCCTCAGACATTCACAGAGCACGATCTTTTCAAGGTTCATCCCGCTCGCTGTGTGATCAGTAGTTTATTCCTTTTTATTGCTGATTAGCATTCTCCTTTATGGCTCTACCACAGTTTATCCATTGGCCAGTTTATGGGCATTTGGGCTGTTGCCAGTTTGGGGATTTTGTGAATAAAGTTCTCAGAAAGACTTATGTCCACATCTTTGGGTAGACACCTTGTCTACTAACAGTCTAATAAACTGGTTTATCTAACAGGGTAAATTCCAGAGTGGGATGGCTGGGCTGTGTGGCAGGTGTGTATTTAATTTATATGGCGAGGAGCAACTATCAAACTGTTTTTATGAATGGCGATCCCATCTTGCCTTTCCATCAGCAAGGTGCAGACTGTCTCATCGCTCCATGTTCCTGTTGTCGCTTGGTGTTGTCAGTCATTTCCATATCTGCTGTTCCACTAGGGAACAGGAGTATCTGATCATGGTTTTCATTTGCATTTCCCTAATGGCTGATGATGTTGAACATCATGTGTTTGCTTATTTGCCCTCTGTATACCTCCTTTGATGAAATGTTCACATTTTTGGGCTAATTCTTCATTGGCTTGTTTATTTTCTTAATAGTGAGAGAGGTCTTTATATATTCTAGATACAAGGTCTTTATCAGATAATGTATTTTGCAAATACTTTATCCTAGTCTGTGGCTTGTCTTTTCATTTTCTTACCAGTATTTTTTGAAGAGCAGAATTTATAGTTTTAGGTTTTATATTTAGGTAATTACCCTTTTTGAATCAATCTTTATATGTGGCAGAGGTTTTTGTGGAGTGTTATGGATGTCCAGCTGTTCCTTTGTTGGAAGTGACCTTCTGCTGTTGAATTACCTTGGCACCTGTGTGTCTATTTCTTAACAGCCATCCTTGTGTGAATACCACACTCTTGGTTACTGTAATTTTACAGTGTCTTTTTAAATAGACTTTATAGTATCTTTTTTATAATGTTTTTAAAGAGGGGAAAGGAGGGAGAAAGAGGAGAGAAGCATCGATGTGTGCTTCCCACACACCCCGCTATTGGCCCCCAACCCAGGCATGTGCCCTGACTGGGAATTGAACCGGCAACCCTTTGGTCTGCAGGTTAGCACTCAATCCACTGAGCCACACCAGCCAGTGCTGTTCCCCCCACGCCCCGCCCCGCCCCGCCCTTTTTTTCTTTTTTTCTATTTTTTTAAGAAAAGAGAACCGTCAATGTATGGTTGCCTCTCGCACGCCCCCTACCGGGGAGTAGGCCCACAACAACCAGGGCTGTTTTTATACTAATTCCTTTGAGTTCTCCCAGCTTTATTCTTCACTTAAAAATTGTTTTGGCTATCCTAGGTCCTTGGTATTTCTATATAAATTGTAGAATCAGCTTGTCAGTATCTACAAAAAGACTGGCTGGAATTTAATTGGGATTGCATCATAACTGTGGAGCTGACAATGCTGAATCTTCTGACCCATGAACATTTATACATTTTCATTTATTAGGTCTTATAAAGACCTTTCACTCAGCACTGATATGTAGTTTTTAGTATACAGCTCTTTCACATATTTTGTTCAGTTTAATTCTCATTTCATATTTTTTTTGCATAGAGGTTATTTTTTAAAGATTTTATTTATTTATTTCTAGAGAGGGGGAAGAGAAGGAGAAAGAGAGGGACAGAAACATCAGTGTGTGGGTACATCTCACGTGCCCCACACTGGGAACCTGGCCTGCAACCCAGGCATGTGGCCCGACCAGGACTTGAACTGGTGACCCTCTGGTTCACAGGCCCACATTCAATCCAATGAGCTACACCAGCCACGGCATTTTTTAAAATTCTTTATTTTTTTTTAACATTTAAAGGTTGTGGCAAAATAGATATAACATAAAATGTACCACCTTAACCATTTCTAAGTGTATGGCCAGGCTGTTTTGTATTTTTGGCACTATTGTAAATGGTATTGTATCATTTTAATATCCAACTGTGTAGAAATACAAGTGATTTTTGTATTTTGACCTTATATCCTGTGACTTTGCCAAGTTGATTAGTACGAGTAGCTTTTATGTACTATTTGGGGTTATTAAAATTTAGTTGTAACAATAACACTTACTAAGTACTTACTATATGCCAGGTGTTACTCTGTGCATCCTACATAGATTTTATGTAACTTAACCCCGCAACAACATTGTGATGATCCTGAGTCTTGGAGTCTTGAAGATTTGCCCAAGGCTCTGCAGTGCAGATGCACCCGAACCACGGGCAAGGGGGAGACCAAAGCCAGATTTCTTTGTCCTGCTACCTTGACTGAGCACTTCCTAGGCGCCAGGTGCCATGCGAAGACTTGCATGTACATCTTCACATTTAACCCCCAAAGCAGTTCCTTGAAGGAGCACTGTTATTAACCATTTTATCATATCGTGATCTGGGCCACTTGCTGAGGAGACTCAGTGACAAAAAGCCAGCGCTGCCTGTTTAGGCCAAGTGTCCACACTAGTTTTCAGCCTGCACCTGGGTTGTGGTGGCAGGGGGCGGGACATGAGGCCTGGGCACAGGTAGCTCAGGGGTTCAGGAGCTGTGAGGCAGGGTGTGGGGTGAGGGCCTGGAGGCTGAACCTCTGAGCTTCTTTATCTGCACAGAATCTATTCACCACCATGAGCCTTGGAAGATGTGAACCTAGCCTCACTTTCCTGAGTAAAACCCATTGTTTAGAGCTGCCCCACTCATGGTCTACAGACAGTGCTGGCCCAGAGGAAAGAAAGGTAGGAACTGGTGTGTGCAGCTCAGAACTGTGCTGGCTGTTTGACATGGATGCAGCATCCAAACATGTGACTGGGTTTCAGATCTTGCAGAATTATTGGTTCAGGGTCAATTGGAAATTGAAAAAAGAAAATGACTGGTCCTTCTCCACAAGTAGTTTGTGAAACCTGACTCTGCCAGACTCGTGGACTTACAGTGATATTAGGGGAAGCCAGAACTGGGCCGTCAAGAGGCAGGAGGGTGCCCGATGGCCTCCAGATTGTGTTGTGGGACCACCCTGTGATCCAGGCCATGAGGCTTCAGAATCAACGTCTTCTCCCTTGGGCAGGGCTGGCCAACACTGACACATTTCTTCTTATCATGTTTGTTTTTGGTTTGTGTGGTCACTCAAGTATTCATTGAGACACGATCCCTGACCTCAGGGAATTTACAGTCAAGTGGGGCAGAAAGATGTGAAACAAGTAAGTACCCGGGCACATGGCTGCACCTGTAGCCACTGCTAGGAAGGACAGAGTGTGGTCAATTAGTGAAGGCTGAGGAAGTGCAGCTTTAGAAGGCTCAGGAGCTTGCTGGGCTGGGAGAGAGGGGGTGTATGTGGGTGTGTGTGCACATGGGGAAAGAAACAGTGGCAGGAAGTGTTTCAGGCAGAGGGAACGTTCTGTGTGAAGCTAATGAAGTGGGGAAGAGCATAACACAGTCAAGAAATCAAAAGAAGGGGACACAGAAGGGGAGGGGATGACAGAGCAGGTTGGAGCTGGGCCAGCAGGCGGGGCCACTCTGAGCTCTACTGCACTGGCAGGTCATGGTGGGGCTCTGCCGGCCACCTGGCATCTCCACTTTGCCTTCACCAGCTCAACCCTCCCACTCTTCAGATTAAGGAGATTTTCTACAGCTGTTGTGGTGCTTTGCATGGTGCCCTTTCAACATGAAAGAGGCAATCCCTAGCAGCTGTGGCCTTGTACCCCTTTTCACACATGGGGAGATGGGCTCCCTGAGAGGCCTGGGCCACGCCCACCTGTGCTGTGGCTTTCTGAGTTCTCTGCGCCAGAACAAGGGTGTGCTTTCAAAAAAAGTACATCTGGTTCCTCCACTACTTCAAACCTGATGCTGGTTAAAATTCATACACCCAACAGGGTCTGTTGCTGAAGGTGCTTGTTGGCAAATGGCTGAAGGCAGAAATTAAGAAAGATCTTGGAGGGACAGGGGAAGGCAGGGACGGTGGCACTGTGGCAGGGAGGGACTTCTGTCTTTACCCTTGAGGCTCCCTCATGATGCTGGCTGCCCCACAGAGTCCGGTGGGTGGCCCAGGCACCCCGCAGTGAGGTGTTGGAAGGCAGGAGGCTCTGGAGGGAGCAGGCAGGACCCATTTTAGCCTCTGTGGTGGGAGTGCACCCCTCACCGAGACCACACCCTGCAGGGAAAGGGGGAGTATGCAGGACAGCCAGAGGGCAGCAGCCCAAGCTTGCTTGTTACCGAGCAGGCCAGACACGGTGCCTTGTTGTAAGATCCAACAATTAAAGCTGGAAGGAGAAGGTCTTTATTTACAACATTCCAACCTTGGGAGAGCTTAGAGGACCTCAGCTCCGAGCCCTCCTTTCCCACAAGACCCAGTACTTCCCATGCTCCCCATCAGGCTCTAAGCCAAAAGCTCCAAAAGTCCCCATGTTCTTATCTGGTCTTAATCCTGCTGTGCAGGGTTTTCCAGTCCCTCTGGAAGGCCATCCTCACACAGCAGCTCTTCTTCAGTATCTGGGGTATGTGGTCATCCGCCTCCATATAATAGTCCAGAAAAGGCACAAGTCCCGAGTGCCCAGGTAAAATCCAGGTGCAGCAGGACAGCATCTTGTAAGGAAGTCCTTTGCAGCTCCGGAGTCCAAGCCGCATGGACTCCTTCCTCACTACGAACCTCTCCCTTCTCACCGCTCTCTTTCAAACTGTGTGGCAAAAATCCCTTACTACAGACAGCTTGCCTCCTCCACCGCTAATATTCCCTGCATGGCCAAGAGCAAATGGTTGCCGCGCTTGAGTTTAAATCCTTGTCCTGTGCCGCCCCCCCCCCCCCCGCGCGCCCCTTTTTCCCCGTTTCCGGCTCCTCCCACACTAGGCCACCTCTGCCAGTTCGGGTATCTTCTGCCTTTCTCTGGCAGCCATTGTTAGAGCAGGCGTGGCCCTGTGAGGCAGAGCGCACCGCCTCCACGCTTTTCAGGCCGACACCGTAACCTCCCAGATACATCACGGGTTAAAGTCGCAGCCTTCTCCCTGGCACCAAACCTTTTTAACATAACTAAGAAGCTAGCCAAGTTGCCAAAGATATGCAAAATTTCCCAATTGCTATGCTTGGCTTTCCCATCCCCCAAGCCAAGGCCATGGAGACTTTATTTCTGAACGCGGCGGTACACCCCATATCATGCGCTCAGAGCCCCCACACCCACTAAGGCATTACGTCCCCTAAATCAGCTGCTTTCTGTTTGCTCCCCAGGCATACTTGCCCCTTTCTGCCTTAGCACCTCACACTCGCCACCTGCCCTAGATGCTCTCTGTTACCTTACAGAATCCTGAAGAAAGCCCTCCTAGGCTCACCCAGGCAGGATGTGCGGACTGGTTGGATTAGGGGCCCTGAAGACCATGTGTGATGGCACTTTCCCAAGTGTCAAGAAACGAATTGTTTCAATGCCCTTTTATCTCCATCCCCGTTTCCTGTGTTCCTGGACGTGTGTGTGCACAGGTGTGAGGCATTTTCAGGTTGAGCCGGTGGGAGGGAGGCGGCCACCAGGCATGTGTAGCATTAGAGCTGGGGGGGCAGTCTGGATTGGAGCTGGGACTGTGATATGGACAAGTCACACCTTTGTACTGACTGTTCATTTCCTTTGCTGCCAATGGGATAAGTGTGTCTCCCTCGCTTGGCCCTTGGTCCTGGAGAAAGCCTGGCCGTTGCCACAGCTCTTGACCTGTGCACAGTCCTGACAGCACTCTCTTCTCCCCTCTGCCTGTTCACTTTGCAGTATGCCTGGGTTGAGAAGCACCTTGGCCCCGACTTTCTGGAGCAGGTGGTGCTGACCAGAGACAAGACCGTGGTCTCTGCTGACTTTCTCATAGACGACCGGCCGGACATCACAGGCAAGTGGCCTGGGCAGGTAAGGAGCGAGTATAGATGGCTGGGAGCCACTCAGACAAACAGTGCATGGGGCTGGGCCTGTCCCAAGTGGCCCCCGCTTAGTCACCACCTGTGTCAGGTGCCCAGCCTTGAACCTGGCACTGAGCCTCTTTCTTGGTGGGAAGAAAAGGTTCTTCTCAGCGTGTGGTCTGGGAGCCAGGTCCCAGCTCTGGGCAGAACTCACTGGGTGGCCTTGAGCCTCTTATACCAGGGAGCTTTGCCTTTCCATGTTAAATGAAGATGCAACTCTGGCTTCCAAATGTTTATTTTTATCAGAAGAACCTCCTTTTTTTCCTAAAAGTAATTTGAATGGAACCTAATATATAAAACAGAAAACTAAAGGTGGTTTGGGAGCTTTATTTCTTCAGTTGAAGGTCGTTTGGGAGCTTTATTTGTCCCTTTTGCTTATGGATGTACCCTCCCAAAAAACCAACAAACCCATCTTAAACTGTCTTTAAAAGGAGAGGGAAATTTATTTTCCTGAGAAGGTGGGGCAGGAGGCTTTCATGCATGGCTGAATCTAGGCGTCCAGACAACCTCAGTCACGTTCAGAATCTTTATCTCCTGTCTCTGCTCTGGTGTGCCGCACATGCAGGCAGGCTCTTTCCTCCTGTTGGCCATTCAGTGTCGGAGTTAAATCTTATAAGAGAATAAGGACCCCTCAGTGGGGAAATAACAGCGTATTTCTCCCCTAATGGCTTTTTGAGTGTTTTGGGAAGCATGCCCACCTCTACACTAGTCCCTGTTTCCAGAGGACAGAATCACAGTGCACCTACACCTGACCTCCCAAACCATGCAGTTTCTCAGGGAGAGTCAGGGTGCAGTGCCAGCCGGGACTGTGACTGTGAGGGTCCCAGAGACCCCTGTGACTTCCATCTCCAACCATGGGAAGCAGGGAAGAGGCCTGTGCAGAATGAGGCAGGAGCCAGGCCGTAACCCAAGGGACAGTGCCAGTGTGCACATGCGGACTAAAGCTTGGGGGAGAGGCCCCACGGGGCCCATGGCCAACAGCTAGCGCTGGCCAATGGTGAGATGACTGGGCGTGGAGAGAGGAAGGCCAGGGGTCAGCAAGGTTCAGCCTCCCATGGTGACTGTGGTGACAGTGAGCGGCACAGTCACTGCCTGGCCCCACTGTGCACTGTGCCGCTGCTTGTTGGGGACACCTCATTTAATCCCTTGAGCCCCATGAGATGGGTGCCAGAGCAGTCACCATGGACCTGATGGGGGGACCCCAGTGGGTCAGAGATGAGCTGTGTGACGGGAGACCCTCTGGTCTGGGCCCCAGGCCGCCTCTCCAGGCTCCTGCATTAGACTGAGTGCTGCTTTCCCACTTTCCCACCTGCAGGGGCCGAGCCCAACCCCAGCTGGGAGCACATACTCTTCACAGACTGTCACAACCGGCACCTGCCGCTGCAGCCCCCCAGTCGCAGGCTGCTCTCCTGGGCGGACAACTGGAAGGCCCTTCTGGACAGCAAGGGGCCCTGCTGAGGGGTCTGTACTCCGGGCTCCTCCATGGCGCTCAGGGTCTAAGGGCTAGTACTCTGGTCCAGGGGCTCCTTCTCAGACACCCCAGGCCCACTGCATATCTCCTCCCTTGTCCCAGCCCCACCAGGCCTTAAATTTATCTTGGGGCAGGACTGGCCCATGGGCTCTGGATAAGACTCATGCAGCCCGGCAATGCAGGTGGCCCTCAGGCCGTGGCCAGGCTGCTCCAGATAAGGGGGGCAAGGGCATCGCTAGGAGGACCAGCAGTCCTCCTTCCCTCTCTCAGGGTGTCCCTGCTTCCCCAGACTGGTGGCCCAGCCCGGCAGTGAGGATGCCAGCCACCTCTTGGTTGGTGAGGGTGATGAGCAGGATCAGGTGGTGTGACCCCCTCACACCCTCAGCCATGGCCCCTGACCCCTTGCCTGCCCAGTCTGGGGCCTCTAGCGCCCTCACTGAGCTCCAGGGCCATGCATGTGGCTCTGCCTTTGACCAGCCAGAGGGTCCTCATTCCTCATCCCCAGTCCCACTCAGGACCCAGCAGAGTCATCAGGCTTAAACATTTGTTGAAAAATAAATGCTTTTCCTGTGTCACCTGAGGTTGTGACCTCCTTTAGCCGCCACCCCAAGATCCTTCAGCTCCAGGCCTCAGGCACCAGCCGCACACCCTGTGAGTACCTGGGCCATCCCACCACACTGATGCAAAGCTAAAGAGGGTGCAGCTTCCCCTGCCCTGAGCACTGGGTGCTGTGTAGGGGCTGAGGGGATAGGACCTTGGTAGTAGTGGGACTTGGCCACCCCAACTCCACACCCCACACTAATGCTCAAGTTTAGCAAGTGCCACCCTCTCAAGTGCCCCCTTCCCATGTCCACCCCACCCCCTGCCCCAGTCCAGAGCAGCATTCCCGCACCTCTGCTCTGCTCCCACAGCCATGTTCCTGTAGGGTCCCACGGGCTGTGTGAGGGGGGAGCAGGCTGAATTAGAGTCTCAGTTCTTGTTCCTTTGACCTACTGGAAAGCGGAAGGGTGGACAACCAGCTCTCCATACTTTCTTGTGTGGTCTCAGGGGCCTTCACTTGTCCACTTTCTGCTCCGCCGCTGCCCTCTTCTTCACTCCCTTCACAGGGAACCCCTAGTTGTCCAATCTCTGGGATCCTGGCAGGCCTTCAGCCCTCAGTGACAGGCACTCTTGAGTTCCCTAGGGGCAGGGCAGGTGAGACGAGAGATGTGGGGGGCCTGAGGCTCAGGGCTAGCAGAGTGCCTTGCCTTTCCGCTCTCGGGCCATCAGGAGCCTGAGCTTGTCACCCCAAATTAGAAAGGGAGGACTCTTGGCTAGGCCAAAAGCAAGGCCCCCTCCTTGTCTGGCTTTATCCCTTGGGGGACAGAGTAGGGGGCTTTGCAGGTCAGTACAGACGAAGAGTATTTGCTGTTGCACCAGGTGGCCCTGAGGCCACCTGGCCCAAACAGGGCTGTGTCCAGAGCCCTGGCATGAGGCCCTGGAAAGAAGCAGGACCTGGGGGTACTGGCTCCTCAGCTGCTCCGATATCCTCACCCTGTGCACAGGAGGACGCCGCCCCGTCCGAGGGCTTAGGAGACAGTGTCCAGTGAGCAGCACAGTGCCACCCTCTCCCAGCTGGCTCACTCCACCCTCCTCCCCATCAACAGCAGTTCATGGCCCTCCGGCCTTCCTTGCCCTCTTTCCAGGAGCCTTCCTGCTTAGCGTTGTCAGGTCTAGACTTACTGGGACCCTCTGAGACCTGCAGTGCTGACTGTCCAGAGAACTGCAGACCCTGGCCCAATGGGAGCAGCATCTTCCCTTGCACTTGGCCTTCCAAGGGGGAAGGAGATCTGCCAGTGCCCCTCTGTGTAGGGTGTGTGCTGGCACCAGGGCACAGCAGCAAACCAGGTGCTCCTGGCCCTGCCCTCCCTCAAACATCATTGACCTTCAGACCTTAATACTGGGAAGCAGAGAAGCTACTTCATTCATTTCTGTCCTGGGTCCTCACTCTACTGATGACAAATTTAATCCCACCAGGTCCTGTCATAGTCTCTTCCTCCTCTTCCTCCTGCCCAGGGAGTGGCTTGCACTGGGGGGCAGACTTGCTCCATGCAGGGATGGCAGTGGTGAGGGTATCTGGACTCCACAGTTCCCTCATGCTGGTGTCACCAGGCCAGTGGGTACTGGTACTGATGGGATGGCCGGTTCTCTTGAGCTCAGTTGTGAGACCCCACTTCCGCTGGATGCCCCTCACCCATGAGAGACAGCTGCTCCTGCTGAGGCAGTGAGACACCCCTGCCTGCTCACTACCCACAGTCCTTTCCTCCCTGCCCTGGCCTCTGCCAACTCCACTGCTCATGCCCAGCACCAACTCTGTGTCTGCTCCGAACAAAGCTGTAACAAGGGTGCTCTGCTTCAGATCCTCCAGAGGTTGACCCTTCCAAAATCTTTTCTTTTAAATGGATCTCTGCCATGAACATTAATAGCAGGGCTCGAAACTCAGAAGCTGTGGATCACCACCTTTGTTCTCTGCTGAGCTGGAGGTAGCAGCCACTTCAGCAGCCTTTAGGTTAAAGGAGAAAAAAATAATTTCAGGGGCAAATCCCCCCGACAAGCAGTAATTAACAATTCACTGTGATTACAATGAGGGCCACAAGTCCAGGTGCTGGGGGAGCAGGTGGAGTAGGACCCTGGCCAGCCCAAGGTCAGAGGGTGCTCCCGGCAGGTTGCGTTGGTGAGACCTGGGTGGGAGAGGAAAGAGCACGTCCGGCTGGCAGAGGAGCATGCAGAGACCCCGGGGCAGGAAGGGTTTGCTGCAGAGCCTGCAGGAAGGAGGCAGCAGGACTGGAGCCCAGAGCAAAGTGGGGACGGTTGGGACCTGGCCTGCAAGGGTGCTGGCAGTGATGGTGCTGGGAAGGCAGAGCCCAGGAAACAGCCTATGGCAGGGGCCAGGTCCACAAAACTGTTTGATTTTCTTTTTGTCACACAGGGTACACCCAATTGAAATGAAAGTGACTTTCCTCACAGCTTGAGAAGCCTGTTTTGCTTCAGAACCATGAAATGCACTGCAGAAAAGGAAGTCCGTGTTTGCCGACCCCAAGACGCGGTGCTGCACCAGCGTGGTCCCTTGCCTTCTCCCCTGCTGGCTTTGAAACACCTCAGCTCTCACCCTGGGTGGAAAGGTTGAGAAGACCCAGGGCCGCAGGACTGGAAGCCCTGGAAGGAGTTAGGGAACTCCAAGTCAGCCAGGGGTTTTGGGCAGGAAGGCTCAGTGTAACTTCTTCACTTTCCTGGACCCCATGTGGGACCCTTTCCAGCATTGCAGCAGCAATGAGAGCTGTTTTCTAGCACTTACTGTGCTCTGGACACAGGCAAGCACTTTATGTGACCTCATGATCACCCTATTATGGTCACTCCCAGTAACCAATGGGACTGTGGGCCTGGCAGGGTCAGGGCTCCTGATGGACAGTGGGCCAGGCCTCTGATGCCAGGCATCCGGCCAGGCACTGCACTCTGTGGCTTGTGCTGTGACTTCCAGTCCTGACGGCTGACCTAGATTCCCAGAAGGATCGAGGGTCCATGGGTAAAGTGCCATCTCTCTTGGGCTGGGCCTCCATCTAAAGGTGGGTATCCAGGACCCAGCCTGCAGCAGAAACTGGCAGACAGGTGGGAGCCGGTCAGGCCAGAGCAGGTGGTTCCTAGGACCAGAGGTCTGGCTGACCTGGCCCTTGGTGACAAGCCCAGGGCAAGGGAGAGGAAGGAGGGCAGCTCACTGATTCCGCACAGCAGGAGGAGGGAAGGGTGTGTGTCGTGGAGACAAGGACACTTTGTAAACACCCCCTGTTGTCTGGATTTGCCCTTGTCCTCCTGCATTCCTGCCATTCAAGCAAAGCTGTGAGGCCCACTGGCTCTGGACAGGTGACACAGGTATGGTTTGGAACGGAAAGCCTGTGGGCTGAGGGAGGAGGAGGGAAAGACCTGGGTAAGCCCCTCTGGAGAGAAAGTGGCCTTCCAGTTTGGGATGCCTCAGCTGGAGTGAGGTCCCTGGGAGGGCCCGCCCCCCACCCAGCCTACACTGAAGCACCTGTGCCTGGGCATGAGAAGGGACTAAAATTTGAGCAGAAACCCTGGCTGGGTGAGGCAGCCACCCCACGCAGCTGTGGCACCAAGAGCAGATGGTCTGAAGTGTGCCCCAGGACCCCACCTCCCCTTTAGCACCTCAAGGAAAGGTTTCAGAGTCCCCTTAGCCTGTGGAGATGGATGAGGACGCTGGTCAGCAGCTCAGAGGGTGGCCACCAAAGACAGGCACGGTGACCCTGGGGCTTCCTGGGCTGTGAGCAAACCTCACTCATGGCCTGTGTGTGATCTTGGAGGCCAGGGCTCGGCCCTGAAAGCAGGAAGGGCGGTGTGACCAACACATCCACCAGAAGGCCACTCCTGGATCCAGGTGTCCCCTTAGCAGAACTAAGTGCTTCTATAAAGACTCTGAGTTAGAGACCAAAGAAGACCGTTTTAGGTGGAAAGAGACTAAGTGTTAGTTGGCAGTGAAGAACACTGCAGTGATACATTATTAGTGACCAGTCACAGTTAATGACAAACTCATACATGCACATCAGAGTTTCAAAATGTGAGTTTGGCCCTTCCTATAACCTGCCCAGAAAGCCAGGGCTCAGAGAGGTTCACTGAAAAGCCCCAGGCCACCCAGCGAGCAGAGCCTGTAGGGAAGACCCAGAAGGCAGCTGGACAGTGGGAAGGGCCCTGATGAGTAGCCCAACCCCTCGGGGCATGACCTTAGCAAGGCCACTTCCCCCGTTTCCAGAGTTGGTCAGCTTATGTGAGAAAGGGCTGCAGGAAATAGGGACAGTCATTTAGTTATTTATTTCCCAACCTTGCTGCTGGGGGTGAGGGGCAACCGACCTACTCTGTGAAACAAGGAAGAGGCTCAGCGGTCACCAAAGGGGAACCAGGGGCGCCTGTTCAGTTCTGACCGCCAAGGAGCAGCGAGGTTCACCTGAAATACTGCACGGCAGCCTGTGGTGGGGGTGGAGGGCAGTGCTGGGGGTCCGGGAGGACACAGGCCATGCCAGGAAGGGAATGAAAGCCAAATGCCCTGAGCTCCCCTCAGGCCTCCCAGGCTAATGGGGCAGGTAGGCCCTGGCTGTGAGTGTCAGCCAGGCCGAGGGCCAGTACCCAGCGCACCTTACCAGCAGAAAACCTTGTCTCCAGTCATAAACCTCAAGCACCCACCACCCTCAGACTTTAAGATGGCCCAAGGATAAAAGTCGTCCTGCCTCTGAGCTGGGAGTTTGTGCAGGTCCCAGCTGGCCTAGGCCTATACCTAAACCCCCAGCTCTCCCTGCTGAAGCAGAGGCTCCTTAGCACTCAAGGAAGACCCTCTGCACTGCCCTGTGCCTCCTCCCTCAAACACCCCAAAGTCCTTGCAGTCCTTTGGAGGTACCTTGCCTGTGCCTTGGCACATGCCATTTGCTTCCAGTTCTGGAAGGCTTTCTGTAAGAAACCCAGCCTCTGGCCTTCTGGTGGGGAGTCAGGCTGCCATCCCCCCAGGCCCTGCTCCAGTGTGTGTCAGCAGCTGCATTTGCAGGGTTTTGTCCACAGCTGCCCAGTCCAGGCGCTGGGCCTCGCAGAGAGAGAGGCCAGCCTTTGTCACAAGGCTGCAGTCCTCAAAAGGCTCAGCTGGGGCTATTACGAAATGACTCTGAAGGACAGAAATGTGTATAAACAGAAACCAAATCACCTGCCCAGCGAACACCTTGGTCGGTTGGCAATTAGGATAAATTATTTATTTTTTTAATCCTTGATTGGATTCAGCAAAAACTGGCTGGGACCCACAGACTGGAGCCTGGAGGAGGCCAGAAATGAGCAGGGCATTTAAAGTTTAGAAGCTGGGACAGAAGTGGGCCTTCAGGGATGCAGCCTGGGATGCAGAGTGTTTCTACCCCAATTCTGCGGCTCCCTCCAGGCCTCCTTCTTATATGAAAACACAGTAGGTGATGCAGGCCCACTGTGGTAGCTACAGTTCCCAGGTACGGCCACAGAGTGGCGACAGACGACCAGTTCTGGCTGATAGCCCTCCTGGGCCCCACCTGCCTGGTGTTCAGGTCTCATCCTAGTATTCCCAACCGCTAGCATCTCTTTTGGACCTCCTGTACATTCTGGAAACTTCTGGGGGCGGGGGCTCGGGTTGTGTGCAGAGGGCAGCTCAGCTAATGATGGCTGTGTTAGTGGATGAATCCCATCACCCCTAACTCCCACCTAAAAGAGCAATGTGTGGGGGCACTTGAGGCCCCAGGAACAGCAGAGATAGTCCTGTACTGGCGGTGGAGGAGAAGGCAGGACTGTGGGGCCCGCCCTCACGGGACCTCACTGCTGTGGGGCCCCAGGCACACTTCCCGCCTCCTCTCCTTCGCAAGGCACTGCATACCGACCAGAGGGGCAAACTAGACCGACAGCGTTTTTTCAGGGAACTTTTATGCCCTTTGCCTGCAACAACCCAGGAGTCAGTCTGGCCTGGGGATACCTGGCGGCTGTTGGCGGTTGAGCAGTGCTAAGCAGAGCTTTTAAATAGATGTCCTATCCCTCCTGCAAGCAAGCTGGAAGACTTGTCCCCACCCCAGCACTCCTGTTATCTCCTGACCCCTCGTGGCATTTTAATCCCCGACCTCTGACCCTGAACAAGGCATACTTACTGTCAATATCATTGGCTCCACCATCCCTCACATTCAACCTTGCCCTGTTCTCCCACCTTCCTCACTCCCAGCCTACAGTTCCCCTTCCCTCTCCACACAGCTCTCACTCCTGCTTGCTTCTGTCTTCCCCCAGAGAGTCCTCACAGACATCTAGTCCCCAACATGGGGACACCTGCCTCTCCCCACCCCCTCAGCACTACCTGCCTGAACTACTGACTCCAGACCCAGACTCGAGGACAGGTGTTTCCTGTTTCAATGAATGGGGAGACAGTGGGAGAACAGGGGAGGGACTCACATTTATTGAGCATGTGCCAGACACTTGATCACACCACCGATCTTCCTACATTACTATAAAGTGTGGTAAAAATAACAGCTCATTTTAATGTTGTGAAAATAGTGCTGAGAAAGTGGAGTCCAGGTTCTGTTTGACTCCACAGGCCTTTTTGCCATTCAGAGCTGCCTAAGGCTGCAGAAGTGGGAGTCAGGTGGGGGGCTGGCTCTCGCTGAAGCCTCCCCCATATTCCCCAGTACCAACCACATGGGCAGGAACAGTGACAGGTACCTTCAGGGTGGAAGGCAGCTGAGCCCAGCGGAGGGAGAGAGCAGTGGGAGGGGTGGCTCCTGCAAAGGGCACGAGGGGACAGGCCCTGGGCACTCGAGAGCGCCCTGGGTCCCTGGAAGAATGATTGTTCGTGGTGCCTCAGTAGGAGCCACCAGGTGAGTGAACCCTTTTCCACAACACATGTGCGTAAAGCATGCATACAGGCCCTCACATGCATGCACGTGTGCGCGCATGTGGGAGGGGTGAGTGTGGGTGCTAGGACAGAGGAGAGAGTGTCCTGGCAGGCTACTGACACCCAGGGAGGATGGAAGCCCCTAGCACAGAACATTAGGGCTCATCGGGTAATGCAGGCTGCTTCCCCACGATGAGCGGAGGAGGCTGTGGGAAACCATTGGAAAGCAGCTAAATGACCTCAGATAACATGATGAGCCCCATGAATGGTGGGCATCAAACTCCCAAATGAGAGGATTGACACCCAAGGAAAGGGAGTCAATGTGATCAGGATGAGAATTCAGAACAAATGTGGTCAATATCCTCGGAAAGATGTGCTAGAATATTGTATTTTCAAAAAGAATGAGTACAGAATTTAGCAAATTAAAGTCTGGTCATTGGGGAATAAACACTAAATGGGCTGAAGAGCAGAAACAGTGAATAAATGAATTGGTGGGTTAAGCTGATGACTCATCAAATACAGCACAAAAGAACATAAAGATGGAAAGACAAAATAAAAAGACGTGGAAGACAAAATTTGGTTTCCTAGTGCAAAAGGAGACAGGAACGCAGAGCAGGGATTTCACAGAGCTAAGACTGAAATCATCCCGGGACTCTGATTAATCAAAGACCTGTGGTGCCAGGCAGGATGGATGAAGAGGGGTCACTGCTGGGCAGAGTTAAAAGTCTAGAGCACTGGGGCGAAAAGCCCAAAGTCTTTCTAGACACAAACCCTACTTCCTACAAAAGAATGTAATACCGGAAGCAGAAAGAAAATGAAGCAATTATCCTCAAATTCTCAGGGAAAATAATTTCAAACTCAGAATTCTTTTTTTAAATATATTTAATTGATTATGCTATTACAGTTGTCCTATTATCCCCCCTTCATTCCCCTCCACCCTGCACACCCTCTCCCACCCACATTCCCCCCCTTTAGTTCATGTCCGTGTGTCATAAGTTCTTTAGCTTCTACATTTCCTATACTATTCTTGCCCTCACCGTCTATTTTCTACCTACCATCCATGCTACTTATTCTCCGTACCTTTTCCCCCTCTCTCGTCCCACTCCCCTGTTGCTCACCCTCCATGTGATCTCCATTTCTGTGCTTCTGTTCCTGTTCTAGTTGTTTGCTTAGTTTCTTCTTGTTTTTGTTTTAGGTGTGGTTGTTAATAATTGTAGTTTGCTGTCATTTTACTACACATGTTTTTTATCTTCTTTTTCTTAGATAAGTCTGTT